>RQSC01001221.1:0-5000 GCA_013416795.1 Prasinococcaceae sp. CCMP 1430
GCGTGCGCGCGCGCACGCGCTCGCACTCCCTGCGCGCGCGCGCGCGCGCGCAGGGAGTGCGAGCGCGTTCGTGCGTGTGTGTGCGTGCGTGTGTGTGTGTGTGTGTGTGCGTGCGTGCGTGTGTGTGTGCGTGTGCGTGTGCGTGTGCGTGCGTGCGTGTGTGTGTATCTGTGTGTGTGCGTGCGCGCGCGCGTCTGCGCTGGAACCAGCCAAGCGAGCGCGTGTGTGCAGCGTGTGAACGACACTTGTGCACGCCACACCTCGTTCGCCGGTGCGCGCGCCGGTTGCGCCAAGCGCGGGCCATGGCGACGACAAGGGCGCGCGGCGTGGTGAGGCGCGCAGCGCTTGCGACCGCGCTTGCCGCCGTGGTGCTCTGCGCCGGGGCGGAGGCGGCGGGCAAGAAGTCTTCGAAGACCAAGGCGGCGCCAACGCCCTCGCCGCAGGTGCGCCGTGCATGCAGCGTCAACGAGGCGATTGCGTGCTCGCGCGCGGACACAGCCGTGCGCGCGAGCACGAGTACACACATGCACACACACACACGCACACACACACACACACATGCACACGCGACCACACACGCACACCAACGCCCGCGCGGAGTCTCTGAAGCGACCGTTCTGACGCGTGGACGCGCGCTCGCGCGCACGCGACCGCGAGCGCAGAACTGCCGCCTGTCCGCGTGGCAGTGCGGCCCCTGCGCGGGCGGCAGCTGCGCCGACCCCACCGGCGCGCGCACGTGCACGCGGGGCGTCATCGTCGAGGCGCGCTACGGAGGCACCTGCGCGCTCTCGACGTCCCAGTCGGAGTCCAAGACGGAGGTTTGTGGCAGCAGAGCGCGCGGGAGCCGCCTCGCGAAGTTCTGCCTTTCATACCCTCTCGCTCTGTCCTTCTCTCTCTCTGTGTGTGTGTGTGTGTGTGTGTAGACTACACGAGTGTTTGTGTATGTGTGTGTGTGTGTGTGTGTGAGCATGTGTGCATGTGTTCCTTTGTAGTGTTTGCCCCCTCTCTCGTCGCATCAGCTGCTGCCCGTGCCCCCGATGCTTGCGTTCGCGCTGACGGGATTGCGAACGCGCACCCGCGCGCCTGCGCAGGCCTGCGAGATGACGCTCGACTGCGACGTCCCGTCGCCGCCGCCCGCGCCCCCGTCGCCGCCCGCGCCGCCCACAGCGGCGGCGAGCGTCGCATTCGACCTCGTCGTGCGCCCGAGCGACGTCGCGCTCGGTGCGTGCGCGCCCGAGTGCCTGCACACGCGTGCGTGCATGCGCTGTTGCGCGCGCCGATGGTCACCCGCACGCGCGCGCACCCACACCCACACTGACCCACGCGCGCGCGTGTGATGCCCTCGAAATCGGCGCAGCCGATCGGGCCGGCACCCTTCAGGCCGTGCGCGCGGCCGTCGCCGCCGCCGCAGGCGTAGACACCGGCGACGTGGCCGTCTTCGAGGAGCTCTGGGCGGAGGACACCGGCGCCGCGGAGTACAGCGCCGCCGTGGACCTCGCGCGCCCCGGCGGCGACGCTGCGGCGTCCTCGGCGGTGGAGCTCGCCACGATGCTGCGCGTGGACGTCGCTGCGGCGCTGAGCTCGCACGGAGCCTCCTTCGCGGCGACGGACGCGAGCGGCATCGCCCTCACGCCAAGCGACGTCGGGCGCTGCCCGACGGCGTCCACCGTCGCTGACGCCGAGGCGGCCATCGGCACGGAGGACTACGAGCTGGCGCTCACGCACCTCGTCCGTGTGAACGAGTGCATCCTCGCGGCCGACGAGCCGGACTTTGACGCGGACGTCTACAACTGGCTCGGGTACGCCAATCGCATGAAGGCGACGCCAGACTTCGCCAAGTCAGAGCTGTACTACGACCGCGCCTTGCAGGTGGAGCCAGGCCACCTGGGCGCCCACGAGTACCTGGCCGAGCTGTACCTGCAGACGGGCCGCCACGCGCAGGCCCGCCAGCAGCGCGCGCAGCTTCAGGCGGCGTGCGCCGAGGCGGACGACGCGGACTGCGCCGAGCTCGATGAACTTGACGCGGCGTTCGCCGCGCACGGCGTCGAGGTGGCCGAACCGTCCGTGGGCGGATCCAGCAGCGGCGCGCAGGGAGCCGGTGCAACCGTCGCGGGCGCGCTCGGCGCCGTTGCGGCCGCGGCTCTGACGTGCGCTGGAGGGATGTGAGGGATGCGCTCGCGACCGATGTCCCCGGCACGCACGCGCCACACGTGCACCAAGTAGTCGCGCGCACACGCACTTACACGAGCAGGTACACACCACTGGCATTCTTTCTGTGTTCAATAAATCGAGCATTCCACGACGAACGCGAATGACTCGTTGTTAGTGTCGCGCGCGCTTCGCCAGCTGTTTGACGGCGTCCGCGCTGACGCCCTCCTCGTCCACCCACTCGAACTCATCGTCGTCGCCACTGGCGCTTTCGTCACCGGCGCCGCCGTGCCCACCGGCTGCCGCATCCCCCTTGCCGACGACACCGAAGTCGTCGTCAGAATCGCCCGAGTCGGCGCCGTCCTTGCCGTCGTCGCTGCCGTCGCTCAGAACGACTGTGGTGGCCTGCGCGGCGAACCCTCCACCCGCGCCCATGCCGACGGCAGCCGCGCGCGCCTCCCGCGCGTCGAGTTCGCGCTCGCGCTCCTCGTCGCTCCCCGGGTCTTCCGGGTTGAAGTCCGCGTCCTCGTCCTCGTCGTCTTCATCGTCGTAGTCATCGTGATCGTCATCGCTTCCATCGTCGCCGCTTTCATCGCCCGCGCCCTCCGTCGCGTCTGCGCCCCCCGCATCGCCGTCGCGCGCGCGCAGCTGCGCGAGCCGCGACGCCCACGCCTGGAGCGCCGGCAGGTGCTGCGCGTCGATCTTGAACTCGTGCAAGTCGCCGCCGTGCGTTTGGACATGGAGGTCGAACTCGCGCCTGTCCGCGCGGCCTGCGGTGCCGTTCGCGCGCGTCAGAGACGATGCGCGCGCAATAGCAGCGGAGGGGCGAAGCGGGCGGGGCACATCGCGTCGCGCAGTAGAACCTACCGAACTCGATGCCGGCGATCGATGCGCGCGGGAGGCAGACAAGCTTCTCGGCGAAGATCAGCCCCCAGTCGATGGCGAAGAGCACGCCGTCCGTGACGACCATTGTGCACGGGACGCCCACGCACTCGCCGCCGGAGGACGCCGGGCCGGCGCGCTTGCTCTTGCTGGCCTTAAGGTCAAGGTGCGTGGCGAGCGCGTCCGCGCAGCTGGTGCCGTCATTCGCGAGCGCTGCGGCGAAGAGCAGCGCACCGACGCGCGCCTTCCCGACGTCCACCTCGCACCCCGCCTTGAGCTGGAGGATGACGTACTCGCAGTTCTTGCGCGCGTTCATGAGGCCCGTGATCACGCGAGCGACGTCCGCGCCGACGAGGGGTATGCGGACGGCGCCGCCGCGCCCGCCGACGAGCACGGCACGCGCGCCCTCGTGCGCGCGCAGCTCGTACTTGCCGCGGGCGGGGTTGATCAGCGTCACGCCGCCAACGCGGGCGGTGCACTCAGGCTCGTCTCCATCCCGCGCGCTGGCGTCCGGCTTCCCGTTTGCGGCGCCGCCCTCGACCTCAGCGAGCGCCGCCGCCACCGCGCGCGCCTCGCGCACCGCGCACGCGCGCACGGCGGCCCCGTGGGCGGAGGCGNCTCTGCGCGGCGTCGGTGCGCGCGGGGGCGGAGCGGGGGGGGGGGGCGGAGTGGGGCGGCGCGCACCCGCGGGGGGTGGCGTGTGGCGGGGGTGTGGCGCGTGGCGCTGGCGGCGGCGATCTTTCGCGGCGGCGAATTCGAAATTCGAACACGCGCACACACGCGCACGCACACGCACACGCACACGCACACGCACACACACGCACACACGCACGTGGACGCGCACGCGCACACGCACCCGAAGGCGCCACACGCACCCGAGGGCGCCACACGCACACGCACACGCACCCGAAGGCGCACACGCACACGCACACGCGCACGCACACGCACACGCGCACGCACACGCGCACGCACACGCATACGCACACGCACACGCATACGTCAGCGCACCTGTTGACGCCACACCGCGCGCGCCGCTGGACCGCGCTCCTCTTCTGCTTCCTCCTCCCGTTTGCTCGCGCACGAGCGACCATGAAGCGCGCGCGCCACGCCGAGGCTGCGGGCGACGCGCTCGACGCTGCCGCTGGGAGCGGCGGCGGCAGCGGCGTGGGCGCGGGCGCCGCCACGGCGGAGAGCGCGCGCCAGGCGCTGCTGCTCGCCACGCAGGCGCTCGGCGTGAACGCGTCCGCCGTGCGCGCGGCGCGAGTGCAGGGCAAAAGGGCGCGCACGTCGATGGAGTGGTTCGCGGACGAGCTGCTGAAGGTTCGGAGCCGCGATGAGCTCCTCCTGGACGCAGTGCGCGCAGGCCACGAAGAGGCGGCCAGGTGCTTGCTGAGGCGGGGCGCAGACGCGAACGGTAAGGATATGAGCGGGGAGCCGCTGTGTTATCTGGCGGCTCGGCTCGGCAAAACCGACTGTCTGCGGGCACTGCTCGAGGCGGGCGCCGACATGGACACGAGCGCAGGCAGAGGTGTTGCACCTTTTCACGTTGCCACAATTATGGCCCATGCGAGCTGCATTAAAGTGTTGCTCGAGGCTGGCGCCGACATGAACACGAGCACCGAGAGGGGCGATGCACCTATGCACTACGCCGCATTGCACGGCCATGCAAGCTGCATGAAGCTGTTGCTCGAGGCGGGCGCCGACATGAACAAGCGCGACATGAACGGCTGCACGCCTTTGCATGATGCCGCGGAGCATGGCCATGCGCGCTGCGTGGAGCTGTTGCTCAAGGCGGGCGCCGACATGGAGAAGAGCGACATGAGCGGCTCGACACCTGCGCTCTGTGCCGCACTTGAGGGCCATGCAAGCTGCGTGACGCTGTTGCTCGAGGCGGGCGCCGACATGGAGAAGAGCGACATAACCGGCTCGACACCTGCGCTCTGTGCCGCACGTGAGGGCCATGCAAGCTG
>RQSC01001221.1:10000-24746 GCA_013416795.1 Prasinococcaceae sp. CCMP 1430
ACAGTCACACACACACACACACACACACACACACACACAGTCACACACACACACACACACGCACGCACACACACACACACGCACGCACGCACACACACACCTCCAGGCACACACACGCGCGCACACACACGCGCTTACGCGCGCGCGCGCACAAACATGCACACGCACACACGCACGTGAGCGTGCGCCAGGGCGCATTTGGGGTCAGACCCTGCCGAAAGCCCTCGCCGCCGCCCTCGCCGCCGCCGCCGCCGCCGCTGTGTCACACGGCGCGCCGAGCGTAGCAGAGACAGTCGGTGGTGCGACGCACGCGCGCGCACGCGCGCCCTGCTGCGCGCCGCCGCGACGCACCGCGCAGTGTGGCGCGCCACGCACACACACACGCACGCGCACACACACACACACACACACACACGTGCGCACACACACACACAGAGAGAGAGAGAGAGAGAGACAGACAGACAAACACACACACGTGCGCACACACACACGCACACACACGCACACACACACACGCACACGCACACACACACACACACACACACAAACACACACACGCGCGCGCACGCGCGCAGAGCGCGCTGCGCAGGCCGTCGCCGTCGCGATCCGATCCCGACGAGATCCAGATCCGGCTGATGCGGCCTCACACCTCCCCCCTCCACATCGACGTTGCAAATCGACGGAATACCACAGTCTTCCAAGTTATCATAATTAATGTGAAACATGCGGAACGTGCCCCGAAAGTCCTGCCATCTGCCGTCTGGTACGCTGGGTGTTGGTGGGGATGTCGACGCGGCAAGTTTTTTTTTGGCCCGATCGAACTCGGACTGACCTGCGACCCCCCCCTTCTTTTCCGCCGAATTAAGGCGCGGATAAAGACGCCGGGGCGGCGCCGAGGCGAGGTCAGAGCGAACGTCGGCGGGTCCCTCTCTTTTTTTTTTTTGAGGGGTGCGCGAACGCGCGCGCGCGCGGCCGGGCGGCCGCGCGGCCGCGAGTTTAGGTTTTAGTATTTGAGGTAATATTTAATAGGGTTAACATTTTCCGAGGCAGCGTCGGTGGAGGGGTGCGTGACGACGAGCGAGGGGAGCCGTCGTCCGGCGTGTCCGCGCTGGCGTCGCCGCCGCTGGCGCCGAGCCTGCGCGTCCCGCTCGCCCTTGCTCGCTCGCTCGCTCGGGGGAGATCGCGCCGCCCCCCTTCCCCGCGCCCCGGTCGATCGAGCCTGGGTGGGCCGCCGGCCGGCGCCGGCAGTGCGTCTGCGCGAGGATGGAGATCCCCGCACCGCCGCCGCTCGGCTCCGCTGCGCTGCAGCGCCCTCGGTCGGTCGGTCGGACGCCTCTCCCCTCTCCCACCGTCCTCGTCGTGCGTGCCTCCGCCTCCCTTAACCCCCCCCCCTCCCTCCGCCTGCTGCGCCCGCGCGCAGAGCCCGAGGCGCGCTCCGCCGAGCGCGACGGCGGCGTCCTCGCGCACGACTTCACGCGCAGACAGGCGGAGGCGCAGGCGTGGCGCAACTGGGACAAGTTCTACCGCGCCAACGAGGACAGGTTCTTCAAGGTGTGTGCCTGTGCGTGTCCCTGCGTGTGTGCCTACGTGTGTGTGTGTGTGTGTGTGTGTGTGTCTATTTGCGCGCGCGCGCGCGCGCGTGTGTGTGTGTGTTTGTGTGGGTCTGGGGTAGTGGGGGGAGGCTGTGTGTGCAGTGTGTGCACCGCGCTGACACGCGCTGGCCGCACGTACAAGGACCGCCACTACTTCGGCGAGGAGGCGCCCGAGCTGCTGGGCGCATGCGCACGCGCCTTCGCGCGTGGCGAGGCCGTGGAGCCGCGGCTGCTCGAGTGCGGCTGCGGCGCGGGCAACACGGTGTACCCGCTGCTGGAGCTCGCCGCGGAGCTCCACCCGGGCCTGCCGCTGCGCGTGTCAGCCTTCGACTTCGCGCCGAGGGCTGTTGCGCTCGTGCGCGCCAAGGCGGCGGCGCACGCCGACGGCGCTGTCGACGCCTTCGTGTGCGATCTCGCCGCGGGTGACGTCGGCGACGCGCTCCCGCGGCGCGTGGGCGTGGGCGCGTGCCACGCCGCCACGCTCGTCTTCGTGCTCAGCGCGCTGGCCCCCGAGAGCATGCCGGGGGCGGTGCGCGCGGTGGGCGCGTGCTTGGCGCCGGGCGCGTGCGTGCTCGTGCGCGACTACGCCGCGGGTGACCTCGCCGAGGTGCGTCACATGCCTGCACGCGCACACGCGCACGCATGCACACAAGCATCGACGCAAGCATGGGCGTACGCAAGCGCGTCTGACCCGCGCGTGCGCACGTTGCCCATGAGCTCACACGCACGTCCACGCATACGTCCACACGCGCGCGCGCGCGCGCGCGCACGCACACACACAGGCACGCCTCGCCGGCAAAGGCGGCGGTGACTCCGGCAGCAGCAGGAAGCTCGGAGAGCGCTTCTACCGCCGCGGTGACGGCACGCGTGCGTACTTCTTCGAGGAGGCCGAGCTTGTGCGCCTCTTTGAAGAGCACGCCGGCCTGCGGCTGGTGCGCTCGGCTGTGCAGGCGCGCAACATCGAGAACCGCAGGATGGAGCTCACCATGCGGCGGCGATGGGTGCAGGCCGTCTTCGAAAGGCCGCGGCGGTGACGACGCGGGGCGCGTGCGTGCGCGCATGTGCGCGCGCGCGTGCGCGCGCACACCCGCTAAACTAATAAGTGCGTGCGCGTACAACCACGGCGCGCGTGTGTGCGCGCGTGCGTGCGCGGGCGCGCGGGCGCGTGTGCTGTGTTTGCTCATACTGAAGTTAGAAAACTAGTTGTTGTCCCTCGCCATTATATAGAACACGTGCATGCTCGCGCGCTCAGGTTGTTGCGTGCGTCGCGCTGCGCGCTCGCAGACAGGAGTGTCTGTGCAGGACACGCAGACACGCACACACTTGCAGACACAAACACGTGCTTCGCACACTCCATTTTTGCCGGACTCAGTCCGCGCGCGCGCCTCCCTCCGCGGTTCAGCGCTTCATTTTCTGCTGCTTGACGGCGGCGGCCATGATATTGCCCTGCGCGATCTGCTGTGCGATGTCGCCTACGGCGGCGGGGCCGTGCGGCACGAAGACAGCGCTGGCGCGAGATGAGCTACCGATGGAGTTGAGCGTGTCAAAGTACTGCGTGGTAAGCACCAGATTGAGCACCTCACGCGCGTCGACGTCGCTGACGTCCGCCTGAGCAGCGGCCGCGGATGCCACGAGCGCCGAGTCGGCGGAGGCGAAGTGGGCGGTCCGCATTGGCGACACGCGTCAGCCCAACGTGTGGCGGGCGAAACCATGCACACTGGCACACTGGCACGCTGGCACAAATAAACAGCCCCGCACCCGAGCGCAAGCGTACGGCCCGTTCGCACCTGGAAGTCGTTGACCGAGTCGCGGAGCCCGCTGACAATTGCCTGGCGCTGCCTGGCGATGCCTTGTCCCGCGAGGAACTTGGCCTCGGCGTCGGCCTCCGCCGCCTTGACGATCTGTAGCTTCTCGGCCTCGGCGCGCTCCAGCGTGGCCACGCGCTGGCGGTGCGCGGCGTTGATGTCGTTCATGGCAGCCTTGACGTTGGCGGCGGGCTCAATGTCGGTGACGAGCGTCTGCAGAATCTCGTACCCGTAGTTGGCCATCGCCTTGCCGAGCTCGTCCTTGACGGCCTGCACGTAAAGTTGCAAACGCACACGCGCACACGTACGCAGGCGCGCGCGCGGGCACGCGCGGGAGCACGAGCGCAAAACGGCAAGCGTTAGCGAGGCCATGGAGGCAGGGGCGCTTTCCTTGCACGCTTGTGTGTCGCGGCCGTCGTCGCAGAGGAGCTCTCGAGGGGCACATCGTCCGTAGCAGACACCGACGCGCACGCGTGCGCACAGTTTCCGCGCACACACCTGCGCGATCTCCTCCTTGGTGGTGAAAACGTCGTCCAGATCGATGCGCGGAATGTAGCTGCGCACCACGTCGAAGACATACGAGGTGATCTGGCCGCGCGGGTCGGTCAGCTTGTAGTACGCCTGATAGGCGTCCTCGCGGTGCACCTCGTACTGCACGGCGATGCGCGTCACAACAAAGACGTTGTCCTTCGTCTTGGTCTCGCATTGCACGTTGAGCTGCTGCACGCGCAGCGACAGGGCGCCCACCACCTGCTCGCCGAGGGGGCAGTTGACGCAGTTGCAGCCCGGCTGCCAGTGCGCGCAGGCGGCCGCGCGGCGCGAGCGCGCGAATGAGCGTTGTCAGTCGATAGCGCAAATGCGAGCTGTGCTGATGCATTCCTCGCGCACGCACACGCGCCGCCGCGGTGCGCGCGCGCGCCCCGCGCGCGGCGCGCATTGTTCTCGAGGCGCGGCGCGTGCTCTCGGACTCAGGTTGGCGGGTCCGCACGCTCCACGAGACATTTTTGGCAACCTCCAGCCAGGCGTGCACTTGATGGCCAAACGCCCGCGCACGCGAAGGTGCGCCACCCGTACGACTTAGCGAAGCAAAAGACTGACATGCTGCACGCGCGTGCGCGCGCCCTCTCACGCGGACACGCATGATCTCGCGGTCACGCACGCGACGCGCACTGGCGCGCCTACCACACGGCAACGGCACGCATCGCACGTCATTGCAGCAGAAGGAGGCGCTGCGGTGCACAAAAAAAAAAGCACGCGAGCTTTCAGCGCCCACCCGTGCGGTGGCATTCGCACGCGCACGGACGCGCCCCCACGCGCCGCGCGCGGGCCCAGCGCGCGCGCCTCCTCCGCCCCGCGGTGCACGCACCTCGGCGAAGCGCTTGAACTGGCCGAACTGCGTGACCACGCCCAGCGCACTCTGCTCGACGCACGCGAAGCAAAAGCAGTTGTTGAACGAGGCGGAGGCCATCGCGACCGCCGCGGGGCGGACGGCGGGGCTTCTCCCCCCCCCCTTTGGACGCGCGCGGGCGGCCCGTGGGCAGGCGGCGCGAGCTCCTCCTCGGGCGGCGCGGGGGCGCGGGCGGGCGGCGCGTGCGCGGTGTGGCACGCGCTGCAGCCTCAGGCGTGCGCGCGCGCATTTATTTGTCCCACCGCGCATTTGATATCAAACGACGTCACATTCTCATTCCCACGCGAAAATTCGGTCGATTGGGAGCTTTTCACGGATTCATTTGGAACGCTGTTTGCAACCGCTCTGATATCACACGACGTCATAGTTTGGATCGAAATTCAATCCGGCGAATCGGATGCGAGAGAAATTGGCAGCTTCGCATAGGCGGGCGAAGGAAAGGCCGCATGGCCAAAGGCGGAAGCGCCGACTGCCGGTGGGACAGATCAATTTCATGCACCCGGTGATACTTACTTTCGACACGACACACACACACACACACACACGCACATATGAACAAGCACACACACACACACACACAGCACACACACACACACACACACACACACACGTGCTACACACACACACACACACACACACACGTGCTACACACACACACGCACACACGCACACACACACACACACGCAAAGAGCACGCACTGGGGCCACGCCGTCGCCAACCGACGCGCGCACCTGCCAATCGCAAACACGCGTCCGCGCGCCTTCGGATTGGGAGCAGTCAAGCAGCGCGTCGATTCATGGAGTCTGGTCAGAGGCGCGGAGCGAGACTCAGGGGCAAGTGTCAAACTCAAGTTTTGCGTTCAACAACATTGGCGTGTGTGATCCAGCGACAAGCGCAACGGCGTCTGTCGCCACGGGTGGCGCGTGGGCCGTGCCGACGCTTAGCGGCCGGCATCCGCGACGATGAGCTCCAGCGGCTTCTGCACGGTGGGGGCGTACACGCCGCTGGCGAACACCAGCGCCACGCCCGAGCCCACGATCACCAGGGTGAGGATCCAGCCGAGGACCACCTTGCCCAGCAGCTTGTAGTTGACGCCCTTCGAGCCCTCCATCCACGCAACGGCGGAGGTGGCGCCCACCTGGCAATGCGTGGTGGACAGCGGCCAGCCCTGGCGCGAGCCGATGATGATCACCAGCGCGGCGCCCAGCTCGATGGAGTAGCCGCGCGAGGGCGACAGCTTGGCGATCTTGGTGCCCAGCGCGTGGAGGATCTTGTAGCCGTAGAGCGCCAGGCCGAGCACGATGCCGAGGCCGCCCAGCGCGAGGATCCAGTAGGCGTCGGCGCCCATGTCGGCCTTCTTCTCCACCTTGCCCGACTTCCAGATGATGTAGATGGCGGCGTAGGGGCCGATGGCGTTGGCCACGTCGTTGGCGCCGTGGGCGAACGAGTCGCAGATGGCGGTGAGCACCTGCAGGTACTGGAAGACCTTCTCGGTCTTCTCGTCGAACACCTCGGCGTTCTCGTGGATGGCGCCCACGGTCTCGTCCTCCTCGATGATCTTCTTGGAGTCGGCGTTGAGCGAGTAGGTCATGTGGTCGCTCATCCTCTTGAAGAGCGTCTTCTTGGTGCCGTCCTCGTTGGTGTCCGACTGGAGCTGCTCCACGTCGAGCACCACCTCCTTGCCGTCGGCCTTCTTCCAGATGCTGATCTCGCGCCCCTCGTCGATGGCGGCGCGCAGCTTGGGCACCACCAGGAACTGCGCGATGAACGCCACNTGGCTGTGCGGCGAAACAAATAGACTACAATTCACCGAGCGGAAGCGCGGCAAGCGAGGCGTGCCACGCCGGCCACCTGCACATGCGACTGGCTGACGTCCGCCTCCGCGCGCCGCGGCATCCGTGGCTTGCTCTTCTCAGGTGGCTCGTGGCAGCCGACGCGTTCGAGCTCGCCGAGCAGTCGTGCGCCCAGGCTGTTTACGGCAAGCTCTCGGGCGATGCGTTTCAGAGGGTATGCGAGGCGCTGGGCTCGGAGCCCGCGGAGGTCAGTGTAGCCGAGGGCGCAGGCGCGGGCGACCTGCTGGACGGATGGAGGGACACGTTTCGCCTCCTGCAGGCTAGCGAGATCTGGGGCATGCACGCCGACTTCGTCGAAGGGTGCAAGCCAGACTTCGGCCCGGGCATCAAGGAGCGCTTCGAGATGGCGAAGGGCGTGCACGGAAACCAGCCTCCAGTCGAGGAGGCCGCGAAGCGTCGCGAGGCCATCACAGAGCACATGGATGCAATGCTTGCTGGCGGTGCGATCCTCGCAATGCCCACAGCCCCTGGCGCTGCCCCGACCAAGGCGCTGCCCACTGCTGAACTCGAGGTGTACCGGGCGCGCATGCTGGCGCTCACGGCCATTGCCGGGCTCGCGAGGCTGCCGCAAGTGAGCGTGCCCATCGCCGTCACTGAGGACGGCCCCGTCGGGCTCTCGTTGGTGGCCGCTCGCGGTGAGGACGAGATGCTGCTGGCAGCAACGGAGATGCTCGCTGCAGTTGTCGGAATGCAATAACGCTGGGTGGACTCGATACATACACGATGTTGGGCCTGTTGTGTACTCAAAAGCAAACTTGTGATTTACTTATCCTGTCATATTATTACTCGACGCTCACGCTCACGACGGCCGCCGTCTCGTGCTCATCGGGGGCGGCGCGCATGCCATACTCCCCGATAGCACGGATCGCGACGCTCGCGCGCGAACCCGTCGGTGGCGGGCTGTCCGGGTGCACCGAAAACTTGAGCACTAGCACCGCCCCTGGCGCAAGGGCACCGGCGCCTGGCTCGACGGTGAGCCAAGATGGCATCGATTGCAGCGGTGCCCCCTGATCCGCGCCCTGGACGCGGAAGAGGAGACCCTGCTTGCTCATGTTGGCAATTCGCAGCGTGGTGTCGCCGCCCATCATCCTCACTGCCACCTTGTCCGCCTCGGCCCTGATCATTGCCCCCTTGCCGCTGCCAGGCTGGCCCAGGCCGCCCACGTTCAGGACGGCGGCGCACGCCCCGTACGCCTTGATCGCCCCGCGCGCCACACGCGCCTCGCCCGCCACCCGCACCCCCCGACCCCCCCGCGAAGCCAACTCCGCTCACGCCCACGCGCACGGGCTCAGGCGCTCGCGATGACGCCTGCGCCGATCTGGTCGCGGCTGCTGGTGACGTTCGCGGCGTGCGCAACACTCTCGCTGGGCCTGCGTGACGTGCTTGCGCCCGGCCTCGTGCTGAACTTTGTACCGGGCGACGTGCACGTGCAGGCGGTGTGGGCGAGCGTGGGAGAGGGGTGGGCAGCGTTGCACGCGCAGCAAATGGCAGGTGCGTGCGGGACGGCCGGCGTGATGCCACCAGCCCCCCCAGGGGGCGGTTGGCCGCGTCACCTGCGCGAGGTCGCTGCCCGCGCCTGTCCCCTCCGTGCGGGATGTGCTTGTCCCGTGCGCCCTCATCTCACACGCCCACGCTGACCCCAATCCGTCTTGCGCACCGCCCGGCGCGCCCCTCCCGTCCTCGCCGACGCGCCTCGTCAACCCCTGCCTCCCTGCGGCGCGCTTCGCCTCGGCCCCACGCTTCGTGCGCTCGCACGCAGGCGTGTTCTGGGTATTCACATCGATCATGAAGCTGGTCGAGATTGGCAGAGATGAGCACAACATGACCATCATGAGGGTGCGCAACTAGGTGCTAGCGAGACGAGGGACGCTGGCCTCTGTGGCGCCGGCGCACACAGACGCCGGCGCGGCCCACTCATCAGCGGTGCGCAGCCGTCCCACGCCGCGCGATGCCTCACATGCTCGCGCCCTGACGCCACGCTGCGACGCGCGCTCGCTTGCAATACGCGGCGCAGGTGCTACTCGGCCTGATGGACGCAGGGCTGCTCTACTTCGTGATTGACCTCTTCTTTCAGGAGCTGCAAACGGGCCGCGGCGACTGCCTCCGCCCGATTATGGCGCTTCAGGCAATCTCTGCGAGCACCATGCTGATGACGTGCGTGCAAATGGACCCGCCACCTGCGAAACGGGCGTCGATAAGGACGCGGACACCGGCGCAAGCACCGGCGCCGACGAGCCCAAGACCATCACGGAAAAGAAGGAGGAGTAATGGACGCCCGGAAGAGGGGTTGGAAACACGCCCCGAATCGCGCTGCGAGGGCGGTGCACTGGCGCCGCGCGCGGTCGCCTGCGTGCATGCACAGGAGTAAAACGTTGAAGCTGTGCACATCCACGTCACGGGCTCACGGGGCAGTGGCGGCGTGTCAGCCGCAAGAATCATCTCCCCCGGGTCGAGCGCGTTCGCGCCGCTCGCTCGCTAGTGAGGACGCAGACATGCAATGAACTCAATGATGTTATTATAATGTATAACTAGCCTATTCCACGACCTGATTGAAACCTCAGCGATACGTGCATCTCTACGAGAAGGGCCGAGCCACAACCGTAGCCGCGGAAGGCGCGTGGGCCGTGCCGACGCTTAGCGGCCGGCATCCGCGACGATGAGCTCCAGCGGCTTCTGCACGGTGGGGGCGTACACGCCGCTGGCGAACACCAGCGCCACGCCCGAGCCCACGATCACCAGGGTGAGGATCCAGCCGAGGACCACCTTGCCCAGCAGCTTGTAGTTGACGCCCTTCGAGCCCTCCATCCACGCAACGGCGGAGGTGGCGCCCACCTGGCAATGCGTGGTGGACAGCGGCCAGCCCTGGCGCGAGCCGATGATGATCACCAGCGCGGCGCCCAGCTCGATGGAGTAGCCGCGCGAGGGCGACAGCTTGGCGATCTTGGTGCCCAGCGCGTGGAGGATCTTGTAGCCGTAGAGCGCCAGGCCGAGCACGATGCCGAGGCCGCCCAGCGCGAGGATCCAGTAGGCGTCGGCGCCCATGTCGGCCTTCTTCTCCACCTTGCCCGACTTCCAGATGATGTAGATGGCGGCGTAGGGGCCGATGGCGTTGGCCACGTCGTTGGCGCCGTGGGCGAACGAGTCGCAGATGGCGGTGAGCACCTGCAGGTACTGGAAGACCTTCTCGGTCTTCTCGTCGAACACCTCGGCGTTCTCGTGGATGGCGCCCACGGTCTCGTCCTCCTCGATGATCTTCTTGGAGTCGGCGTTGAGCGAGTAGGTCATGTGGTCGCTCATCCTCTTGAAGAGCGTCTTCTTGGTGCCGTCCTCGTTGGTGTCCGACTGGAGCTGCTCCACGTCGAGCACCACCTCCTTGCCGTCGGCCTTCTTCCAGATGCTGATCTCGCGCCCCTCGTCGATGGCGGCGCGCAGCTTGGGCACCACCAGGAACTGCGCGATGAACGCCACGCCGAAGCCCAGGCCGAAGGAGATTGCCACCGAGGTCTCCATCGAGGTGTCGTTGAGGCCCAGGCCCTTGGCGCCCTTGTAGATGATGAAGAAGGTGTTGATGATGATGGCGCCCGCGATGAAGATAAAGTACACGTTGAAGGCGCGGTTGTAGGAGTTCTCGGCGCGCAGCACGAAGGTGCGCGTCAGGAAGAAGATGGCGGCGGCGAAGACGCCCGAGAAGACGGGCGAGAGGACCCACGAGATGACGATGGCCGACACGCCCTTCACGAAGGGGAAGTCGTCCGCCTCCTTCTCCCACACCACGCAGCCCGCGCCCTTGGCCACCATGGTCATGCCGATCATGCCGCCCACCGCCGAGTGGGTGGTGGACACGGGCAGCTCCAGGGCAGAGGCCACCAGCAGCCAGAGGGCCACCACGAAGATGACGCACATGCAGCCGTACATCAGCAGGTCGGGGGACGCCTCGAAGCAGTCGTAGTCGGCGATCTTCTTGCGGATGGTGTCGGAGACGTGCGAGCCCAGGAAGGTGGCGCCCAGGAACTCGAAGATGCCCGCCAGGATGACGGCCGACTTGATGCTCAGCGCGCCCGAGCCCACCGAGGTGGCGTACGCGTTGGCCACATCGTTGGCGCCGATGCCGAACGCGGCGCACACCGAGAGGATGCCGCCGAGGACGACGATCCAGGTGTACGAGTCGAGGTCGTAGGTGCCTTCCGCCATGGCGGGTGGGCGGTAGTGTGTGAGTTTGTGGGTTGGGTTGGGTTGTGGGGAGGCTGCCCGCGCTGGCAGCGTGCGGTCTGGCGCCCGCGGCACTCGCAGCAGCCCGCTGGGAAAACCATGCTGCACGCAGTACCAGCCGCCGCCGGCCGGACGTTCCGCATGGCGCTCGTGGCCACGCGGCGCTCTCGCCGCTTGCGCCGTGCCCGTTCGCCGGCTTCCTCATTATGAAAAGGCCTCCCGCTGGCGCGCGGCGCTGCGCCCCTCGCGGCGCTGCGTGCCCCTTCGACGGCGCTCTCGCGCCCGCGAGGGCATCTCGGCGCCACATGCGCGAGGGCATCTCGGCGCCGCCGGCCGGCCCGCGGAGCATCTCGAGCTGCCACGAGCGCGCGCGCTCGGGGAACGCGGCGCGTAGAACGGTGAACGCTCGAATACGACGTACGTAAGCATAGGCGTTTTGACATGAAATTACGGAAGATGTAGTTTCCAATTCTGATCTGGCCGATGTGTGTGTGCGCGCGGCGCATGACGAGTACGACGTGCGCGCATGCGATTTGATGGTGAGCGGTTCCCCGCCTCGCGCGCGCGCCCCGCCACGCGCGCGACTGCGCGTCCTCGCTGTGCATGGATGGTAGGTCCGCCCTGGCCTGCAGCAGAGCGCGGGCACCGGCCAGCCAGCCAGCCAGCCAGCCAGCCAGCCCGGCCAACCCACAGCGCGCTACACATGGACAGAGAGAGAAAGAAAGGGGCAGGTGCGTCTCACGGACGGACGGGGCCGGTGCGGCGGGGATACGGCAAAATCTGGCACATTTTGCTGCTGCCAGGCGGACGCCGACCGACCGAAACGTCCGACCCAACCTCCCAACGGACACGCTACAAGGAGGGCGGGCGGCGGCAATGCTCGCGTGCACGAACTTCCCGGGCCAGCATCTCGGTCTATCGCCAGGCTGGCTGGGCTCCCAGCCAGCCGCCGCATCTTGCTTTCCCACGTCGTGCCTTGCGTGTTCTGGCTGGCGGCGATGCGCGAAGACACAGAATGCACGCTGGCGCGCCCGGCCGGCAGGTCGGCATCTCGGTCGGGGCTGACGCGTCATCACAGTGTGTACGTGGCCGAAGAATCTGGTCGGGCTGCAGCGCACGCGCGCCTCGGCGCCGCCATGCCACCAGCTAACTAACTAACGACGCGCCGCCAACCGACAGAGCTGGACCAGCCGGCCCCGTCCGCCCGTGCCCCAGCAGTCGAGCGAATTTTGGGTTAAATTTGAAGAGGGTTCGCGAGGGCGCGAGGGCGGCCGCGGCCGGCGGCGGGTGCCGCCGGCGGGTGCCGGGCACGCGCGCAGCGCCGCGCGCCGCGTTCCCCCCCCCCGCGTGCGCGCGCGCGCGCGGAAGTGTGCGTGCCCCTGTGCGTGTGTGTGGTGGTGGGGGGGAGGGTCCGTGGCTGTGTGGTGGGGTGTGCGTGTGCGCGTGCGTGCACGTGCGCGCATGCGCACGCGCGCTTGCGTGCGCACACACACGGGCGGGCGGCGGCTGCGGCGGGCCGAAAAGGCCCGCGCGCGGCATCTCCGCGCGGGGAAGATGCCCCCCCCCCCGCGGGCGGAGGGGGGGGGGGGGGGGGGGGGGGGGCGACACGTGGTCGACCCTGCGCGCGGGCCTGGGTCGGTCGGTCGGTGCACACGTGCGTGCACGCCCCAGGCAGCAGAGTGCAGCCGGTCCGGGCCTCGTCGACGGGCATCGCATCGCGGTGTGCGCGACGCTTCCCGCGAATTCGCGGGGGCGTTCGGTGCGCGCGGACATGCCGGCGCATACTGCGGATGGGTGGGTTGGTGGGTGAGTGGGTGAGTTGGTGGGTGAGTTGGTGGGTGGGTTGGTTGGTGGGTGGGTGAGTTGGTGGGTGAGTTGGTGGGTGGGTGGGCGGGTGTAGGGGGGTCCTTCGCGCCGAGGCAGATGTACTGTACTGGCTGGCTGCTGCCTGGGCTCGGCGCTCCGTCCGGCAGGGGAGGGGCAGGAGCACAGTAGTAGCTTGTAGTGGCGCCCTCCCCCTCGCCCTCGTCCCCCCCTCCCTGCGTCTCTCAGTCGCCATTCGCACACACAGCGCACTTCGTCTTTGACGTAATTCCGCGGTAAATAATTTCAAGTCGTATTGATGCCGTCTATACATGTACGTATTCGTTCATAGCCGAAATTTCGTTTGCTCGCTCCGCGGTCCGCGGCCCGGCCGTGGATCGGAGTTAAGGTTGAAATATTACGGTACAGTACATCAAATGCCATTGAAAAAAAGTCCCGAAACCCGAACATGGCTGAATTTTGGCCCCCCCTCGCCGATGGCGCCTCGCTGCAGCGGCGGGGGTGCGGAAAGTCTCTATGAGTAGCGCGGGTAAAACTGGGCGCCATGGCGAAGCGGCGCGCGCTGGAACGATTTTTAGGCGGGCGTAAATTCGCCTGGCGATGCCGACGATTTTAAAGTTGACCTCTGTACTGTATTTTGAGGAAATAATAGGGTTAGTATGTATGTGTTTACAGTAGACCCTATATTTCCAGGGCGGACACTATACCCTAATGAGGTTCGGGGTGCGCGCGCCGCGCTCCAGGCGGGCGCGCTTGCCACCGCGTGTGCTCGCACGCGCGGACGCTGTGCGTGTGTGTGTGTGTGTGCGCACGGCGTGTGTGTGTTCGTGTGTGTGTGTGCGCACGGTGTGTGTGTGTTCGTGTGTGTGTGTGTGTGTGTGTGTGTGCATGTGTGTGTGTGTGTGTGTGCATGTGTGTGCGCGTGTGTGTGCGCGCGTGTGTGTGCGCGTGCGTGCGCACACCGCGCGCGCCTGGCGCCCGCCGAGCGCCGCCGCCGCAGCGNTGGCCACATCGTTGGCGCCGATGCCGAACGCGGCGCACACCGAGAGGATGCCGCCGAGGACGACGATCCAGGTGTACGAGTCGAGGTCGTAGGTGCCTTCCGCCATGGCGGGCGGGCGGTAGTGCGTGTGTGTGGGTTGTGGGTTGGGTTGGGTTGTGGGGAGGCTGCCCGCGCTGGCAGCGTGCGGTCTGGCGCCCGGGGCCCACGCAGCAGCCCGCTGCGAAAACCATGCTGCACGCGGTACCAGCCGCCGCCGTTTGCGCGCGCGCGCGCGCGCGGCAGCGAGGTGCTTCACAGAACGGGCATCTGGCCGCCGGCGGGGAGCATCTTTCGGCGGCTCGGCGCGCGCGCGCGCGCGCGCTCGGGGAACGCGGCGCGTACGACGGCAATTGTAATTACTCCGTTCACATCTGTTGTGAAATAAATCTACGGAAGGTTTCGTTCATAATTCTGGATGATTCTGAGTGCGACGCGGTGCGTCGTGTCGCGTTGCGTCGCGCTCCGGCGCGCGCGCGCGCGCGGGCGTACGTGCGCGCGCGCGCGTGTGTGTGTCCGCGCGCGTGTGTGTGCCTGCGTGTGTATGTGCGTGTGTGTGCGTGCGTGCGTGTGTGTGTGTGCGCGTGCGCGTGCGAGCGCGTGCGAGCGCGGCGCGCGCGAATTTCGGGCGGGAGCGCCGCGCGCGCTCCGAATTCACATGCGATTTGATAGAGTCGCGTTCCCCGACGCGCGCGCGCGCGCGCGCGCGTTGCCAAGGGGCGCGCGCGCGCGCGCAGCGCCGCGCGCCGCGTTCCCCCCCCCCGCGTGCGCGCGCGCGCGCGGAAGTGTGCGTGCCCCTGTGCGTGTGTGTGGTGGTGGGGGGGAGGGTCCGTGGCTGTGTGGTGGGGTGTGCGTGTGCGCGTGCGTGCACGTGCGCGCATGCGCACGCGCGCTTGCGTGCGCACACACACGGGCGGGCGGCGGCTGCGGCGGGCCGAAAAGGCCCGCGCGCGGCATCTCCGCGCGGGGAAGATGCCCCCCCCCCCCGCGGGCGGAGGGGGGGGGGGGGGGGGGG
>RQSC01001226.1:7390-28845 GCA_013416795.1 Prasinococcaceae sp. CCMP 1430
CGCGCCCGGCGGCGAGCCCGCCGTTGAGGCCGAGGCCGCGCCGGCGCCGCCGGCGCCCAAGAAGGACAACTTCGATGACTTCTTCGCCTTCAAGTCGTGGGGCCCGGAGATCGTGAACGGCCGCCTCGCGATGCTCGGCTTCGTGTCGGGGGCCGCCGCGGAGATCACCTCGGGTGAGACCACCCTCTCGCAGTTCTCCGCTCACCACTGGGCGTTCGTGCTGGCGGCCGTGCTCTTCACCGCCGCGTCTTTCATGCCGCGCTTCCAGGGTGAGACCACCGCCAAGCCCGAGTCGAAGGAGAATGGCATGTGGAAGGCGTCCACTGAGCTCCTCAACGGCCGCGCCGCCATGGTGGGCCTCTCCGCCATGTTCGTGCAGGAGGCCATCACCGGCAACCCCGTCTTCTAAGCAGCGCGCGAGTGCAGCGCGTGGTTCTAAGGGACCAGCAGTACCATATGTCGACCGACGGCGCGAAGGAGAGAGGACCGCGCACCGAGTGCGCCATGCCCCACTGTAAACATATCACCATTATTGCAACCCACGAACATTCCGCTCACCGCGACCGATGCTCGCGCATTGCCGCACATTTACCAGCTCAGGCGCGCTCGGCGCGCGGGAGCAGCGCCCGGCGGGCTTGCCCCATTCGTCACCAACCCACAGACCCTTTCGGCACTGGCCTCCCCCAGTCGGGGCGCGTGGTGGCGAATGGCGGCGGAGCTGCCAAGTGCCGACCGGCGGTGACTCATCCGACGTCCATCACAGGCAAAAGCGGCAGAGCGGCGTGGCTCAGGGCGAGTGGGCGAGCGAGGCAGGGTCTTGCCAGGCCTCGAGTGGCTCTCGTGTCGAAGCCTCCTCCCCAGATGGCCTCTCCTCGCCTTCGTCGGCGTTTTCTGCGCCTCTCAATGGGTCCAGCGCATGCGCCCAAAACGGCGTCTGCAGTGGCCACATGAAGCGCAGCCGCGCGAAGTAGTGGAGGGCTTTGTCCCCGAGCACTTTTTCGCAGCGCTCAACCGCCGCCAGCAACTGGGGAGTAGGCTCCTCGCTCCAGCGCTTCTCCAGCGTGGTATAGCCCTCGGCACCGAGCGATTCCTCGTGGCGTTTGCATGCCTCCCAGTCGAGCAGCTTGAGTTTATAGGGCAGCGAGGACTTGACATCGCGAGCGAAGTACTCCGCGACCTGCCGCTGCCACCACCTCAGAATCGACGTGCCATTTTTGTGCAAGTACCTCCCTCGGCCGACGTACTGCCACAGCGCGGCGACCATTGAGCACGGGTCGGACAGAAAGAGCTCGAAAGGCATCAGGAACAGCCGCCCACAAGGCACCGAGTGCGCCAGCAATTCCACGTTGGTGTACGCCACGGCTTGCTGTCTGAGCTCCAGCTCGAAGGCCGCATCTGAAAAGGGAGGCACCTCGGTCTCGACGCTGTACCCGCTTTCGTTGTCCTTGCCGGAGACCGTTGTGTAGAAGCGCCCGAGATTGGAGAGGACGCTTCGCACCGGGTCCCTCGCCAACACAACGAAGAGCACGCGCGGATCGCGAAAGCGGTCCTCAAAATTATACGCCTTGCTCTCCGATCGCCACACGCGCTCGTACGGGTACATCTTGACGATCGTTCGGTCAGTGCGAGACAGGTAGCGCTAAAGGAGGCGTGAACGGGTGCGACTTGGTCAGCGCTCGCGCGTCCGTGAGCTGTCAAGTGTGGAATGCATGCGGTGCCGTCTGGGTTTGCTCGGCGGCCTGGTGGCCGCCACTCGAGCGCGTGTGCGCACTCGATGCCACTCATGCGCACGGGCGGGCGGGGACGAGACCCACACACCTGCCCGAACTTGCCATCAGCGCGGTAGTGGCCCCCGCGCACCCCCGCCTTCCCTTCGAGCCTCGAGGAGTACGGAAAGCTCAAAGTCTCGAGCACCGTCAGGTTGAGCTTGGCGAAGACCTGCACGGGTGCCTGCCACAGCACTCCGGAATTGAACGTCGTCATCTGCGAGAGTGCGCGCCGTCGCCGTCGCCGTCGCGCGCGTGGAGACGCGCGCGCAGTCCACAACGGTCGCAAGCGCGAGCGCGCGCGACGCGTGAGCACGCGGGGAACGTGCGGCGCCAGCATGCGAGCGCCCCAGGAGCGATGGCCCGCAAGCGCAGTAAGCGCTACTCAACAACTCACATGGTGTCCCGTGCCCTCTACGCCCATGACGGAGAGGCCCAGAGGCCCGCTCGCGGGCTCGCCGCGACGCCCGCCGTGGAGCGCGTGCCAGCCGAGCTGCCGCTGCTGCGCGGCACACAGGTGATGCTGCTCGAACAAACGCGTCGGCGAAGGCCGCGAGTCGCGAGCGGCTGCCTGCTGCTGCGCGCTGTTGCCATCATAGTATTCCTCGACCCGCGCCCAGTAGCGTTCGAGCGAGCACGCGGGCGTCTGTGACACACCGCGAGGCGGCGCCCGCGCCTCGTCGCGCGCATTGCGGTGGCCGCCCGCAACGTCCGCATCTTGCAACCGCACCGCGTGCACGGCATGCCCCCCGGCTGTGCCATCGGACTCGTCCACTCCTCCGCGCTGGATCCCAAACGCGGTGCACACCGCCACCGCCACCCCCAGCGCCCACAGCGCCGCTGCCGCCGACGAGCACGTCCGACTGCGGGCCCGGGCCCTGCCACGGGGTGGCTGCCCCATCCCACACCCGGCCCCCTGTGCGGCCCTCAGCCCCGCACCCCCTCCACCCCCCACCACGCCCCCCTTTGAGAGCGCGCACAGTGTGGCCCCAGCGCCCTGTAACAGCCCAACACCAACAGCTTGCGCGCCTGCGCGCCAAGCAGCGGGGCCCAAGCGCACACGTACATGTACATTCAGTACCATCACGATTGGACTGAAGTACCATCGGTACACCACTACCAGCACTTTAGTCGAACACTTTCGCTGACAGGCAACACTTGTGCAGGTGCAGGAGTAAGGAGCTCCATATTATAGTAGCGCGGGCGCAGCTGCGCCTCTTTCGCCCGGGCGAGCTTGCGTGCGCCCCTGCGCCCGCCCACCCGAGCGTGCGGGCGCCCAGGTCCTGCGCACAGCTTGCGCGAGGGATTGCCTCCGGTTCCACTGACAGCTCAGGCGTTGGGGTCCGCCTTGATCTCCCCCTTGCCACCGCCCTTGATGAGCCAGCTCGAAGACTGGATCTTGTCGCCGAGGCCGTCGAGCAGCGCAATGCCGAGCTTCTCGCAGACGGGCCTCTCCGGGATTGTGTTGTTGTTCTGGTCGCCGCCGTTGCAGAAATAATCGGGCGGCGGCGTGATGCACGCGATCGACCTGCAGCAAGTCCGGTCCTCATCGACGGCCACAAAGGCCTCGTCGACGCAACGCAGCGCCGCGACGATCTTGCAGCGCTCCGCTGCGGGCATGAACGGTTTGCCCTTCTTCAGCGTCGCCTGGTGGTCGTTGTTCACAATCACGATCAGGTGCGCGTTCTTGTCGCCACCCGCGGCCTCCTTGGACTTCTCGAGGTACTCAAGGTGGCCAACGTGGAAGGGGTCGAAGTAGCCCGACACCTGATGGCGGCGATGCGACGGGCGCGCGGAGGGTGACCAGCGCACGGCGAAACCCGCACCGCCGCCGCAGGAGCGCCGCAGGAGCGCCGCAGTGGCGGGGCGCGCAAAGCGGCGCGCGAGCGCGCATCGGATGCGCGCACGTCAGCGCCAAGCACTGCGAGCGGCCGCTCCGTCGTCATCGCGCTGTCGCACACTGCGAACGATATTCCCGCGCGCTGCGACCGCGCTGCTGGGCCAACGCCCCCTTCCCCGCCCCCCCCAGCAACCCCTAGCTGCTCTGCCGCGGTCGCGGTCTAGCGCGCCCCGCCGCCGGCCTACGCCACGCACCACGACGCGCTTCTTGCGCTCGGCGCCGTAGCCCGCTCCCACCTCGGCGCCAGTGTCTGCCATCACCTTGGGCGCCACCATCGCTGCCGTTGGCGGGGATGGGCGATTGGGAGGGGGGGGGAGGGGGCTGGGCGCGCGCGTGCGGGCAGGCGCACAGAGACACGCATGTGGTGTGCGGTGCTCGTCCGCAATGCAGCGCGCGGGCCCGCCGCATGTATTCGTACTTTTGGTGGCTTCCGCTGCTGCCCTTTTCTCACGGCCACGGCAAGATGATGGAAATTGGACAAGGGCGTGCTCACTTTGCGACCCGCACCAGTGTAATAAACTGAGCTCTGAAAGATCCACCCGTCCGGGACCATTTCACGGAATCGAATCCTCTCAAATGGGTGGATTCCTCGAAACCCTTCGAGCCCCCCCTCATGCCACTCCCGCCCGCGAAATCCCCTCCCGCACACACCGCGCGCGGCGTGCGCGCGCGGCGCCCCCTCGCCCTTCCCCTGCCTTCCAGGTCGTTCCAGCACGGGAGCGCAGGAAGCCGCCCGGTGGTGCAGCCTCGGCGAGGGAGGCGAGAAGGCGGCGCGGCAGTGCGCGCAACTCCCACCGTTTCCACCCGTGTGTTGTGGTCAGCCGCGGGCGAAGGGGGGTTCGGGACGTGTGCGGCAGTTGCAGGCGAGGGCACCGACGCGTGCTCGGGCGGCGCGCGTCCGCGCAAGGGCTAGGGACGGGTGTGCATCGGCAGCAGCGGTGGGACGGGTGTGCATCGGCAGAAGGTGTCGAGAGGTCCGACGCCGCCGACTTCGAGGGTGATTGCGTATGCTGCCAAGGGGAGCTGCGAGCAGGTCTCGTCGGGCGCTGCAGCCGGCGCTGCGGCAAAGGCATCGGCGTCTGCTGCTCGCGTTTGCTGCCGCGGTGGCGCTGCTGACGGCCGCGACGAGCCCGGGGCCTTGGTGGAGCAAATTTCTCACAACGTGCATAGAATGGGCGGATGGGTGGTCTTTGAGGAATTGGCAGGGGGTGAGTTTGCAGGGGGACGGAGCTCGCGAGGGGCTGTGGACAGAGCAAGCCATGCTGGAGAGCGAGAGCACCAGGGAGCGCGCCTTGTTTGAGAGCCGCCGAGCGCTGCTGTGCGACGCAGCGGCCGCAGAGAGGGCAGGTCTATCAGCACTACCAGCAGCTACGGACTGTGTCTGCTCTGGACTGCGGCCGTGCTTCGAGGACATCGGGGTCAAATTCTTCATCGCAGGCTTCCCAAAGTCGGGCACAACACAACTGGTAGCTCTTTTGAATGAGCACGAAGGCACCAGCGTCCATCCGTTGATGGCAACGACTGAGCACCTGGATCTAAGCCTCTATGGACGTGTTGGACCGTCAAGAGGTCTCATTCCGAACGACAACGAGTCGTACTTCTTTCGCCCCTCGATGGCCGCGGGGAGGGACCCTATCGAGTTCATCTCGGCGCGCAAGCGTGAAGTTCATGACACAGTTGCTCGTGGAGCGCATCAGCAACTTCCTGTCGTCGGCATTAAAGACCCCGACATGGCGTACGATGCGGGTGCCGTGCTGCACGCAGCCTCAGTCCCCCGGAGCAAGGTCATTCTCGCAGTCCGAGACCCCCTCGACTGGATCGTCTCCTTCTACAACTATCGCCTCGAGGAGTATGAATACATCCGGCCTGAGTGGCTTCGTGGCCCCGACGGCGACCTCCGGCATCCTGTGAGTTGTCCATCGGGAGTTCAGCACTCAGGGGAGTACCCGCCGACCTTCAGAGACATTGCTGCGGGCTGCTGTTGGGTCGGAGTGTGCCGCCATACCGGCGCGCAGATACGCCACATCATCGAGCAGAATGTGTTGACTGCACTGCCACGAGAACGAGTGCTCCTGATAGATATGGACTCGCGCTTCCGCCACGACTCCTCCATGGTGTACGAGGTCCTGTCTAATTTTTTGCAGATTGGGACCATCGAGTTTAAGCACCACACCCATCGTGTGCGGCATAACGCCGCGATGGACGGGCATGAGGACCGCATCGTTGACATCTGCGCGGAGGAGCATCGTGAGGAGAGAAAGGCTCTGTGGTGTTTCTTCAGTGAGGAAGAAAGCCCGACTGACATTGCGTTTTACGATTCGCTCTCGCGTGGACTCATCGATCACCTCAACGATCCGCGCCCGTGCGATGAGACCATACATTGCGAGGAAAGAGCACGCTAGCGGGGCTCATGGTGCTCTTGGATGTGAACGTCGCCGTTTACGGGCACCCTCAGCGAACGCAGCGATGTGCTCGCTGGAGACGCGCGGCCGTACGGCTATGGCGTTAAGCAGCGCAGCGCTCGCGCGCATTCTCACAAACAGCAGATACTCCCACGAGAACCTTGGCACGACATCTACATGTACAGTGCATCATCATGATGGTACATGTACAGCACGGCGACCTCCGGCATCATGTTGATTGTCCATCGGGAATTCAGCAGTCAAGGAAGTGCCCGCCGACCTTCCAAGAAATATGAAAGAGAGCACTTGGGTCGCAAAAAAACGGTGCCCTCGCTCTTCGTAGTGCAGCAACAGACAGCTGTGATCTCCCAAGTATCAAAGCATATTTCGACTGCTCGCGTCAGGTACCCTGGCTGGGAGTCACGGGCCGCTGGTAGATCATCCTGGTCTGCTCCCAGGCCCAAGCGGCGGCCCATAGGACTAGAACACGGGACGGCACCGCAATCAACTCTCCACAAAGTGATCAATAGGAAAGCCGTCAGCGATAAAATCGGGAATAGGCGTTAGAGATTCGATTACGTGACGCCCTCATTGCTTGAGAATTTCTTGAAATATGTTGGCGCGCTGCCGCCCAGGTCCGCATCGCCCGGAGGCGAGACGTGTGTGCGACATCAGCTCGAGGTAATTGGCTTGCGGCGCGCGCTACAAGAGTTCAGCATTCGCTGCGCTGCAGAAGAATCGCCGCGTTGTCCAGGGCGCCCGGTCGGCAGCAACTCCGCGCTTCTTCAATGTGACCACTCAGCTCTCCTGCCAGTCATTCCCATCACATCGCCAATGCATGTCCGGCGCAACGAACTTGTAGAAGCCTTCATGGCCCTCGCTATGGAGCTCACATCCTGCCTTCCACGATTTGACGAAGCGGCTATCTTTGCGGAAGACGACCAGGTCATCGCCCACCTTGCTCACATGGTGATAGAGACCAGTCTGTGCCATGAAGTCGATAGTTTCCTGCTCGTGAGAGCACTCCACGAAGAATATGTCGATAATGACGGTATGCAGGTCGATCGAGCGCAACACGTTGAGTTCAAGGCTCTCGACATCTAGAGAGAACACGTCCACGCGGGGTACCTCACCGAAGGCCTCCACGAGGCCATCCTTGGGGGTGACGCATCTGATAGGGTATTTCGCCTTAATCTTCACAGTACCGTCTGCAATCAGCTGGTCGAAGCGTGCACGCTTGTCAGCATTCATGAACTCCATGACGCTACTTTCTTGGTCGTATGGCTTCTCAAGCTGTACGAACTCAAATGTGCCGGTGTGCTGCCCATACGTAGCGGGTGGGTGGCCAGGGCGCACGCGCGCATGCTTGACAACGCGGGCTGCGAACGCGCCGTGTATGAAGGCGCCCCTGGTCGTTGCAGTGACGGCGGCGTGGGTGGCAGCGGCGATGGTGGTGGGGAAGGTGGCAGTGGTGTCGATGGCGCAGGGGTGCACAGTCGTGCCGCAACGGTCGCCGGAGCCGCTCCACATAGAGTCGGCAGCCCCTTCATGAGCGGAGATGGGATATTCTGCATGGCGGACGGCAGACTGCGCGAGCTCATGATCAGCAAGACACAAGCGCCCTTCCTCTCATCTGCGCTGGAGAGCAGAAAGCGCGACGCGCTTGAGACGCTTACGGGCTGCATGGGCGAAACGTCTCGCGAGGTTGGCTTCGAGTACGCGTTGTGGTCTTTCCTGCGTGAACTGGCGGGCAAGGCGGGGCCGAGGCCGCTGCGACCACTCGTCAGTCCCAAAGCGCCATTCGTGGAGAGCGTCTGCAGTGGTGGGTACGATCCTGTCGGCCTACAGTCACTGTATCCGAGCACGTACTTCGTACGCATGTCCTACTACGATCAGGTCGCTGCTCGTATGCAGCTCGAGGGGCTTGTCTACTACTACGATGAGGCCGCCGCTCTTACCCAGCTCGAGGGGCTTGTCGGCGAGAGCAAACGCTCCGGGCCTGTCGGAGGACGCAGGGCGGGTAGCACGTTGTGCCATGGAGACGTGGACGCGTTGAACTGGTCGGCACCTGACACGGGGGCGCCCAGCGGCCAAGAAGACGCGTCCTTGCTGCGCCATATGGTTTTTGAGGCCGTGCCGGCCGCTGGCGCGTGCGAGGATGATATGGTCATCCAAGTGGTCAGGGGCGATCTTGAGTCGTCGCTCACCCTGTGCATGCGCACGCCAGGCTGTGTTGGCGTGGCACATTCCAATGCTAGGAATGGCACGCGACTGTGCTACGCCCTGTCGCATTCCCGATTGCAGCCGAGTGCCGACCTACACAGGAGTGCAGCGGTGGGGCGTGAGGAGAGTTGGACGGTACTAGGCGTGCGGTCTTGCAAACATATGACCCAGAAGCTGGCTTTGATGAACCATGCCGCCGGCGTGTCTTCCAGGTGCGCTGCATCTGAGCTCGGTGACTTCACGTTGCTACGCACAAGTGTCTTGGCCGCTTTGGAGCTGCAGCAGAGCCAGTCGTGGAGTTGCTGGAGGGCGAGCGCTCCTCATATGGTATCCTCACTTGCGCGCTCTTGCGCTGATTACCAGATGTGCTCAATCTTCATGCAAAATGACGCAGGCGTCGGTATGATGTGCTCAGCGAGCTCATCGCGCTTCGCCGAGGCCTATCGCGGCAACAGAAAGCCGGTATGTCTCAGCGCAGGTGCGCTGGGAGAGGGCTGGATCTTAGGCTGCAAGCGCGGCGAATCATTCTGCTCGCTCGCCCAGCAGCGAGGTGCCTCCGAAATTGCATCAGACCTCCTGTACCGCGAAATGCGGGCGGGCGAGCGCAGGCCGATGGACGTTGCCAAGGGCACACTTGCCTGTGTGGAAACACTGGCAGAAGTGATCACCCCGAGCGTCTCTGAGGCGAGCACATTCTGCTCTGTCGAGCCGCTCTGCACGGCTTTCGTGCGCAACGCTGGATCCAAGGCGACATCGTTCTGTCAAGGTTACAAGAAGCTGGCTCTGTCGCCGCTAGATGCGGAGTTCCATGCAGGCATCAAGGTGGGCTGCGAGTCGTATATTGCTCGTGATGCGAACCCGGATGTCCAGCGTGGCAGCGCACCAGGTTGCGCCGCAAGCTGGGGGGGCGCAATCAGCTGCACAGCTGCGCGCGTGCACGTGCCGATGACTTCTACGCGGCCGCTCTTGCCACACACTGTGTGCGCCGACTGCCCCGACAATGCCGTTTGCCCGGCTCTACGCACTGTTGGTGCCCCTGTAGACGCACCAGGATACGCTCGGACGCTTGATGACGCGGCGAAGCGCATGATGGCCGAGGGCGGGAGCGCGGTGAATTTCAACGCTGGCGCGACAAACCCGTCGGTGGTGAGCATGGGCAACGAGTGGTGGGCCGTGCTTAGGACGACCGACGCTCTGCGATGCGCAGGCGATACCATCGACGGCACTTTTGAATTGGATCGCAGAGGACGCCGTCAGTACATCTCGCGTATTGTGATGTGTCGGCTCAGTGGTCCAGATGCGCTCGACCAGCCCTATGCGTGCCGCATGCTCCCACGCCTGCGCCAGAGTATGGTCGTCAATCTGAAGGATGGGTACACGATTGACAACGGCCTCTTCGCTGGCGAGGAGGACGCGCGCGCTTTCGCGGTCGGCGATACCATGTACACCTTGTTTAATGTGGGCATTATTTTGCCCGAGTCTGACCTGGATGACCTGCAGCTCAGCCGCGGCGAGAAGATCTCAGTGCGACGCATGGTGCTCGCGACGGTTGATGTCAACACGGCCACCTACACAACGGCGGTACTCGTCGAGATTCCCGACACGCACCTGCTTGACGACGTGAAGAATCTGATACCTCTTGTGCGCGAGCACGGGAACGTCGCGCTCGTGCACTCGTGGTCGCCATTTGCCGTGTGCTCGCTCACCTTAAGAAGTGGCGCGTGTACAGCAGAGAGGGTGTCGGACGAGACTGGCTTTTTGAACGCCGGAGGCACCGGCCATGGCCCGTCGTACAGTGGCAGCACGCCGCTTGTACGCGTGCCACAGGGCTATCTCGGTCTCGTGCACAGCAAGGCGCAGATGGAGCTTGGGCGGCTCTACAGCCACGCGTGGGTGCTTGTCTCGCACGCGTCGCCGCACCACACGCTCTTGTGGAGGTCTCCGTCCTTCCGCCTGCCAGATGTTGACGCAAGCTTCCGTGTCAAGGCGGGCTCGAGCACGGAGACCTTCAGGGTGCTTGGGGACATCCAGTTCGCTGCCGGGCTGGTGGTAGATGTGGCTTCGAGCACCGCTACCGTTACGTACGGCGTCCAAGACTGCATCTCTTGGATTGCGCGGGTGCCTCTACCTGCTCGCGCGCTCGGCGGGGGCGGGCCCGGGAGTCCGTCCAGCGCCGCGGAGTCATTCATGCACACGCTGAAGCCCGTGCACGATGGCGCCACGCCATCGCGTCCAGTGGTACGGTGGGATGGCCCAGTGTCCGATATGAGCGGCTTCGCGACCGCGGCGCGCGGCCTCCTCTCGCGCATGCGCGCTGATGAGTCCATATCGCTTCAGATAATGGACCTCAATCGCAACCGCGGCGAAAACGCGTTGGTAGCTGAGTACGGCAGCCTCTATGACACAGCGATACGTTCGCAGCTCGACATGGCAAGCCCTCCCGACGTGACGATTCGAATGCACTGGCCACCCAACTTCAGCAAGCCCGGATCGGGCAAGCTGGTGATGTACCTGCCGTGGGAGTTTGGCATCATCCCTCGCGAATGGGTCAACGCGATCAACGCACACGTCGACGAGGTTTGGGTGCCTGCCAAGTCTGTGAAGAAGGGCTTCGAGAAGAGCGGCGTCACGGCGCCTATTGCTATCGTGCCGCACGGCGTGCCGGAGGCCTCGTGCCACGGTAGCGCACCTGAGCGCCAACCTTCTGAGAACGCTCGCTTCCAGTTCCTGTACCACGGTGGCTTGCTTTGGCGCAAGGGCATCGACAACCTGCTGGACGCCTTTGAGATAGTGGCGCGCGCCCTGGGTGATCGCGTTGAGCTGCTCGTGCACTCTGTCTACGGTGACGCCGAAATTTACGAGCTCATCCGCCGCCGCATGAGCACAGCGCGCGACAGTGGTCTGCGTATGCGTCTTTCGGAGGAGCACCTGACTAGCGAGGGCGTACAGGACCTCTACGCGCGCGCTGACGTATTTGTGCACTCTGCGCGGTCACAGGGCTTCGGCCTGGGCATCTTCGAGGCTATGTCCAGCGGCCTGCCTGTGGTCGTGTCAAATTATGGGCCACCTGCGGAGTATATTACCAATGAGACTGGCTTTCTTTTCAACGCTCACCCAGTCGTTTGCACACGCGAGCCATGCAGTGCAGACGCAAGGATGCTCTTCAGCAGCGACTACACCGAGCGCACCCCTTTCACATGGGGTGGCTACGAGGCGGAGGATTTGGCTCAGGCAATGCTTCGCGCGTATCACAGCAAAGCTCAGCTGCCGTCTATCGGCATGCGTGCGAGGCGGTACATCTGCGCAGCGCTGAACTGGACCGACATCTATGCCACCGCCAAGCAGAGGCTGGACGCCCTTCTTGACCACACACACACAGGCAGATAGAAGCTTTGCCATTCAGCCTGAGATACAGAGAGCAGGGCGGGTGGCCAGACTCGTATGGGGGCAATCTGGAAGACCGAATCTATGAAGACATACGGTACTGTACCATCATGATGGTACGTGCACAAGCGGTGGAGCTTGGCTAAGCGAATGCAATTTGATTTTTACATTTCCGTGCCGGCTTTTCCATGCAAGAATCACGTTGGCAGTGTTGCGTTTTTAGGTCAAAATGAACCAGCGCTGGCGGGGTGCTGGAGCGTATCTTGTAATTGTATTGTTCGTGTGTGGTGGTCTCGTTGTGGCAGTCGCTCAGGTCATGAATGAAATTGCCTGACTGCCCAGTGATAGAGGATAATGTCGTCGGCGTTGTGCTGGACAATTGCGTGCTTGATGTCATCGCGAAGCAGGTCAAAACCTGTGTTCCCTCGCGTCCTGTGTGAGTGTTTAGGCTTAGCTGTGCGTGTCAACCCAAAGAGAGCCTCCCACGCATTCAAGGTAGGGATCATGTCATCCAGAAAGCCGACCCCATCAAAGCCCAGAAGAGTGTTCTTGGCACTCTCCAGGTCGCACGGGTGCCAATCTGCGCCGTCGAAGGCGCGCATGTAAAGATCAGTGAACTGTATACACATGCCGTTGTGGAGGCCGAAGTGTCGTCCTGGCCTCAACTCATGCCCATGGATATCCTCGCGTGTCCAATCTTTGCAAGGGCCAGCGCTCGAGCGGTGCCCTCCTCCTCTGCTCGGGCTGATGCAGTCGATGAATGTGTCGTCATCCATGCCCGGGTATGTATAGTACCGCAGCGAAGTGACGAGATCGAGGGGCTCGCGAAGCACAGTCCACTCCTGGCACTTTCGCTGAAAGCCCGCCACGCGCAGCTCTTCCAGCAGCTGACCATCCGTGTAGTTGGGTCCAAAGTGGCCCATGATCACGTCAGCGTCCTCGAGCATCACACGCTCTGGGAAACCCACAGGCCGGTCGCTGGGCGGCGCAAGGAAGGCCTGGTCTGTCCTTGAGCTCGGGTAGTGGGTCCAAAGCTTGAGACCACGATCAACAAACCACTGGTGCAGCGACATGCCGCCACTCTTTGGCACGTGATACCTGCGCAAGGCGTGGCATTGGTGTGGTGCGGTTGTGTGCGAGAGACGCGTAGGGAGCGGACGATTGCTGCGTCAGCACAGTCGTGGTCGTGGCGGGCAGCCACGCCCTCAGCCCTGCTTCGTCACTGGTACCGGGCGGCCTTTGGCAACGTCCACCCTGTCCGCACGCACATGATGATGCAGGGCTTGCTCGTTGTCTGCTCACGGTCCGCCTGATCGGACCCAATAAGCAAGCTTCGCGATGCTTCCGTCGTACGAACGTGAACAGCTCCTGCAAGCATCACCAGCGCCGCTGCTGTTGCAACAAGGGCGCGCCGGTAGCCTTGCCGCATGGCGCACGCGCGCGATCGGCCCGTCGCGGTGCCGCAAACGCCCCCTGCGACCCGTGCGCAGCACCAGCAAGGCCACGACCAGAAGCGTTGTGTTGTGCAGCAGGAACATGCGCGAGCTCGGCGTCAGAGACTGCGAGAGTGCGCGCCGGGGCCCGCAGACCCTGCATCCCTCCCCCGCGCACGAGACACAGGCGCCTGGCGGAGCGACGCGGGCGCGAAAATGCGTCCACGCGCGGCCGTGCGCTGCACGGCCCTTAGGTTTCCTCGCTGTCCGGCCGCGCACGCCACCCGCAACACCCCTCATGCCCCTCGCCCTCACACGCTCATCCTTGCGGCCACATGCACGCACCTCCCACCGGCGAAGGAGGTTGTCACACGTCCGCGGTTTGGCAGCGTGATCACCACCACGTTGCTTTCCGTCCAGCCAGCGCCCGTCGCGGGGCCGGGAGATTGGAATGCGTGCAACCCTCTAGCTAGAGAAGATACCGCGCGCCCAGCCGCGGCTGGGCGGGTGTAGCCCGGAGGGGTGTGCCGGGTGGCGGAGCCGAGCGCGCGAAAAACCTAGCTAGCCCCCGCTCTAATTTTTTTTTTCTTTTTAGAGAGTGTGCCGGAACAGTACAGTATATTGTACTGCAGTGTACCCTGCCTTGATGCCTGAAAGTCACTTTTACGGTAAAACACTGTTATTTTTGATCTAAAATGCTGCTGATTGTCCTCCCAGTGGGTGACCACTTGGCCCCTCAGCTACAGATGTCTCCAAAAAAATCGTTCGCCTCGCCAGGCGCATTTACGCCCGCCTAAAAGTCGTTACAGCGCGCGCCGCTTGGCCAGGGCGCCCAGTTGTGCCCGCGCTACTTGCGCGCAGTAGGAGTGACCTCGATAGGCCATTCGTAAAGGCGTTGGGTCGTATCAAATTCAGTTGCAAAAAAGTGCGTTTTGCCGTTTATGCGGCAAAGTCGACTATGAAAGGCAATGGGACGCGGCGCCGCCGGAAGCGCCTCGCCGCCCTGGCCACGGCGTCGCAGGGATGGGCAGAGAGCGGCTACCGCCGCGGGTAGCGCCCTCCTTTCGACGCACGGCGCATGCGCACCCACAAGCGAGGGCCGCCACAAGAAGCACAGCGCTGCGCGCGGGCCGTGCTGCTGCGCGATCCGCACGTGCCCGACGCGCTGCCGGCGCTGCCGCACAGCCGCGCGACTCCAAGCTACACCTGCAGCAGCCCGATCTGCGGGACGGCCGCTGCCTCCCACCCACAGAGTCGGCTCCCCGCTCCTTTCCGCCCTGTCATGGGCACGCCGTGCGCGGTGCGGCGGCCCTGCCGCGAGGCCATGGCTTCGGTGCGAGTGGGCGCGTGGGGGGCAAGCCGGGCAGGGCGCACGCGCATGGTGCCCGCACTCATGCTGGCGCTGGCAGCGTTCGCAGCCCTGCCGCCAGCGGCGGGTGCCAACGCGCCTGCGCAGGAGCGGGTGCACGCCCAGGCACATACTCAGACGCTGGCCACAGATGCAGCGGGTGGCGCAAAGGCAGGAGGCAAGGCACGCAGTGCTGCGGCTGCCACCGCAGCCACTGCCGCCGATAGTCTCGACGTCTTTGCCGACCACATTGGCGCACTCGGTGACAGCCGCGCCTCAGGAGTCGGCGTGGCGACCCATGAGAGCGCAGGGGTCCTCCACGCAGGCGCCATGCACTCAGGCCACGCCACCCACGACCCAGGCTCGGGGCTGATGAGTGCGCACTCCGCTGCTGGAGCGACCGGGGGCGCAACCGCAGGCGCGGGCGCTGCTGTCGGGGCCGCGGGCGCTCCGTTTGCTGGTGCAGCTGTTGGCGCAGTGAAGTTGGGTGCTGCAGCTCATGCGGAGGCGGCCTTGTCAGCGGCCTTAGAATTGAACGAGTCGCCTAGGCAGCTTCTGCCATTCCTGGAGCCGACGCGCGCTGGCGGCTGGGTCGCTCTGTCGCATCACGCGCTCCACGCGCTCAGCAGCACCGTTGAGGTGCAGGTCGGTGAGCCAGACGCGTCGGCGCGCATGGTGGTGAGCTTCCTCGGCGGCTCGGGTGCGCGCACTCGCGCCCTCATGCGAGCGGTCTTGGCTCGCTTGCCCACACGCCCAGCGAGCACGGCCACCTCGGCGGATCGAGCTGCGTTCGAGGCACTGCGGGCGGGGGGGCTTTCGCTGGGCGCGCTTTCTCCGGATCACGGCTCGGAAGCCTACTCGGAGGTGCCGGAGCTCGATTCGCCTGGGAGTACAGTGGAGGATCCCGTGGACCCGGCCGTGATCGCTTCCTTCGATCCCGTGTGGCGTGTCCTGGGCGACCCTGAGATGGATAGCCACGTGCTTGCGTTGATGGCGGAGGTGAGTCTCCCCGACCTGTACGAGCAGGGCGGCGGCGGGCTTGCTGCCAACTACCGAGGAGCAGCACTCGCGATCTCGAACGTCGTTGTGCTCCACGTCAGTTACCGCAGCAGACTGGACACTGTTGCTCTGCGGGCAGTCTTTGAGCAGATGCGTGCCACCAGCGAGCGCATCGGCCTCGTGCAGGGAGTGGCAACCAGGATGCAACAGCAGGGGCAGCTTATACTGGTGATTGAGGCCGATGAGCAGTCGGCTGACGGTGTCAATGTGCGTTCTGTCTCCCATGAGGTGTCGCAGCTGATGTTTGAAACGTTCTCACCAGGTGGTGGCGAGTCCCCCTTTTGGCTCACGCGCATCTTCGTGCTGCACGGGCAACCCGTCGACTCAGTGGCCGCCAAGCTGACAAGCACCCTCAAGTCCATGAGTGAAATGGTTTCGACTGACGCGGACTCCGTTGAAAGCCTCGGTGAGCTCTTGGACGTGCAATTGCATGCAGGGCAGCCAGTGCCCCTGAGCTCGCAAACTCTGGCATTCGGCAATGGCAGGCTTTCGTTTCTTCAAGGCGCCGAGGTTGATGCTTTCGACTCGATGGCAGTGTACCTCCATGGCAAGGGCAGTGCGATACTCCAGTCCGAAATAAGAGCGCACCTGACCGCAGTCTCGACAGCCGTGCTTACGGATTTTCGAGTGTTTGGTGAGATATATGCCTTGCTTGACGAAGGCGTGGGGCAGGTCGCGCGACGCCAGTACGAGGAGTTGAGGGATCAGCTCGACCAGAGGGTGGTGCATGCCTCGGCAGATCTAAAGTTGTACGTGTCTACAGATGTGCGCACCTTGGTGCAGGGCGCCTTCGACGATCTGGCCACGGCGCTCGATACAGCACGGGCCAATGTGGCAAAGAGTGACAAGAAGCAGCGCGATGGTAAGTGCTGCGCCCCGGGTATCGCATACGCGTACAATGAATTTAAGGAGGTGGTCGACCAGCAGCAATCATTCGCAATGGAGCGCATACATACCGCATGCACCAGGCATCGCGGGCGCTGCGGTGGTGCCGTCGACGCGGAGAATTTGGGGCGGCTCGTCGAGGCAGCCAAGATGGAGGTGGACATAGTCGTGCAAGAAAATCTCAGGCACAACATTGCATCGGTCTTAGGGGAAGTCGAAGCCCGTGTCAACGAAGCTGCGAAAGACTACGTGGAGCGGGCGATTGTCGGCGACGGCACGGCCAAGGCGCCCGGATTCGGTGAGCTTAAGGCCGCGTTGGTAGGTATCCACAAATGGAACAACTTGACGCCCGAGCTTGAGGACGAGGCACGTGCTCGGGTCCGGCGGGTGACGTCTTCGCTCGCGACGTACATCAAGGTACCAGACCAGTGGCACGAGGTACTCAAGGAGGTTGAGGAGTTGAAGCTTGCAGCGACGGTGCAGCTCGCCGAGGCTGGCAAGCACCCCTCTTCCCATGCCAAGGAGCAGGAGGCGATAGCTGCTCACGTCGTCTACAGCCTGCGTGAGGACGTCGCGGAGATATCAGAGACCTTTGATAGGATTCTGGAGCCCATGTCACTCCTCAACGAAGTGAGGGACCATTTCAAGAGCGAGCTGCAGGCATCTCTGTCAACAGTAGAGAAGGAGGGTCGCGCGGCCGTTGCGAAACGGGTCATCGAAGTACAGAGGGAGGCACGCGTAGCCGGTTTCAAGATGCTGAAGCAGGCCGCCCGTCCGGTGGTTGACTCTTCGGATCCGCTGTCTCTTGGGAGGGCCTTTCTGCAGCGCGGTGACATGGTGCGCGAGGCGTTGGCGGCTGCCCTGCAAAGCCTGAACGCCACGGCGCTCGAGTTGGGCATCCCCTTCGACAAGGCTTTCTTTACGCGCGAGGCCAAGCGCCTCCAAGAGGAGGCCGACGACAAATTCAGGGTGTATAGCCGTGGGCTAAGTGTGTCGTTGGCCATGCTCTTCGTGGGGATGGCATATCATTGCTACACGTATCTCCGCTCCCCGCCGACGCTGGCAGCTCAGCGCAAGCAGAGGTGACACGTGTCGCTCGGGAGCTCGATCATTCTCAGGGGTGTAAATCTGACAAATTCCGACAGTGCGGGAGGTACCGAGGGCAGGCGCTCGCCGTGTGTGGCGGCAGGTGCCGGGGGCAGCGCGGCCGCACACTGAGCGCTAGCTAGGGATGAGTCGTACTGCAAATGTGTCTTTTTGAATCGTTACCCTCGAGCTCCCAAAAACGCGTTCTGTGGCGCCGGGCCACGTCCATTTACTTACCATCATGATGGTAGGTGACGAAAAAGTGACATCCCCCAACTGCGGCTTTTTTTTTTCACGGCCGCCACCATTTTTTTAAACCAAGATTCCGAGCGCCCGGGGCGCATACTGCGGCAAGCGCTTGGAAAATGCCTGGGCCCTCCATGCTCCAGATACATAACTTCGAAAAGTCTTGTGTGCGCGTGCGGCGTCCGTAAAAGGCGCCGCGGAAGCGCGGTGACGTGGCGCGAGCGGGCCGCCGCCTGGCGCTGTTTGAGGTGCGGAGGGGGGGCGGGGAGAGGGTGCCGCCCTGCCCCTTCCTTCTTCCCCGACTCCCCCTCCTTACCCCTGACAACCACCCGCGTCGGCCCGCCCCCCCTCCCCCTCCCCTGAGCCCCCCCTTCATCCATCCCCTGGACCTCCCGCCCGACACCCCGCGTGCGCGCGCGCGCCGATCGTCGGCCTCCCGGCCGCCGCCATGCAGCGCCTGCGCTGCGTGGCGCAGAACTACGCATGGGGGCGGCGTGCGGCCGAGGGCAGCGCGGTCGCGCGCCTCGCCGCCGCACAGGCCGGCGAGGCCGCCGATGGCGCCGCGCCGTACGCCGAGCTGTGGATGGGCGCGCATCCGAGTGGCATGAGCACCGTCGCCGACGGCGGCGTGCCGCTCGCCGAGTGGATCGAGAGCTTTCCCGGTGGCGCCGCTGCCGCGCTGGGCGAGGCCGTTGCCAAGCGGTGGGGTGGTAAGCTGCCCATGCTCTTCAAGGTGCTGAGCGTCGCCAAGGCGCTCTCCATCCAGTCGCATCCGGATAAGGCACTCGCGGAGCGCCTCCACGCCGAGCGGCCAAACGTGTACAAGGACGACAACCACAAGCCCGAGATGACGCTCGCGGTGGAGCCCTTTGAGGCGCTCTGCGGCTTCGTGGCGCATGAGGAGCTGCGCGCAGCGCTGGCAGCGACGCCCGAATTCGCCGAGGTAGTGGGCGCCGAAAATGCCGCCGCGGCTGCTGCCGCAGCCGGTGACGCCGATGCAGAAACCGCCGCGCTCAAGGCGTGCTTCGCGGCAGCGATGACCGCCGTGGACGACGTGCGCGTGCGCACGATTCGCGCGCTGCGCGCGCGGCTGGCCGCTGCGCCCGAAGGGTCGCTGTCTCCCAAGGAGCGGCTCTTCCTCCGGCTCTACGAGCAGTATCCAGATGATATTGGCACGATGGCCGTGTTCTTCCTCAACTTCGTCACGCTCGAGACGGGCGAAGGACTGTATCTGGGTGCCAACGAGCCCCACGCGTACTTGTCTGGGCAGTGCGTCGAGTGCATGGCGACCTCGGATAATGTGGTGCGCGCGGGACTGACTCCCAAACTTCGTGACACGGACGTGCTGTGCTCGTCGCTCACGTACCGCACGGGTGCGCCGCACGTGCTGCGGGGCGAGGCCGTCGACGCGTGCAAGCGCCTCTACGCGGTCCCCGCACCCACTGACGAATTCGAGGTCGCGGCGGTCACCGTCGCGCCTGGTGGCACGTACGATCTCGCCCCCAACGCGGGCCCACAGCTGGTGCTCGCGTTCGGCGGCTCTGGCATCGCTGCGCCCGTCGGGGGCGAGCCGCTTGCCGTCGGGGAGGGTGCCGTCTTCTTCGTGCCCGCGGGCGTCGCCGTGGGCCTCACGGCTGCTGCTGGTGACGCCGCGCTCGTGCTCTACACCTGTGCTGTTAGCAGCCGCGTTTTCGAGTGAGCGCGTGCGCGGCGCGTTAGTGGTGGGCGGGGCGTGCGGATGCAGGGAGCGTGAGTGCGATCTGGCACACGTAATGACAACAATGCACAATTATACAGTGGCGCCTCCCATTGCCTCTCTCTCCCTGCGCAGGCAGCGACGGCGGCTCGCAAGGGCGCGTCGGGCCCACGCCAGCTCCATCTCGACGCGCGCGATGTCGCGCAGCACGGATTCGCGCTCATCCTCCCGTGCTCGCGCCTCCTCGTAGACGTCCACGGGTGCGGACCTGCCGACGCCATCATGACGCTCCCCCGCTCCGCGCGTGCCGTGTCCCTCTTCCTCACGCGTCATTACCCTCTGGCCCGCGACAGCCCGCGCACCCTCGGTTGCGCGTGCCGCGTGCGCGCCAGCCTCTGCGCCGCCCTCGAGCCGCGCCGCGAGCGCCTCGAAGCGCGCCCACGCGCGTTCNTCGCGCGCAACGCCGCGCTGCTCGCGGCGAGGGTCGCGGCGCACGCCTCGGCCGCGGCAGAGGGGGGAGGCGTGCGCGTGCGCGCGCACGCCAAGGCGCACAAGTCGAGCGGCGCGGGGCGCGCGCTGCGCGCACCGGCGTGCGTGTACACAGCGTGATATGATGATATATGTACATGTACGGGGGAGCGGGGAGAGGGGCGCTGGCGTCGTCCTGGACCTTGACGGCGAGGCAGACCATCGAGGCTCTTCTGCGAAAGTCGGAGTCACTTCTTGCCCTTCTTGCCCTTCTTGCCCTTGCCCTTGCCCTTGCCCTTGCCCTTCTTCTCCTTCTTTGGGGCAATGGACTTCTTGTATGCGCGCCAGACGTTCTGGATGGTGGCCGCCGCGCGATCGAGGCGAATTTCATGCGCTTCGCGCTCCTTGCGCTCAATCTCCTCGGCAAGCTCGCGCGCCTCTCGCGCCTCGGCCTCAGCGCGCAATTGTGCGTAGTGCTCGTCGTACTCGCGCAGCTGGCGCACCACCCGATCATAGACCATCCTCTCCTCAACGAGCACCGCCTCCTTTGCACCCATGTCCTTGTCGTACTCGGCGAGCCACTGCACGACCTCGTCCTCCGCCTTGGTCTTACGCTTGCGCAGCTTGCTCTCTGCCTCGCGGTTGGACTGTTGTACCTCACTCAGTTCCTCAAGCAGGCGCGCCGCCTCGCGCACGAGATTGCCCTCCTCTGTATTGAAGGCTTCCGCCTCTGCCTCGACCTGCTGCGACTTTTGTGCGGCGAGCGCACGAGCGGTAAGTGCGGCGTGCGTTTCGACACCATCGAGCTCGGCACGCGCGCGCGCTTCGGCCTCGGCCATCGCCGCCGACTGCCGCGCGCGCTCCCGTCGCTCGGCACCGAGCTGCTGCTGTAGTGACAGGCACTCCTTGCCAGCCTTCTCCTCGCGCGTCTGCACGTCGTTAAAGTACTCGTTGGTCCTGTTTTCCTCCTCCACCGTGGTGCTCAGCCTCTGTCGCGCCGTGGTGCGAAGGCTGGAGAGCGTCCTCAGCAGCGCGGCCATGGACGGGCTAGGAGCCATGTCAAGCGACATGAACGAGGACGCCGCGGCGGGGTCACTCGCGGCGACGCGCAGCAGCGATGTTCCGACAGACTCGGCACCCTCAATGTCGCCAGCCTGTTCGCACTCGCGGCTTCGCACCAGCAGCGAGCTCAGCTCAGCTCCGACCACCTGCGTGCCGCAGAGCGCGCGCGGGCGAGAGTGTTGGCGTCAGCGCGAGCGCCCATGCAGGTGATGACACACACCATGACCACATGACGCCGCGGGGGTGCGTGTGTGCAGTGCTCACACGCACGCCCAAGGTATCAACGCCCTCGCATGATACCATAGGACCGCGCAAGCGCGCACGCGCGCGCGCCGATTTGGGCACGCCCTTCGCGCGCCCTCGGGGCCATGTGCTGCGCCTGAGACTCTCCCTTGGCACCATTGCCTCCCCACTGACCCATTTCGCGTGGCTGCGCCACCCGCACCCGCAGTCTCTCCCCCCCCGCGCGCGCCCCGTCCCCCCCCCCCACCCCCCCC
>RQSC01001231.1:0-62278 GCA_013416795.1 Prasinococcaceae sp. CCMP 1430
TCCTGCTGGCACTGGCCGTTCCACCACACGCAGCCGTCCAACGGCGCACAAGCGTTGCACGACTTGTAGTCGCCACAGACGGGAGCCGGGCAGATGTCGTCGCCAGAGTAGCAGTCATCCTTGCCTTCGCAGGTGTCTTCCCAGCATTGGCCGTCGTACCACACGCAGCCGTCCCACGGCGCACAAGCGTCGCACGTGAACATCAGCGGTGTCTGCCCGCGGCCCGTCTACAGCAGCGGTCTCATCGTCAGATCCTTGCCGTCGCAGGTGTCCTGCTGGCACTGGCCGTTCCACCACACGCAGCCAGCGGCCTGGGACCCCCACCGCTGGCGCGCGCGTGCGGCAGCCAGCCGCGCGCGCGCGGTGTGGCGCCGCGCCCCGCCTCGCGCCTCTTCCTTTTGCTGTGTTGCTGCGTTAGTGTGTTTGCTGTTTGCCCGTTGGCGAGGTTTCCTGTGTTTGTTTGTTTGTTTGTTTCTTTTCGTTTCGACTGTGCTGCGCGGCACGCATGCGTTTTCGCCCGGCGGGCGCGCGCATGCGTTCTGATGGCGGCGCCGCGGCGCGCGCGCGCGCGTGCGAGTCTCGACGTGGTCTGTTTTGCGCGCGCAGCGCTCGGCCGGCGGAGGGGCGCGGGCACCGGCGGGGCGCGCCACACATCGCACGTGCGCGCGCGGCAGCCGGCGGGTGCGCGATTGTACCGCGCGGGTGGGGGGGAGGAAGGGCGGGGGCGATGACGTCGGCGGCCTCCTTTGCAGCGCGCGGCGCAACACCGGCTGTTCGCAGCCCCGCCAGCGTGCTGTGGAGCTGTTTCGTCCTCGCGGTGCTGCCGCAGGTGCTACCCACCGCCGCTGCCGGGAGCGCGCAAACCGCGCCAGCAGCAGGCGCTGGGAGCGTGCCGTCTGTCGAGGCTGTGGGTGATGCGGCGGTGACGCTCTCACGCGACGTGCAGTGGGACTTGGTCGTGTCCTCAGCCAAGCTCGTGCTGGACCATCTCGACATGCACAGCTGCCCGAGCGTTTATGACCTCGCAATCAGCACCACCGACGTCGCACACGGCGCGAACAATCACCACATCTTCGCATCGTACGAGATCGAGATGGTCAGGAGCGCACAACAGGCCGAGCCGAGGCTCGGGGTCACCGTGAACATTTCGGCGACGGTGATGCGCGACAGTGCAGGCGAATTTAGTGAATGCATGAGCGACAGCATTCCCCTGGACGTGGACGTGAACGAAATGTCTTTCGCTCCAGCAGAGAGATATGCGCCCACGTCGTCCCCATCCGCGCACGAGCTCGTCACAGACTACTTTCCAACCGCCTCTCCTTTGAGATCGTGGGAGGAGAGTGCGCCCAAGCCGATGCCTGCTGAGGACGACGGAGGCACGTTTTTCAACCCACCTGCGGACGCTTCGTTGGTAGCGCCCGCAGCGCATGCCCCCAAAGATACAGCGCTGTTGGCACCTGCTCCCGGACCCGCACCAGCAACCTCCCCAAGCGCTACAGCGATGCAGAGCCCCTCGCCTGTTGGGGTCGAGCACAGCAATGGGGAAGAATCACGCGACGAGGTGTCAAGCGCCACTTCCCTCAAGCCCACTCTATCGCCGACGGCGTACATTGAGATGATTGCCGGGCTCTTCTCCGCGTCGCCAGCTCGGGAAGCAGTGGTCACAGCATCACCCACCTCCTCTGTCACCCCTCAGCGTCCGGACGACGAGTTGCGTTGGGGCAATAATCCTGCAGCAATCACGAGGTCGCCGGGTCGCACTTAGTCACATCTCTGCGCAAACAACGTGAGCAAAAACCGAGAACAAGCAAACGGACCAACACACATACCGCACGAGGACTGGTTCTGTGCTCACTCGATTCAACCAAGGACCACGCAAATGCACACGCATCACACTGATTCTCTACTCCCGGCTACAGTAGCGCGAGCACAGACGGAAAGATCGACTTCTCAAGCCGCTGCCATTGCATGCACCAATCAAGACACCCGAACCGTGCTGACGAGGTCAGCCTCATTTTTATGGGGGAAGCGCCATTGCGCGGCGCAATCTGCGCGCTGTAAGGCTGCCATTTTCATTTTGTTTCTCATTGCTTTGTCGCCGCAGGCTCTACCTGCGGTGTCACTTTGTTTCTCTCTGCTTGTTCGCGGAACGGATCTTGTTTTTGCTAATCGTATCAGTCGAGACGTCTCAGTCATCGCTGACGCCCTTGCAGCGGCGTCGAGGGCCCACACGACGACCGAGCGTCCGCGATCGAAGTTGCCATCGTCAACTCATTTGCAGACGAACCAGGGCGGCGTACGCACCGCCCGTCTCCATGAGCTGGTCATGTGTGCCCGTCTCGAGCGCCTCACCGCGCGCCATGACAATGATTTCGTCGGCGTTTCGCACTGTGGAGAGGCGGTGCGCGACCAGCAGCGTGGTGCGGTTGACCATGAGCGTCTCGAGAGCGCGCTGCACGAGATTCTCGCTCTCGGCATCGAGCGCCGAGGTGGCTTCGTCGAGAAGCAGTATGCGCGGGTCGCGCAGCAGCGCGCGCGCAATTGCCAGGCGCTGCTTCTGCCCGCCGCTGAGCTGGGTGCCGCGCTCGCCGCAGAACGTGTCGTAGCCGTTGTCCATGGCCTCGACGAATGTGTGCGCGTTGGCGGCACGCGCCGCCGCTTCCACCTCTTCGTCACTCGCATCCGGGCGGCCGAAGCGGATGTTCTCGCGCACGCTGCCACTGAAGAGAATGGGCTCCTGCGACACCAAGCCCATCTGCTGGCGGAGCCACCGCACCTGGAGCTGCCGCAGGTCCACGCCATCGAGCATGACCACGCCGCTGGTGGGATCGTAGAACCTCTCGATGAGCTGGATCACCGTGCTCTTGCCGCTGCCAGACTCGCCGACCAGCGCCACCGTCTGACCGGGAGGGACCTCCAGCGAGATCCCGCGGAGCACCTCGTAGTCGGGGCGCGCGGGGTACGCGAAGCGCACGTCTCGTAGCTGTAGCGAACCTCGCATGTCATCTCTGTCCGTGATGGCGAGCCCGAACGAGGACTCGGGGTCGATCTTCGAGCGGCGATTGAGAAGCTCGAAGATGTTCTTGACCGCCGCGTCCGTCTTGGCCCAGTCGGGCAATAGCGCTTGGGACTGAGCGATCGTGGTCGCGGATATCACCAGCGCGAAGAACACCTCAAGGACTTGCTGGAAGGTCAGCTTGCCCTCGTCGACGAGCACCCCGCCGTACCAGAACGCCAACGCGTACGCGCCAAAGATGATGGCGTAGCACAGGCCGTACCCGCCACCGGCGATCTGCGCGTTGCGATATGCCGCGCGCCTGGGACCGGACAGGGCGCTGCGGTAGGCGATTGCTATGCTCTCCTCCGCGGTCGACGAAGCCACCGTGCGCACGTTGAGGATGGCCTCGGAAGCCACGAGGCCGGGCCTCCCCGCGCTTGTGGCCATGCCATGGGCGGCCTCGCGTTCGCCGGCCTCCTCGGCCGCGAAGTCATCGAGGGTCTTTCCCGCGCCCTTGTTGTCCATGAGGTTCTTGCCCATCGTCTGCATCTCGAGGTAGCCTGCGAAGCCGAGCAGCGGAAACAAGGCCATGACCACGAGCGCCAGCTGCCATCCAGCGGTGAGCGCCAGCACCATTCCAACCACGAGTGTGACCAGCCCCTGGATGAGAATGCCGACTCGCTGGCCGGCGAGCACCTGCACGGCCTTGGCGTCCGCCTCGAGCTGCGAGGCCATCTCAGCGGTTTGGTGCGTGTCGAACCAGCTCACCTCCTGTCGCAGCATGTGTGCAAAGACCTCCTTGCGCACGCGCATGGTGAGGCGACCACCGCCGATGCCAGTGGCTCCGTTGGCCATGGACGCGGCTATGAACAGACCGCCGCCGAGGCCGATGAGGATACCGCCCCACTTTGCGGCCTCGCTCACCATCTGTGACGAGTCGGGCAAATAGTATACGTTGATGGCCTCGGACAGGAGCAGACCAAAGACGGGGAAGGCAGCGCCTATGCATCCAGCCGCGACGAAGCCCACCAGGCCGTACTTCCACTCGGGCAACACGAAGCGCACGAGCGAGTACCGAGGCCCTGCGTCGTCAGCTGCTGCTGCGGAGGCGGCGTCGTTGTCCGTTGAGGTCGGACGCAGCTCGCTGCTGGCACCGCCGTTCCCCACTGGTGTCGATACAGGAGCGTCGGCAGCTTGGGGCGACACTCCGTTCCCGCTCGACGCCCTGCCTCTGGTGACGTCTTCTTGGTCGGGATCCGTCGCCAACGATGGCACAACAGCAATCGACTTCAGCGATGCGTCCACGCTTGCATCATGATCACCCTTTTTGGCATTTGGCGCGTCGACGTCGTACTTTGATCCAGCTTTGGAGGGTTCTGAGAAGGTCCTCTCGCTGTCCGAGAACATGACCTGTTGCAGCTGCACGAGCGAGGCATAGGCGCTGCCGCTCGTCGACACGAGCGAGGAGTGTGACCCCTTTTCAATCACCTGCCCGCGTGCAAGCACGAAGATGTTGTCGGCGTTTCGCACGGTGGAGAGGCGGTGCGCGACCAGCAGCGTGGTGCGGTTGACCATGAGCGTCTCGAGAGCGCGCTGCACGAGATTCTCGCTCTCGGCATCGAGCGCCGAGGTGGCTTCGTCGAGAAGCAGTATGCGCGGGTCGCGCAGCAGCGCGCGCGCAATTGCCAGGCGCTGCTTCTGCCCGCCGCTGAGCTGGGTGCCGCGCTCGCCGCAGAACGTGTCGTAGCCGTTGTCCATGGCCTCGACGAATGTGTGCGCGTTGGCGGCACGCGCCGCCGCTTCCACCTCTTCGTCACTCGCATCCGGGCGGCCGAAGCGGATGTTCTCGCGCACGCTGCCACTGAAGAGAATGGGCTCCTGCGACACCAAGCCCATCTGCTGGCGGAGCCACCGCACCTGGAGCTGCCGCAGGTCCACGCCATCGAGCATGACCACGCCGCTGGTGGGATCGTAGAACCTCTCGATGAGCTGGATCACCGTGCTCTTGCCGCTGCCAGACTCGCCGACCAGCGCCACCGTCTGACCGGGAGGGACCTCCAGCGAGATCCCGCGGAGCACCTCGTAGTCGGGGCGCGCGGGGTACGCGAAGCGCACGTCTGTGAGTTTGAGCTCTGCGGCTACTTCCTGCGGCGTTTCGCCGGGGCCATACACGTCAATGTCCGGCGTGCGATCGATGAGCGCATACAGCCTTCGTGCGGCCGGTATGCCACCCAGCATGCTCGAGGCGATAGGCGCCAGCTGGCCGAGAATGATGCCGCCGATCATGACGGCGAAGAAAGCCGTCACAACCTCGCCGCCGCTCATGTGGCCGTCCCTCACGAATACAGCCGCAATCCACAGCACGGAGCCGTACGTTGCGAACATGAGGAAGAAGAAACCTCCCCAGATGGCACCCCGCGTGATGCCTTCGGTCCGGTCGCTGCGCACTGCTGGCGCAAGGGCGTCGTTGTACGAGGCGTTGAGGAATTCGTGCGCGGTCGCGCTGAGCACCTCGCGGATGGAGCACAGCGCGTTATTTGCGATGCTGGCCGCGGATGCGTACGCCTCGCTTGACTTCTTCGCCGCTCCCATCAGCACGGTTCCGAGCACCGCCAACACGAGGATGAAGAGTGGAATGAAGGCTAGCACAACTAGCGCCACGCGCCAGCCCCTGATGAATCCGATAATGAGCCCGGCGATGAACGTTGTCACGTACTGAATTGCCAGGCCCACGTTTTGTCCGACCGCCTCTGTCATGGACGCCACGTCGGGGCCTAGCGCGGCAAACGTGTCGCCGGGTGGCGATACGACGTCGTAGTAGCGAGCGTCCTGGCGCAGCGCCGCTTTGAGGTACTCCTGCGTGCGCGAGCAGATTGAGGTGAGCATGCGGAGGCGTGGGCGGCATTGAGGCGCGCTCGAGCATGCGCGAGCGCACCTCGCGAACGTGGCCCATCAGGCGCTCGCCAGCCAGCGTCCAGAACGCAATCTGCGCCCACCCCGCGACAAGCGTCCCACCAGCGAGGATACCCAGCCACTTGACCTTGTCGTCCACGGCGCTGCGCACATCCAAGGTGTCGTTCAGGCTGTCGAGGAGATCGCCGAAGATGAGCGAAAAGAGTGGGAGGCCCATGCCGTTCGCGAGTGCGCCCACGGTGCCGATTGCCATCAGGAGCGCGTCCGCCCTGTCGGTGTAGCGAAACATCGACGCAAACGAGAACAAATCGAAGGTCTGCGCGAGCCCACCGGTTGGCGCGCCGCCGTCGCTCGCCTTATCGGCGTCGCCCTTTGCCTCACCTCCCTCGCTTGTCGTCACTTCACATCCGTTGCCCTTGACGGCAAGCGCGCGCTCCGCCGCGCCATTGCCGATGGCGGTGCCGTCACTGCTGCCGTCGCCAGCAGCGGTCTTTTCCACCGGGCTTGCCTCCTCCTCAGACATCGCGGCCGCGCGCCACGCCTTTGGGTTTGGCGCGGCGCGACGCAGCGCCAAAGCAGCCCGCCGAGCGGGCGGGCTCCAGCGGATTCACCGGCGGCTCGCGGGCGCCACCCCGCGCACACCCCGCCGACGCGGCGGTGTGAGGCGCCGGCTTTCGCGCGCGCGCGCGTGTGCCTCGCGCGCGCGCGTGTGCCTCGCGCGCGCGCGGAAGCTTCCCAGTTTTGGATCCGAACAGCCCCAAATTGTCCGGCGGCACCGCGAAGGGTCACGCCCCGTTTCCACCCGAGTCACCGCGCGCTCCATCCGCAATCCCAACCTATTCGATCGATCGAAGCCGCACCGAAGAATGCCTTCTCGGTGGCAGGCGATCGAATTTGGACCACGAGAAATTCCACTTCGGAACGCGAAAGGGGAGAAGCGTTACGTTAAGAGCGGGCTGGTTCAAAATGCGGCGGCCGCGGTGGCGGGGGCGCGAGATTCGCACCGCCACGTGGCAGCGCAGCGCGCGCGCACATCGACCTGCGAGGCGCGCGCGCGCGAAGCTCTGCGCACTCGTGCGGCGTGCGCACACACATTCTTACACACACACACACACACACACACACACACACACACACACACACACACACACACACGCGCGCGCACACACACACACACACACACACACACACACACACACACACACACAGGCACGCACGCGCACACGCGCGCGCGCGCGCGCGCGCTGGGCTGGCATGCATCCACTGTGTACACGCGCACACGCGCATCGAAAACGGCGCGTGAAAAACCACACTGTACTGTACATCAGGCAACGTGCGAATGCAGAATCACATCACTTTGAATGTGATTGGTCCACCAATGAAATTGTTGGGCGATGAAATTGCTGCGAGGTGTCGCGCGTGGTCGTGAGCTGCGCCAGACCGGACCGGCGGGCGGCGGGCGCGGTTGCCGCCGGCGCGTCCGGCCGGCCGGTCTTTCGCGTGGGGGCAGGGGGGGGGGGGAAGAGATCTGTGTGCGCCCGAGCGAGGGGGGCTCCCTGCTTGTCGCGCCATCCTCCCTCGCTCGCTCTTGCCCTGCCCGCAGCCCGCCCCCCCGGTGCGCGGCGTGTGGCGGCGGTCGGGATGCGCCCCAGCTCGAGCCGGCAGGAGCTCCTGGGGTCGGTACCGCCGCCGACCGCGGAGGAGGAGGATGATTCCGAAGGCCGCAACGACGAGGCCGGGGTACCAACGCCCCGCTCTGAGGGCGGCACCCCGGGGCTGGCGCCCCCGGCGGCCGTCGTGGAGATGAGCGCGCTCTATGTGGTGGACGGGGAGGTCGCGCCCACACGAACGCCAGGGTTTGTGGGATCGGGTGAGGTCAGAGAAGAGGGTGGCGCTGGTGTCGCCGACGAGAGCCGCGCTTCCAGCAACCCTGCCATCGGCGGCGACGGCGGCAGCCAAGACGGTGCGGTTGCAGGCGGTCGAGCAGGCGGCGCCTGGGGGGTGTGCTATGGCTGCGGGATACTGGCGCGTGCAACTTGCGGGCGTCTCGGTGAGGGCGTGGCGGCCGACGCCGCGCGACGGTGGGCATGGTACCGCCAAGACTGGGCGGACGGCGCGGGCACCCCCGGGCGACTCTACAGGCTCCTGGCTCCCTCCACGTACATTTTCCTCGCCTCCTTTATGCCAGCAATTGCATTCGGAGAGCAGCTGAACGAAAACACCCGCGGCGCGTTCTCAGTGCCCCACGTGCTCATTGCCGACGCCATCGGCGGCGTTGCTCAGTCCGTGATTGGCGGGCAGCCGCTCCTCATCGTCGGCGTGGCGCAGCCGATGGTCCTGATTTATTCGTTCGTCTTCGACTACCTGGACAGCGCGGGTGACGCGGACGTCTTCCGGCCAACGATGTCGTACGTGTTGCTGTTTGCGGCGGCGCTCCACGCCCTGGTGGCTCTGCTCAACGCGTGCGGCCTCGTTGCGTACTTCACGAGGTTCAGTGGCGAGACATTCGGCGCCTTGATAGCTGTGCTCTTCGTGCAGGACAGCATCAAGGGCCTGGTCCGAGAGTTTCAGGGGGATGGCGTCGTGTTTGACCCGGCTGCGGGGGTGGACGCAGAGCGACAGAGCGCGTGGCGGCTAATCAATGGCCTGTGGAGCCTGTTCCTGGCGGGGACACAGGTGCTCGTCTCTATTGCCGCACTGGGTGCAACGTCGTGGCGCACGCTGCGCGGGCCTGCGCGCCGTGCGCTGGCGGCGTACGGGCCTCCGCTCGCGGTGGTGTGTGTCACGGGGCTCAGCTACGCGGTGGGCGGGGCGCCTGGGGGGGCGCAGGTTCCGACCCGTGTCGATGCCGAACAGGTGTACGCAGATGGCGTGAGGGAGTCGTGGTCGACCATCACGCGGCTCGGCGAAGTCGAAGGAAAGGTGCGTGGGCGCGCGTCCTCATTGGGCGGTGCGCGCTGCTGCGAAGCGTGCGCGTTGCTGTTGGCCAGCACATCGTATTGACCGCGCTGCGTGAGCACGCTATCTCATGATCAAAAAGTACGTTGGTTTTGCGTTCGGAGTGGCCGTGCTTGTCACTGTGCTGGACTTCTTCGACCACAACGTGAGCGCAGCACTCGCACAACAGCCTGAGTTTGGACTACGCAAAGGGACCGCTTATCACTACGACTTTTTGCTGCAGGCGTTCATGTTCGTCGTTTTCGCTTGCGTGGGACTCCCGCCGACCAACTGCGTGGTCCCGCAGGCGCCGCTGCACACGCGCGCATTGGCCGTCACTCGCCGCAAGCGGGGCAAGGACAAGGGCAAGCGAAAGCAGGAAACGCGAAGCGGCGGCGACCGCAACACTTTAGCCGATGCCGCGGGCAGGTCGGGGACGCGGGAACCAAACCGTGGCTTACAGTCCAGTCTGTTCGGGTCGACCACGAAACTCGTGACCACGTCCGAGACTGCAAATGCGTCGACAGAAATGCCGATGGAGGAGATCGTTTGCGTCGACTCGCCAGCATCGAGCACACAGGCCCATCGCGCCGTGGACCGAACTGCGATCGAAAATGCCGCGAGCCTCTCAGAAGCCACCAGCGGGAGCTCGTTCGGTGCCGAGCAACAGCCAAAAGCCTGCGTGGATCACCCGTCGCCGAGGCGAGGCGAATTATCGTTCGCAAATGGCACTCGACCCCACCAGAATGGCTCAGCACTGCCGCCGTCCCTCGCCGAGGCAAAGGGCGTCGAGGTTCGTGTCTATGAGCAGCGAGTATCGAATCTGGCGCAGAGCCTGGCCATGGGTGCATGCGCATTTCTTTCGCCCGCGTTGCGCCTCATTCCTCGTGCGAGCGTGTGGGCGTACTTCTTTCTCATGGGCGTGGAGAGCCTCCCAGGCAACCAGTTTTTCAACCGAGTGGTTCTGCTCATCACCGACCCAAAGGTACGAGGCGCCCCTTCACCACCACCACCCCATCCCCCCCAACGTGCGGATCACGCATGCCTTTCGACGCTGACAGACGACACGCGTGGACCTCTCGCGCGGACTGGTGCGTAGCTGCGACGTGGCACCGGCGCCCCTGGGGAACGCGTGCTCGCATTCGTTGATACGGTTCGCTGGCGAACGATCGTGCTCTACACGCTCGTGCAGGCGCTGTGTCTTGGCGCGGCATACGGCATAACTTGGGCCGGCGTCGCAGGCTTGCTCTTCCCTCTCCTGATTATGGCGCTCGTTCCCTTTCGACATTATGTGCTTCCGCGCATATTTTTAGTACAGGAGGTGGATGATCTGGACAGGAGCGAAGCGCTTGAGGAAGAGGTAGAAGAAGTTCCACGCGAGCTTGTTGCTGCGCGCGCTGCCGAGTCCGAGCACCCGGCTGTCGACACGCTGCTCGGCGACGAGCGCGGCCTGGCCGGCCACGGTGCTGGCTTCCTGCAGGTGCCACACGTCGTGCGGGAGAGCGAGTTGCGGCGCAGGCACGGGCGCGCTGCCCATATTCTCGTCCCACCCGACGGTGCACAGTGAGCACGTATGCGGCCTCATAATCTCGAGAAGCCAGCAGAGAGTGTAGTGTAGTGGGGTGTCTTCCGCACGCGCGCGCTGGCGAACGGGTGGGACGGATCGCCCGGCAGCGGCAACGCGCGTCCTTACAAAATGCTCGACGTAATACACACTCTAAGGGCCTTGCACGCTCATCTTTCAGAGACGAAGGTCGTAGTAGAGAAGCGCCCTCTCTCCTCGCTCGCTACATCGCTCACTCACTCAGAGAAGGCCGCTATCCTGTGTTCCACGCCATGTCTCTCGGGTCCCGACCGCGTCCTCACTCGCGCTCGAGGGATGCCCTGGGCTCACATCGAATTCAACCTCAGTCGGCGTCATCAAATACGGGCTCGGCCACGGGCTCGATCTCCGGCTCTACGGCCTCGAGGTTGGACTCCTCTGAGTCTGGATCGGCCTGAGGCGGGGGCGATTCCTCGACAGGCTCTTCTTCGGGCTCCTCCTCCGGTTCGGCTTCGGGCTGCGCCTCGGGAGGGGGCGATGCTTCGACAGGCTCTTCTTCGGGCTCCTCCTCCGGTTCGGCTTCGGGCTGCGCCTCGGGAGGGGGCGATGCTTCGACAGGTTCTTCTTCGGGCTCTTCTTCAGGCTCTTGCTCTGGCGGGGTGCCGTCAGGCACACCCAAAATGTCTGGAGAAGGGCATTCCCCGCAGCAGAAGCAGTCGTTCTTGCCTTCGCACGTGTCCAGCTTGCACTGGCCCTCGTGCCACACGCAGCCGCTAGTAATGGTGCAAACAAAACATGACGAGGCCACCTCACAACTGAAAATCGGGGGGCAGGTGCCCTCGCCAGAGTAGCACTCATCCTTGCCGTCGCAGGTATCCTGCTGGCACTGGCCGTTCCACCACACGCAGCCGTCCAACGGCGCACAAGCGTTGGTGCTGAACATCAGCGGTGTGACGGGCGCCGGGCAGATGTCGTCGCCAGAGTAGCAGTCCTGCTCCTTGCCTTCGCAGGTGTCTTCCCAGCACTGGCCGTCGTACCACACGCAGCCGTCCCACGGCGTACAAGCGTCACACGACTTGTAGTCGCCACAGACGGGAGCCGGGCAGATGTCCTCGCCGGAGTAGCAGTCATCCTTGCCGTCGCAGGTGTCCTGCTGGCACTGGCCGTTCCACCACACGCAGCCGTCCAACGGCGTACAAGCGTCACACGACTTGTAGTCGCCACAGACGGGAGCCGGGCAGATGTCCTCGCCGGAGTAGCAGTCATCCTTGCCGTCGCAGGTATCCTGCTGGCACTGGCCGTTCCACCACACGCAGCCGTCCCACGGCGTACAAGCGTCACACGACTTGTAGTCGCCACAGACGGGCGCCGGGCAGATGTCGTCGCCAGAGTAGCAGTCCTGCTCCTTGCCTTCGCAGGTGTCTTCCCAGCATTGGCCGTCGTACCAAACGCAGCCGTCCCACGGTGTGCACTGGCCGCACGACTTGTAGTCGCCACAGACGGGCGCCGGGCAAGCAGCGTCATAGCACGGGAAGTCGCTCTTGCCTTCGCAGGTGTCTTCCCAGCACTGGCCGTCGTACCACACGCAGCCGTCCCAGGAGATACAATCGCCGCACTTCGTGTAGTCGCCACAGACGGGCGCCGGGCAGATGTCATCGCCAGAGTAGCAGTCCTGCTCCTTGCCTTCGCAGGTGTCTTCCCAGCATTGGCCGTCGTACCACACGCAGCCGTCCCACGGCGTACAAGCGTCGCACAACTTGTAGTCGCCACAACTGGGAGGAGGTGGTGGGCACGTTGAGAGGCTGTCATAGCACGTGTCCTCTGCGGCACACTGCACATCTGTGCACTCGATACCGTCCCACCAACAGCCAAGCCCGGAGCTCGTGCACGTGCTGCACAGATAGTAGTCGGCGCACGTCGGCGGCAAGCACTCCTGGGGAGCACCCCAGGGAACGCAACCACCCGACGAAGAGTCGCAGGGTTGGTCACTGCACCCTGACCCGTCCCACCAGCACCCGAGTGCAGAGCCGGTACACGGGCCACACTCCGCGTAGTCGTCGCACGTTTGTGGTGTGCAGGTTTCGGGCTCGCTGTGACACCACTCCTGCGCGGGGTCGCACCCGACGTTTGTGCACACGCCATCGTACCACCAGCATCCCAGTGATGATGCCGCGCACGTGTTGCACTCCTTGTAGTCGGAGCACTCTGGCGGGGGGCAAGACCCGGAGGAATCGTAGCATTCGTCGGCGTCGCCGTCACAGGGCGAGTTTGTGCACGCTCCCTTCTCCCAGGAGCAGCAAGGTGGGGAAGAGCAGCCTGGATACGTGCCATCAGCGCATGTTGCACACGTCTTGAAATCCCAGCAGGCCGGCGGCGGGCAGGTGAAATCATCAGCAACGCAGCCAATCCCGGCGCACCCGGCTTGCTTGCAGTACCTCGCGTCGCCGTCCCAGAAGCAGGCCAGTTCCTGCGGCGCATCTGCGCACGCTGCGCAGTCGATGTATGCGCCACACGGGTTCACTTCGGCGGGGCAGATGTCGTCGCCAGAGTAGCAGTCATCCTTGCCGTCGCAGGTGTCCTGCTGGCACTGGCCGTTCCACCACACGCAGCCGTCCCACGGCGTACAAGCGTCACACGACTTGTAGTCGCCACAGACGGGAGCCGGGCAGATGTCCTCGCCGGAGTAGCAGTCATCCTTGCCGTCGCAGGTATCCTGCTGGCACTGGCCGTTCCACCACACGCAGCCGTCCCACGGCGTACAAGCGTCACACGACTTGTAGTCGCCACAGACGGGAGCCGGGCAGATGTCCTCGCCGGAGTAGCAGTCATCCTTGCCGTCGCAGGTGTCCTGCTGGCACTGGCCGTTCCACCACACGCAGCCGTCCCACGGCGTACAAGCGTCACACGACTTGTAGTCGCCACAGACGGGAGCCGGGCAAGCAGTGTCGTAGCACGGGAAGTCGCTCTTGCCTTCGCAGGTGTCTTCCCAGCACTGGCCGTCGTACCACACGCAGCCGTTCCAGGGAAGGCAATCGACGCACGTCGTGTAGTCGCTGCACTGGTTGGCGTCGGCAGTGCAGCTCTCTGGCGTTGCCTGGCAGCCAATCTGATCGGGGCTGCACGGTCCCGAGGCGCAGGCCCCGTCGTACCACACGCAGTCATCAGTGGCGGCGCATGCCAGGCAGTCGGTGTAGTCCTTGCAAGGGGCCGGGCACGAAGCTGCGTTGAAATCAGTATAACACTCAGAGCCGTCGACAGGGCAACCTCGTTCGCACCTCGCGCCCTTCGCCCACCATCCGCAGCCCGGCGACGCCGAGCAGGCTGCACAATCGGTGTACTGGTCGCACTCAACGGTGTCTTCGCACTTCCCTGCATCCCAGCCGCACACCTCCGTGTTGCAGACGGAATCGCACACGTCGTCGGTTTCCCAGCCCGGTGCACAGCCCGGCGCGCAGCCACCGACGCAGACGTAGTTGTCCCAGGTACAGGCCTCGTTGTCGCACTCGGGATGGCACCGCGCGTCCCAGACGTACTCGGGCAGGCAGCCTGGTGCGCAAAGGCACGCTCCGTTGTCGTACGCGCACGGGGCTACGTCGCACGCAGGGTCGCAAACGTCATTCTTGAGCAAGTCGGCCGTGCACCCGGGCGCACAATCCGGGAGGGCACAGTAGCCGTTGTCCCACGCGCACTCGTACGTGTTGCACTCATCCTGGCACACCCAATCTTTCAGCTTTTCGTAGGTGCAGCCCGGCGAGCACTCAGGTCCCTGCGAATCATCGGGAGGGGGCGAAGGTCGCTCGCAATCATTTGCGTCCCAACCGCAGTCCTTGTTGTTGCACAGGTCATCGCACTCGCCATCCCCGAGCCACCGTTTCTGGCAGCCAGGTGAGCAGAAGTCGCAATCGCCGCCATCCCAGTCGCAGTCTGCGTTGTAGCACTCGGGGTCACACCAATGATCTCCAGGCCAGTTCCACTTGCAGCCGACCTGACACGCGTACTGGTCGTTGCACGGATCCCAGCCGTCCCCGGCGTCGAAATTGCAGCTGGCCACGTTGCACGCCTCCTGGCACACGAGGTCGTATGTCCAGCTCACTGGGCAACCAGGCGCGCATTCGGGCGCTGTCTGGCAGTCGACGCGATCGTAGTTGCCGCATGCTGGGCGCTGACACTCCCAGTCGCAAAAGCCGTCGGCAATGTAGTGCGGTGGGCACCCCGGAGCGCACCAATCATCGCGGCTAGGGCTCGGCTGGGATGACGGACCGCCGCTGCCCGAAGGCGAGCTCGGCGGTGAAGAGGAGCCACCGGACGGCGAGGTCGGCGGCGGCGACGAGCCGCCGTACGATGGAGAGGTTGGCGGCGGCGACGATCCACCGGACGGCGAGGTTGGTGGGGGAGAACCCGACCCGGGGGGGGACGTTGGGGGTGTGCTTGCACCTCCATCATCGCCCTCGACCGGGATCTCCTCACCGCAGAACCCATCCAGTGACCCCGTCCACGGCGTCGCCGGAATGGTAGTGTTCAGGTACCACAAACGCTTGCTGCAGTCGGTGTAGTAGACGCCGCCGCGCGAGTCGCAGGCGACACCAGTCGCACGCACGTCGGTGCGCACGTCGTCCCAGGTGCCATCGCCCGTGTAGCGACGCAGCTGGCCGCCCTCGGAGTTGCTCTCAGTGACGTTGTCATTGTCCACGATCCACACACCGGCGCCGCACGCGGCGATGTCGCTGGCGTTCGCGCCGACCTTCACTAGATCGTCCTCCTCGAAGGGCGGGGGCAGTTGCCAGACGTCGCCCACCGGATCTACGTACCAGACGGTGTCGTTGCCGTCCACCGCCACGCGCTTCGCCCGCGTGAAGAAGAGCGGGGGATCCCACACGTTGAGGTCGAGGGGGCCGGACTCGCGCTTCCTGCGCAGGGGGCCGCCGCCGCCGCCGCCGAGCGTGAAGGGGTCAGCTCCTGCCGCCCACACGGACGAGTAGTCCGGTCCGCCGCAAGCGACGTCCTGGGTGCCATTCAGGCGCGGCTCGGGCACCACGCCCTCGTACGGGGGCGCCAGGCTGTGCAGACTGCCACCGTGGTTCACGAGCCACACGACGCCGCGGCCGTCGACGGCGACACGCTTGGCATGAGTCTGGTTGTACGGAGCGCTGTAGTCTTCGCAACACAGCGACTGAACCAGCGCGCCGCCCGTCTCGTTGTCCTGCTGTGAGACGGCCACCAAGGGCGAGGTGATGATGGGTGGGAGCGATGCGGAACCCTGCAGGAGCGCTGGGCCAGTCTGCGCGGGCGGCGGCGTCGCGCCGGGAGTCGTCGACAGCAGCCACAGCTGCGTCTTGTCCGGGCCGCCAGTCGCCACCGCGTGCGCGCCCTTGTGGAGGCCACCGGTGGCGTTGGTGGGGTCAGGAGGCGGGTAGATCACGCGCGTGGCATTGTCGCACGCGCCGTCCGTCTCGCACACCGGGCACGACCACCACTCGCACGGCGGATCGATCACCGGCACGAAGTCGGGCACCGCCGGCGCGGGTGGCGGCGGGGGTGGGGGTCGCGGCGGGGGCGGAGACGCCGGCACGACGGGTGGCTTCGGAAACCCGGGTGCCGGTGTGATGACCGACTGCGGGTTCGTGGGCGGCGGACGCACGCCTGCGAAGCGCACGAATGCGCCGCGGGCGGAAGTCGGGGGTCGGTGGTAAGCGTGAGTTCATTGCATCGGCGAGTTGCGCACGCCGTGGGCACTCAACGATGGTGGCTCACGCCAATCGCAGCGCGCGCGCGCCAGCGCTCGCGCACCTGCCGAGGTCGGTATGGGCTTGGGGAAAACTATTGGCTGCGCCAGTGCCGGCTGCCCCACCACCGCGCCTGCGGCGGCCAGGAGGAGCGCCGTCGCACGTCCCGCCATCGCCTCCGGCTAGAACCGCGTGCTCGATGCTCTCTTGCTGTCTCCTGTATCTCTCACTCCGTCTCCCTCTGTGCGTGCGTGCGTGAAGTCGTGTGTGCGTGTGTGCGTGTCCCTCCGACGTGCGCTCCTCCGAGCCGCGACGCCTCGCGCGGCGCCGGCGCCGCCCCCGCGGCGCGACCGCACGCCGCGCGCGCCGCGCGCGCCACCCGCGCGGCGTTCGCGCCGCCGATCGGAAGCTGTGCAGCGCACTCGAAAAACAGTGAGCAAAACGGCTGCGATGTGCTGCAGATACGCACCCGCATGCTCAATGCGCCTGTGCTGTGCAGCACCCGCGCCCCATCCCATCCCCCGTCCCCATCTCAGCCCGCTGAGCACCCCGCGCCCGTCGCGTGCGCGTGCGCGGCGCAGCACGCACGCGCGGTCGCGCGCACCCTCCTGCATGCATGTGCATGCACACGTCTGTGGGCGCGAGGCGGCTGCGCGTAGCTTCCAAGGTGGGTGGGGTGGCGAGGGCCTGTCTGGTTACGCGGTTACGCGCCGGGTGCCGCGCTGCGCTGCGCGCGCGCGCGCCGCGTGCGCTGCTGGCGATTTCCGCGCGCGCGGTCAACCGCCGCGCAGCGCTGCCCGGATTCGGTTGGGCCTGTAAGTCAACGCCCGATGGAAGAAGGCCCCATCGACCAATAAAAAAGATCGGATCGAGACCTGGGGCAATCGGTACGGTCCCAGACAACGTTTGAGAAACACGTTGGCGGCTGGGGGCCCACGAGGGGGGGGGGGGGGGGGGGCGCACTGGCGCGAGGGAGGCACTGTGGTGTGGCACACGGCAGGGGAGACGAGCGCGCGCACCACACAGTCACGTGTGATAGACACGTTGGCGGCTGGGGCCCCACGAGGAGGGGGGGGTGGCGCTGGCGTGGGGGAGGCGCTGTGGTGTGGCACACACGGTAGGAGAGAACAGGGCGCGCACCACACAGTCGTTCTTATGTGAGGCGCATGTCGCGCGCCCAGGGCGAGAGCGCATGCTACGGTACCTGAGCGAGCGTGGGAAGGCTGCGCGTGCGGCAGCGAACGCGCCAACGATGGCAACGATCTCCATCCGACCCCGGGCGAGCGCGTCCAGGCCGGCTAGCCGTTGCCGGTAGGCGTGCTCGAGGTGGGTGCGAGCTTCCCGCCGTCTGGTTGCTCCTTGCGCGCGCTGTTCGACGCCTTCCCCTCCGGCATCGCGGTGGCTTCAGCGAAGAAACTCCGGCCGCTCGGCCCGTGCCATTGGTACATTTCGCCTGGCCACTGCGCAAGAGAGATCAGTCGTCGTTGGCCATCCGCCCGCGCGCAGCGCCCAGAGAGTGCCCCAGCAGGCCGACGATGCGGCACGCGCGCACGCGCGCACACGCCACACCAGCGTCAGCACGGGGGAGGGGGGCTCGTGCCGGCAAGTGCTAGTGGGCTCGCGACTATCGAGCGCACGCCAAACGGATGTCACGCAGACCGGCGTGGGGGAGGCGCTGTGGTGTGGCACACACGGTAGGAGAGAACAGGGCGCGCACCACACAGTCGTTCTTATGTGAGGCGCATGTCGCGCGCCCAGGGCGAGAGCGCATGCTACGGTACCTGAGCGAGCGTGGGAAGGCTGCGCGTGCGGCAGCGAACGCGCCAACGATGGCAACGATCTCCATCCGACCCCGGGCGAGCGCGTCCAGGCCGGCTAGCCGTTGCCGGTAGGCGTGCTCGAGGTGGGTGCGAGCTTCCCGCCGTCTGGTTGCTCCTTGCGCGCGCTGTTCGACGCCTTCCCCTCCGGCATCGCGGTGGCTTCAGCGAAGAAACTCCGGCCGCTCGGCCCGTGCCATTGGTACATTTCGCCTGGCCACTGCGCAAGAGAGATCAGTCGTCGTTGGCCATCCGCCCGCGCGCAGCGCCCAGAGAGTGCCCCAGCAGGCCGACGATGCGGCACGCGCGCACGCGCGCACACGCCACACCAGCGTCAGCACGGGGGAGGGGGGCTCGTGCCGGCAAGTGCTAGTGGGCTCGCGACTATCGAGCGCACGCCAAACGGATGTCACGCAGACCGTCTTGGCGTGCGCTGCGCGCCAGCGAACGCCGTCATCACAGGCTGGCACGTACCTCATCCTCGGGCACTCGGTGAATGGCGGCGAGATATCCGCGGAACTCGAAGTTATCCGCGTCGTCGGCAGCGTCCGCGCGCTGCATGCAGCACTCGGGCAGCAGAAGCCCCGTGAGACCCACTCCGAGGCGAGGGGGGGAAATCGGAGTCGAGGCTCCGTGCTGCTGAGGCCCCTGGCCCGCGTGGTCTCCGTCGTCGCTCGTGCGCCCCCCTACCTGCCTCACTACCGAATGCGCGGCCACGTTGAGGTTGGCGCAGAGGCATGTTTGCCGCCATGGCGCGTCGATGCCACTTGCGTACACCTCAACGCGGTTCTGTGGCCTGTCGCGCAACCATATGAGCGTGCCGTGGTGCTGGTAATTGATCATCGGCAGGCGAGGAACTACGTCGCCGCGGTGCACGAAGCGGAAACCGCGCAGCTGGGAAAACGAATCAAGCTCCGAGACAAAGTCGGGCGAACCCACGCGGGGGGCGCCGAAGGTGAACAGGTTGACGTGCACATCTTCGGGAATGATCGCCAGCCTGAGCAGCCTGTAGGCCAGGATCGTGGCGAGCGCGCCCCCCAGGCTGTGTCCCATGAGGTACAGGTCAAATTCCGGATTTTGCGTGGTGAGCTCCGAAATGCGGAGCTCGAGCTCCTTCGCGACTCCGCCGAAATAGTACGCACGATGAAAGCCTTCGTGCACGCGCGGACCCTTGGAGCCACGCCTGTTCGCCACGCCAGTCTTGAGCGCGGACACATCAACACGGAGATTGGCGGCCGAGTCCGTGCCCCTGAAGACTACCATGATTGCGCGCAATGCGTGCGATGTGACGATGAGTGCGTTGACATCGGTCTCATCTTTCACTGACTTTGCCGTTGCAACGTACCATGCCCTGTCCGCGACGTGCCTCTGCCAGTTTTCCAAGGCAGGCAACACTGTGTAAGCAATAGTGCTGAGTGGCTCGACATCGAAGCCACGAGCGAAGTTGCGCAGCCGGCGCGCGGTGCATTCCTGAGTCGGATGATCGTCGGCACCCAGCAGCGAAGGAGGCGAGCCGCTGGGCTCACGCCGCGTGCTCGCGCGCTGCTGCTGCGGGGCCTGCGTCGCGTTCTCGTCCCCTCCGCTGCTCTCAGCTCCTCGCGTCGCCGCCACGAGCATTTCGTACTGAGTGTCACCACAAGATGCATCGCCCTCCTTATCGAGCTGCACAATGTCACCGTATTTGTCGATGAATCCGTCCTCGGTGTAATAATATATGACATTGGAGAGGAGGCAGCACAGCAGGCAGATGTCTTTGGGCGGCACCTGAGGAGGGAGCCGCTTCCCATGCCAGATGCCTGCCTGGAAGTGGCTTTGCCTGTTGCGGAACGCGATGGACCCGCCCTCGCGCCAGATCGAGCCAATGCACCCACGCCACATCTCGCGGATGAGACGCCAAGGAACGGCGAGAACGCCGAAAGTCGTGCGGAGCTTGGCTATCGTCTCGGAACCTGCCGAAGCTTCCTCCATGATGTCACCCTCCTCTTGCTGACGACGCAGCTGGCGCGCTCGCCGCATGGAACGCGCGATGTAGTCCGAGTTTGCACCGGTGTCCCCACCACCGTCACTGCCGTCATCGTCTCCGGCCCTGCGACGTCTCGCCCTGTCGGCGCGTGCTTCATCGATCGCCTCGGCGACGGCGCTGACTTCGGGCGACGCGATGCGAACAGCCGCAGCGGCTGTTTCTACGACGGCACCTCCGACACGCGCCGCGGCTCGCCCCGCCCTCATGATGGCCCACGCACAGCCTCGCCACGCGCTCGGGTCTCTCCCCCGGCCACTGGCGGCCAGTCACCCCCCAGTCACCCTCGCGGCGCCCGCCGTTTGCACGCAAAAATCCTGCGCCGCGCCGCGCGGCGCGGCGCCGGCCCCGCCCCGCGGCCTCGCCGCCTCGANACGCCCATCCGCGCCCCGCGGCCCGCGGCCCCGCCACGGCTGGCGCAGCCCCCGCAAGCGCCGCCGCGCGCCGTAGGCGCTGTGGCGCGCCCGCTGCCAGAGCGCCCGCGCGCGCGTCCAAAGCTACGTCCGTCGAAAAACGAACCCTAACCCAAATTCCAGCGCCCCGCCGGGACGGTCCCTCTCAAACAAAGCCTCGATCCTGAGCCTGGCGTACTGATGGTAACACATCCATGTGGCTCCCGCAACCGTAACCTCCGACATGCTTCCATTCGTTTTGATGGGACGCCGCCCACTCTCACGGCGGTGCGTGAGGACACCGAGCCGCCGCCATTGTGTTTTAGGGCGAGCGCCCGGGGGTGCTCGTGAGGGTGTGCGCGGGGCGGGGGGCGCCACAGCTCGCGCGAGCGCTGCGGCGCGCGCGTTGGCTGTCACGTCGGCCGCGATGGGAGCGTAGGTAGGCCCGGAGGGCGCGAGCTCTCGCGCCGGCGCTCTCGCTCGCTCGCTCGCGCGCGGCGCGGCGCGGCGCGGCGGGAGGCGGGCTTTCGGCCGGTGCCGCGCCGCCTCATGCAGGGCCGCCGCGCACGACCGAGCGCCGAGAGCTGGTGGGCGCGGCGGTCCGCCGCGGGCAGTGAGCGCCGTCGTCAGGTGCGTGTCCCGCCGCGCGCAGAAGCAGCGACAGCGGCGACCGACGCCCGCAGTGATGACATACACTATTTTGCCGATTTCCCACTGAGGCCCTCGGGCCAGTGTCGACACAGTAGTATAAATCGTCTGAGCACAAGCACTCGCACGCCTCTTTGTTCCCCCTCTCTCTCTCGCGCTCTCTCGCGTGTGCGCGAGAGAAAGCGAGAGAGCGAAAGAGAGAGTCAGAGCCCGCCCCGTGCGCATCGAGCTCGCCCCGCGCATGCACTGACCCCGCACGCCGCCCTCATGGCCGTCGCGCGCTCGCATAGGGACCTGCATATGAGGCGGCCGGCCGCCGAATGGCGCTGGCACCGTCGGCGCAGCTGCCGAGGCCGCGATCGCCGCTGGCGCCTCTGTGCATGCCGTGCCGACACATCTTCGCGCGCATGTTGTAAAATGTCAAAGTATCATATTACACGGAGCACTCAGACAGGGGCGGGCGTCGCCTTGATCGCGCAGCGCAGCGCCCTCGCCTTCAGCAGCATCTCCTCGTGCTCCTCCTCGGGGTCGCTGAGCGCGACGACGGCCCCACCCGCACCGATGCGCATGCTGCCATCTTCGCCGAGCATCACCGTGCGGATGACGATGTTGAGGTCGGCCGCGCCGCACGCAGAGAAGTAGCCAAGCGCGCCGCTGTACGGCCCACGCGGGGCGCGCTCGATGTGGTCGATGATGTCCATAGTGCGCAGCTTGGGCGCGCCCGTCATGGAGCCGCCAGGAAAGGACGCGCGCGTGCACTCGACTGCGCACATGTCCGGTCGGAGCGCGCCGCGCACGGTGCTCACCATCTGGTGCACCGAAGCGAACGATTCGATGTCGAACAGCTTGCCCTTGGGCACGTGCACCGAGCCCGGCACGCACACGCGCGCGAGATCATTGCGAAGCAGGTCGACGATCATGAGATTCTCCGCGCGGTCCTTCTCACTCGACTGCAGCGCCGCGCGCGACTCCTCGTCGTCCGCCTCGTCTGGGTGGCGCGCCGCGGTGCCCTTGATGGGCTTGGCCTCCACGGTACCGTCGCGCGCGATGCGCAGGAAGCGCTCGGGCGACGAGCAGCACAGCACCGTCGAGCCGCGGCCGCCGTGTACGTACGCGGCGTACGGGGCCGGGTTGTACCCGCGGAGCTCACGGTAGAGCTGCAGCGGGTGCAGCTGCTGCGCGCCGCCATGCTCAGGCGTCGGCACCTCCATGGAGGTCGTCAAGCACACCTCGTAAGTCTCGCCAGCGGCAATCTTTCGCAAACAGGCGCTGACGTCCGCCATGTACTCGTCGCGCGACCGGCGAACGTTCACGGCAGCCAGCGGCGCTTTCGAACTGTCCTTGCGGCTGATGGGCAGCGGCGCGGGGCGTGGCTCCATGGACTCAATCGCCCGGCACGTCGACTCGACCCATCGCGCAGCAGCGTCCGCACTCGCGCACTCCCACGCGCTCGCACTCACGCCCACCTCCGCAGCGGCTCTCGCATGCGCGCTTCCCTCGCCGCACTCGTTCTCATCCGCGGCCGCACGCGCGCGGTGCATCGCCACAGCGTACACGTCGCCGTTGGTGTGGTCAACCGCCACGAAACGGTCTGCAAAGGCGAAGGATGCATCGGGACCGACGTCGTACCGCCGCGAGAGCACCGCGCCGCACTCCGCGCGCATCTCGTACCCCAGGTGGCCCACGAAGCCGCCGCTAAACTCGAACGGCAGGGCGTCTTCCGGCGCGCACGCAAGCGCGGACAGCGAAAGCCGCAGGTGCGACAGCATTCCGTCTTCGAGCCGTGTGCGCTCCTCGACGAACGTCTGTGGACCTCCTGCCGCGGCGCGCGCATCGGACAGGCGCACCGTGCGGAGCGTGCCGCCCGGGACGCGGTCGTTGGCGCCGTTGACAGAGCTCGTCGGCGCGCCGTCGCACCGCTGCTGCGCAATCGCCGGCTTTTGCTTTTGTTGTTGGTGCTGCTGTTGCTGCTGCTGCTGCTGCTCTGTCCGCGCGCCTTCATCGTCGCTGGGCTCCTCAGAAGCGTCCGGGGGATCGAGCGAGAAGTGGAGCGCGTGCCAGAGCGGACCATCCGCGCCGCCCATGAAAGAGAAGCGCGCGCGCTGACCCGCGGTGCAAGAGCTGTCCAGCCAGAACGTGTGCTCGCCCACGCCGCCGCCGCGGCCGGCGTAAAGACCCTCGTAGAGCGCCTGGCTCCCGCCGCAGCGGTCGAGCGCTCGGTGCAGCCGCCGCCACGCCAGCCGCAACGGCGCCCCCCTTCCCGCGTGCCGCTTCTCGGCCACTCTCGCCGCCGCCGCCGCCACCGTGGCGGCCTCGCCCCGAAGCGCATTCGTGCCCGACTGACCCAGCTCGACGTCCGCGGCGGCGGGCGCATGCGCCTCGTCCTCGGCACAGCACTCGCCGCTCTGGCCGCCGCCGGACGCGGGGCCGAGCGCGGGCGCGGACTCGGGGGCTGGCGCGGACGCGCTGCCACCGCCGGCGCCAGCGCCGGCGCTGCCCTTCGCATCGTCCTCCTCCTGGCGTGGGCGTTTCAGCGGCGCACCGCCCGCCGGCGAGCCGAGAGGCGAGGCCGAGGCGGTGCGCCATGCGTCGCGCGGATCAGCTCCCCTCGCGGAGGCGGTGAGACGCAGGTGTCGGCACGCGAACGCGCAGAAGTTGGCGAACATCGCCTCGCCGAACTCGGTGGCAACGCTCTCCGGGTGGAACTGCACACCGAAGTGCGGCCTGGACGTGTGCTCCATCGCCATGATGAGCGTTTCGCTGCCACTTCCCGGCGCGGCCGTGCGCGCAGTCACGCGCAGGCACGCGGGCAGCGTGCTCTCGTCGACCACCAGCGAGTGGTAGCGCACGGCGGCGAAGCCGTCCGGCAGGCCGGCGAATATGCCCGTGCCAGCGTGGTGCACCGGGGAGATGCGCCCGTGGCACGGCTCAGGGGCGCGCACGACGCGCGCGCCGTGCGCGGCTCCGAGCGCCTGGTGGCCGAAGCACACGCCTAGGATGGGCACGTCGACCGCGCGCCGCAGGAGCTCGACGACCACGCCAGCGTCGTCGGCGCACTCCGGCGTGCCGGGCCCCGGCCCGATCACCACCGCGTCGTACTGGCGGGGCCCCACCCCGCCGCCGTCGCCCGCCCCGCAGCCGAGCGCCGCGAGCGTGTCCGCGGCGTCGAGCGCATCGTTGCGCACGACGTGCGGCGGCGCGCCATTGACCGCCGCGAGCGTGTGCGCGACGTTGTACGTGTAGCTGTCGTAGTTGTCGATGAGCAGCACGCGCAGCGGCCGCACGGGCGCCGCGCGCTTCGACATCGCCGCGCGGGTACGCAGCCTCAGCCGCCACCGGCGCGCGCACTGGCGCCCGGCCGCGGATGGACCCGCCTGGATCCACCCTCGCGCCGGCGGCGCGCACCTCGCCAGCCCCGCATCCCACCCCTTCTCCCTCCCCCTCCCTCCAGCTCTCCCCTTCCCTCCCCTCCCCCAGGGTCGCTCCCGGCGGCGGCCCCGGCCTCTCGCACGCGCGCGGCGGCTGCGCGCTCGCTCGCGCGGGCCGGGCCGGCCATCAAAACGCACCCCCAGACGCACATATATCAAACCCTATAAAGCGATTGTACCCTATCCACAAAACCTCAACGGCACACCACCTCCCATCGTGTGTCGCCACGTAGGTTCGTGCGCACGGCCCAGCCATCAGACGGGCCTCCTGGGCGCCCCGCGAGACGCGCCTGACGTAACACACAACAAAACCAACATCAACCCTAAAATAAAAAACCTTAAAACGAAACCTAAACAGGCGCTCCGTTCGGCGCGGGAGGTCGCCACACCCCTGCGCGTCGAATCGACGCTGTGGTTCCGGTCTGATGATGGGGGAGCCCGCCTCATCCCGGGGGTACCGATCGGTCCCCCGAGTCAGAACCGGAGGTGTCGCCGTCTGTTCGGGTTGCGTTGGCCTGGTGCGCCGATGGGGATGGGAGGTGCGTTGGCGTCGGTTGTCGGCCGGGGCCGCTGAGTCAGCGCGGCGGCGAGCGCTGCTGCGCGCAGCGACGCCGTAACCGCCGCGGGCGCGGGCGCAATGGTCTCTGCCGGTGCAGCGGTGCTGTGCAGGTCGTGCAGGTCGACGAGCGCGCGCCGCGGCGGGTGCCAGGTGCGCGCGATGAGCGCGGCGATGTCGCCCGCGGGGCGCCCCACGAGCATGCACCTGTGCCTGCCCTTCTCGAGGGTGTGCGTCGACGTGCCGCGCCCGGGCGGGCGCGCCGCTCGCCGGGCGGGCGTCGTCACCGCGGGCGTTGCGGCGGTGTGCGGCGTGGTCGCGCTTGGCAGTGGCCACAAGTCGCCGCACACCTACGGCTACGCGCCAGCCTTCGCCGAATTCGAGCGCGAGCGCCGCGAACGGAGCAAGCGCCAGAAGTTCGAGCGCGAGCGGCGCGAGCGGAGCCGGCGAAAGGCGGCCGAGGCTGAGCTCATGAGCGCCATCGAGCATCAGCTCGACGGCATCGTTCCGGGTCAGGGCAAACGCCAGCGTGCCGAGCTGCGCGGCATCGACCACTCCCTCGACCTGGTTCCGCTCTTCGTGCCGTCGATGGGCGTGTACGTGCCGGCGACGCTGCCCGCGTGGGCGGCGTCCTTCCACCACGCGAACTTCGACGATCTCGGCCACCTGCCGATGTTCGGAGTCGAGGTCGCCGACGACGCGCACCATCACCACACGCAGACGGCCTATCAGCACAGCGGACGCGCGGCGAAAAAGTAGGTGGGATGCCGGGGCCCACCGGAGGGGAACGAGGGAGGGAGGGATGATGGAGAGCTTTCGAGCAAAGCGACACAGGCGCGCCTGCCCCCAGCGCGAGCGGCGGCCGCCAGATGCGCAGGACTCTTCTTCAGGGAGGCCGCGGCAGTGACTGAGCAAGCGGCCGGAAGCCAAGCCCAAGGGGCGAGCGGCAGCGCAGCCGTCGCGCGACTCGCCCGTCGGTCCACGACAGCGCGGATGCAGCCATTCAGTGGTAGTTACAAGCACAGGCTCTCTCTCGAGCTCAAGAGCTAGCCATTTATGTGTAAATGGGAAGAACGGCGAGAGGATGTATCGCGTGCTGCCTTCCAACATTTCAAAGGTGACGGATAGAGCGCCTCCTTCCACCCCCTCCCCCCCCCCCCTCCCTCCTCCTCCCCCGTCCCTTCCCGTCCCCTCCTGCCCCTTCCGGCGTCGTCGACACCCACCAAGCCCACCGCCCTCGCTCGGCTCGCGTCTAGTTGCCTTCGGCCTTGCCGATCCTGGTCCCGCTCCAGAAGCTCGCGTACATGTTGATCCTATCGATGTACGGCGTGCCCTGGGCGTGCGCTGCCTCCTGCTTGCACTCGAAGCCCGCGGCCTCGATCTGTTTCCTATACGGCGGGTCCCTCGTCGCACTGCGCCAGATGATCTTGCCCCCCGGCGCGATCTGCCTGGCCAGCGCCGCGCTCAGCTGGTCGCCATACGCTTCGCCCAGCCAGTCCATGTGGTCCATGATGACAGCGCGCGTGTACTCGCACTTCTCCAGCTCAGACTGGTACGTGCCAGTCTTGATGTGCAGCCTCGTCACCGCGTTTGTGCGCTTCAGCTCGTCGAAGTTCTCCTTCTTTAGCCAGAAGGGGCAGCACGACTTGGTGAACTTGCCCGTCAAACACACGCGGTAGAAGTAGTTGCTGTCCCTGAGGTGGTTCGTCGTCGCCACGCCGTCGAGCAGGTTGAGCACGTACTCGCAGATGGGCACCTCGTCAGTGATCAGCTTGAGCTGTGCCGGGGGCACGCCCGCCCCGAACCACATCATCGGCTTCGACAGGAAGATCGACGTGACCACCCACTGCAGGAAGCCCCACAGGATGCGTGGCATGTGCTTCCAGGCGTACACGAGCCAAAACGAGTTCCACGCCTTTACCTGGTCCTCGAGCGTGGGCGCCTCCAAGAAGGCAGCGATGTTCCTCTGCATTCCCAAGAGCATGGCCGTGTACTTCATGCACATGATCATCATGCCCATGCCACCGAAGTAGTACAGGCCGTGCTTGAAGTAAAACATGCGCTCCGACCAGAACTCAACGGCGTCCTGCGAGAGGTAGGGGAAGATCTCGCGCTGGAAGAGCGCCTCCGCGTCCTCGTGGACGCCCTCGCCGAACAGCTTCCACACGTCCTCGTACGGCAGGCGCGCCACACACACCGCCTTCAGCTCCAGCAGGTGCGTCTGCGCGGGGTTGAGGTCCACGGCGGTCACCTGCGCCGCCCCCTGGTGCAGGTACTCGAAGCAGTTGCAGCCGCCGGCGCACAGCGTGATCAGCCGATCGCCGGGCTGCACGTCGAGCACCGGGCGGTCGGGCTCGGGATCCTCCCAGCTCACGCTGTACAGGAACGACGAGGGGAACAGGCTGAACATGGGCGGCTTCGCCGCCTTCTCGCCGGGCGAGCGCACTATCGGGCCCGGCGCCGCCAGCACGCGCAGCTGCTCGGGGTCGGTCGAGTTGGAGCCGATCCAGACGTAGAAGGGTACGCGCACCAGCGGCACGTACGGGATGCGGCCGAGGCCGTTGTACTCGTGCACCGTGGTGAGGCGGTGCTCCAGGTACGCGCGGCGCTCGGGGCCGATGTCCACGCCGTCAAGGTCGAAGATCGAGCGCCAGAAGAAGCGCGCGATCGACGACGTCTGGCGCAGCGACGTGTCGTACTTTGAGCTCACGAAGTAGTCGGCGCCGCCGATCAGGCCGCCGGGCGCGAGGTACGAGATGGTGCCGTCGATGACCGAGTGGAACTCGGGCATCATCGACAGCGAGTACGCGAAAGTGATCAGGTCGGCCGTGCCCCCCGGCGGGCGGAAGGTGGACGCATCCTCGCGCACGACGTGCACGTTGGTCCAGCCGTTCTCCGCGATCTTGGCCTCGGCGGCCTGCGCGAGCGGCTCGCACAGGTCGACCACGTAGATCGCCTTGAAGCGTCCCAGGTCCATGTACTGGGCCATCTGCGCGATCGCCTCGGCGGTGCCGCTGCCCAGATCGCACCACACCAGGTCCGTCTGGTTCGCCAGGCGCTGCGCCAGCGCCGCCATCAGGCGATCTCGGCCGTGGAAGCGCGGCAGGTGGTCGTCTGCGGGGGCGAGCGGCGAGGCGGGCGTCCGACGACGGCGATGACAACCAGGCCAAGAACTCCTACGACCGCAAGATGGAGCGGCTTTTCGATGAGGTCGACGAAGTTATCGTATCGCTGACTGACGCACGCGGGAAGCTTTTGCAGCTTGTCGTCATCGTGCAGCAGATGGTGTGCGAGGGCTTCATCCCTTGCCTGGACGAGTGTCGCAGGAAGTACAAGCGACTAGACATCTTGACTGAGGACTGGAACACAATGCAGGGAGATTCGGCCCGGGTCGACCTCGCAATCGCTGAGCTGAGACAGATTCTGGCCGAGAACGCAAACGCAAATCCAGAGTAAATCCCCAAAACACTACGACGAAACCCGCTCGCGCAAGGCCCACCACGCTGTAGCTGCTTCGCGACGGAGGGGGGCCTGTCCCTAGCTAGCTCCCTACCTACGTGAGAGCTCGGCGCAGTCGCGTGCATCTTACGGAGCGCTCTCGAGAAGAGCGAGCGCTGTTGCGCGTCGGCGGTCGACGCCGTACAGGGTGCTGGCGTCAAGTGTGCGTTCAGACCCGCATGCATTGTCATGCGTACGCATCATCCAGAGGCGGCCGGTTGAGGGACGGGGGCGTCCGTTGGCGGCGACACGGGCGTCGCGATGCATCCTGGCAGGGTGGGATCATTCGCAGCTATTGCCACGAGTACATTCTGCGGCGAGTCCGTAGGGACGCACGAATCTTCAGGCATGTCAATGGAGGTCAACTCCAGCAAGTTGGCGAAAATCCCTGACACGAAAGCCTGCGTCCCGTTGAGCGTGGGGTTGTCGTTCAGTTCGAGGTTCTCGAGCGCCTTCGTGTCGTCGAAGAGACCGTATGGCATGCCAGCGCCCGCCGGCTCGAGCACGTTGTCGTGTAGCGTCAGGTTGACCAGCTCATTCAGGTCGTCGAACGCATTGCTGTCCAACGCGCGCATGCCGTTCGAGTGCAGCTTCAGGGTCTTCAGCGCGGACATCTCTTCGAATGGTTCCGACGGGATGCTCCCGANCCGGCACCGCGCCGGTCCGCGTCTGCGTTCGCGCGCTCGCGCGGTCGCGTGGATCGATCTCCCACTCAACCGTGGCGCGCCCGCGCCGCTCGCCCCCCACCCTCCCGGCGTGGGGCCTCGGTCCGTCCTCGGCGGTCCGGATCCGGATCGCGCGCGCGGAGACGCGCGCGCAGCGTCCGGAATTCGGCGGAAACGCCCCATCGACACGCACCCGCGTGAAACGACGGACCGGCGATTTCGATGCCGCGCGCGCGGCGGCGGGAAACGACAGAAAAAGATGCTCCTTCCGCGGCGTTTCGCCGGCAGACAGGCAGGCAGACAGGCAGGCAGGCAGGGAGCGGCGCTGCCGCGGCCTCGGCGCCGCGCTGGCCGGCTGAGTGGTATGCTGGCCAGGAGCCCCACGGTGATGGATGCGCGAGCGGAGCGCGCGCCGCGCGCGCACGCGGGTCCGTGGCGGGGGTATCGTGTATCGCGATCGCCGCGGCGGCATCATCGGCCAGCGCGCGGGAATCTTCACATGCCCTGTGGGGTTAGGGTTATGATTAGGGTTAAATGTTAGGGTCAGGGCGCCGGGGCACGCCGGCATGGGTCCGGCCGGGTCCGCGCGCGGGCGCTGGCCGCGGCGGCGCATGACAGGTGAGCGCACCGCAGCTCTGCGCTGCTCTTCTCTGCTCTGCTCTGCTCTGGCGGCTCGGAGCGGGCGCGCGCGCATCGACCGCAGCGGCCCAGGACGCGGCCGCTGCGCGCGCTTCGACTGAGCTATTATGGGTGGGAGCCTCCATCAGGTGGCGTGCAACGCTGGGCTGGGCGCTGCTGCTGCCGATCGTCGCGGCCGCATCTGTGCGGGCGGGCGTGGGTGATAAGGTACACTTCGAGGGTTTACAATGGGCTCCCACCGGCCGCCGCCCGGCGTGCGCGTGCAGCGCTCAGCCGTTTGCTCCGGCTCATCATCCGCTCACGCTGTCGATGGCGCGCCGTCCGAGCCCCGCCCGAGGCCCCCGCTCTCGCGCCCGCGCTCACGCGTCGGCGACGCCGTCGGGGCCGAGCGGGCCGCCGATGGCGGCGCGCGCCTTGTCGGAGAGCTCGCCGGCGTCCTTGCCGGTGAGCTGCGGGTGCACGACGATGCGGATGTTGCCCGAGCGCAGCTGGCCCGCGTTGCCGTTGGGCATGAGGTCGCCCGTGCCCACGAGCGTGATGGGCACGATGGGCACCTTGGCCTTGGCGGCGAGCGAGAAGGCGCCCTTCTTGAAGCCGTGCATCTTGCCGTCCTTGGTGCGCGTCCCCTCGGGGAAGAGGAGCACGGAGGCGCCCTCGCGCAGCATGTAGCGGCAGGTGAGCAGCATCTCCTTCATGGAGCGCGCGTCGGTGCGCTTGAGCGGCACGTGGCCCGTGAGGAACATCGACCAGCCCACGATGGGGATCATGAAGACGGACGTCTTGGACACGAACTTGAAGCCCCGCCACAGCGAGAACAGGGTGAAGATGTCCAGGTTGGAGGCGTGGTTGGCCACGTACACGGCGGGCGTCGCGTCGTCCGGCAGGTTCTCCTCGCCCTCGATGGTCACCCGGTAGAACGGCCACGTGCTCAGGTTGGCCCACACGATGTTCACCCAGTGCAGCGCCTTGCGCCGAATGCCGTCGAAGCGGGCCACGAACGGGTACATCGCGAGCATGAGCATGAAGAGCGGGACCGACAGCGCCAGCGTCCACACGTAGAAGCAGACGGCGCGGCACACCGCCACCGCCGTGGCGAAGGCCCCCCCGCTCGCGGCCTCGGGCTCCGGCGCCGCCGTCGCCACTCCGGCCGCCCCCGCCACGCACGCCAAGCGCCGCTGCGTGGGCGGCGCCGCCCCNGCACCGTGTGGCGCACGCGGCGGCGGCGGCGGCGCGAACTCGTGGCCCTCTCGCGCCGCGCCGCGCGGATTGCTCTATCCGCTTGGCAATTTCCCCATCAAATGAACGCCACAGGTCAAACCGAAGGGGCAGCACACTCAGAAGTCCTCAGCAAAACGAACCTGCGAGCCGCATGCGGCGCGGCGGGAGGAAGGGCGCACGCGGAGCGCCTTCCACCGAGGAAAAGACCCAGGTCTGGAGGCGCGGGGTGGCGCGCCGGGCATCGGTGGAGGCAAGAACTGACCCAGGATTTCATCCGCTGTTGCCGGCCGGGGGGGGGGTGAGGGGAGGAAGAAGAAGGCGAAATACGGACGGGGCGGACGCGCACCCGACCGAGGGGCGATTCCGCAGCGCGGCCGGCCAACTTTTGTGCGGCGAGACGAAAATGCGCACAACGCTGACAATGAATGCATATCGCACATGTCTTTTTACGTACATCGCTCCAAATTGAAGCGAAATAGCTGGCGGCAGATTGATTGAGCGTGGGACCGCGTGACGGCCATCAGACCACAGCACCGCGCGGAACGGTTCAGGTTTCAGTTTGGGTTTTTATGCATGGTTCTAATTCGTATGCATTTTCACCAGACGCTCCGGCGGGGTCCGTCGCGCGCCGCGCAGCACTGTGCTTTACTACGCTCGATCAAAGCTCACGTGAAAAAAGTGATTTCACTCGGAATTGTTTGGGAGAAATTGCGGTCGAAAATGCGTCGCCGCGCATCCGAATTGATGTGAGATCCAGCCACCGAAAAAACCCCCGCCAGCGTGGTGGGGCGCGGGGATGCCATGGGCGCTGGGCAGCAGTTCCCGATGCCTGGCTACGGAGGAATGATGGCGCAGCCGCCCATGCAAACGATGGACCCTGCCATGATGGCGCAGTTCCACTCCGCGGGCATGGCGCCTGGCATGCCAGGGCCGGGCGCGCCGGGGCCGTGAGCTGAGCCGCTCGTGTCGCGGCGTGGCCTTTCTTCCAGGCGTGGAGGCTTGAGAGTGCATGCTCCTCTAGCTAAGCAAGCCTTTCGAGACTGCGGCGATGAGGGTCTGGGGTCTTCCTTCACAAACGCGCGAGCGCGACCTGAATGGACACGCGTCAGCGCCACGGCGCACCAGCGGCCACACGTTGAAAAAAAAAAACTCCATAGGATATTATCACCGTCGCCGCGAAACCTCGCCTGAATCACGCCACGGCGCGCGAGCCGCGCGCACGTTCATGCCGAGCGCTCGCCGCCGCCGCCGCCCTGGACACCCTTGTGCGCGTTGTACCGACGCTCGACCTCCTCTGCCAGGGCCGCGCCTGTGGGCGTGCGCCACTTGCCACGCGTCGAGTTGAAGAAGCCGCTGAGGTCCATCCCCTGCGCCTGCTCGTACTCATTGGCCTGCACAATCATCTCGAGCTTGTCGAAGTCCTTGACGAGGTTGGCCTCCTTCGTCTCGCCAGCCTCGTATTCATTCCACAGTGCCGCCACCTCGGCGGCCGCCGCGCCGCCACCTAGCATCTCTTTGATGCTCTCGAGCGCCTCGGCCTCGCGCCTGTGCTTCTCCTCGTCCGAGACGCCGCAGTGCGGCGTGATGTCACCCACGAGCGCTTCGGCCATGTCGTGCACGAGCGCCATCTTGATGCAGCGCGACGCGTCGGTGCCCTCGGCCCCAGCGAGCACGAGCGCAAGCGACGCCATGCGGAAGGAGTGGTCCGCGACTGACTCGGGCTCAGAGACCCCGCTGCGCACCCATCCGGTGCGCTGCGAAGCGAGTGCGTGCAGGAGCGCCGGCGCGGGCGACCGCCTCTCGAGTCAGCGGCAGGCGCGGGCGCGCGTCTGCACGCTCGGGCGCGCGCACGCGCGCGGCTGCCGGGCGTCCCACACNCACACACTCCCCCCCTGCTCCCCTCCCTCCCTCCCCTCTTGGGCGGGCTCCCGGCCGCAGCAGCAGCAGCGGCGGCGCCAACAGAGCGCGCGCAGAGCGGCGGCGGCAGCCGGCAGAGGTGGCGGAGCCCCACCAGCCAGCAGCCATGGCGATAGGCGAGCTGGACTTCAGCGACCCGGCGACCGGCCGCCCGAAGGACGGCTGGCCGCCGAAGAACGAGGCCGAGAAGTTCGTGTACGTGCTCACGCGCCGCGACCGGGCGATGAAGGTGTGGAACAACGTGTACCAGTGCCGGCGCTGCGGGCTGCGCATCACCGGCCAGCCCGCCAAGATTCGCTGCCACAACACCGGCGTGCCCGAGGGCAACGTGCACTGCAGGCCGTGCACCAACCCGGACCCGGTCGCGGTCAAGCTCTTCTCGTCGATGGTGCGCACCGCGCCCAAGGGGCGCTACGTCGGCAAGTCGCCCAAGGCGCAGGGCACCAAGCAGGTGAAGGGCCACGCGCCCAACAAGGTGCTGGTGCTGGCCACGGGCGGCACCATCGACAAGGACTACACCAAGCAGGTCGACGGCGCCGGCTTCGAGTTCGGCTCCGAGCCGGCGGTCACGCGCATCCTCGAGCAGGTGACCACCAAGGGGAGTGTGCAGATCAAGGTGCAGCTGCACAGCAGCAAGGACAGCACGCAGATGACCGACGAGGACCGCTACGCGCTCGCGCAGGCCGTCGTCACTGCCAAGCAGCACAAGATCGTCGTGACGCACGGCACCGACACCATGCTCAAGAGCGCCCAGGTGGTCGAGGACGCCCTCATCAACTCGGGCAACCCGATGGTCAAGACGGTCGTCTTCACGGGCGCCAACAAGCCGCAGCGCTTCGCGCAGGGCGACGCCTCCTTCAACGTCGGCGCGGCCTTCGGCTGCCTGTCGGTCGCGCCGCCCGGCGTGTACGTCTCCATGGGAGGCGCCGCGCGCCTCGCCAGCGCGTGCGTGCGCGACGAGACCACGGGCGCCTTCACCGGCAAGCGCGCCAGGACCGAGTGAGGCGGCCGGCGCACGAGGCGATGAGCGGCGCCCGAGAGGCGCCCTCGGATGAGACACACAGAGTGACCGACCGCGTGACGCTCCCGGCTCACATGCAACCAGCTCCGCGCACACGCGCAGATGGGACGACGGCGTGGGCGCTCAACGCCGCGGCCCAAGCAATAGGCTGCCCCCCACTCTCACCCCCACCCCCACGAACGAGCGGACACGCGGCAGCTGCGCGTGCTCCGGCGCGCAAACACCCCCCCCTACCTTGTCCACTTCTTCACGCGAACTAACAACCGCATGGCACACGCCGTGATGCTGCCAGGCGAGCGCCAAAGCGGTCGGCACACACAGAACTAGCCCGTTCACGCAATAATACATATATTTCTGGCGGGCTGCCACCCACCACATTTGATTTATCACACGTCGGCCAGTTTACATGGAGTGCGACACGCGGCCGGACGCTTGGGCACAGTCAGTGTCGGCGTGTCTGCGCTTGCTAGAGAGTATGGTACAGGTGCAGCCGCCACGCGTCGACCGCGGGGCGCGAATGCTCACCCGCCGCGGGCGCTCACACGCTCGCAGTCGTCAGCGACGGTGGGCTCATCAGAAGCAAGAAGAGTTCCAAGGGAGGAGCGGTGTGGCCGCGGCCCCAATGCTCGGGAAGTCGGCAGCGAGGTGCGACACAAAGCCCAGTGCAGCAGAGCGCGAGCGCTCGTGAGCCCAGGGCCAACGCGACACCGATCAGGCCGCAGTCGTGACGTCCATCGCGGGCTCGGCAGCAGTGTAGAGCAGCGACATGAGGTGCGCGCCCGACTCGCCCGGAAGGGCCTTCGTGCCTGCCGCACCCGGCGCGCCGGACGGGCCGGCGGTAGTTCCATCTGCCTGACGGCCGTTGGAGCCCCCGTCGTCGCCGCCGGCGGGTGCGATCGGCGCCCCCGGCTTCTGCAGCTGCTCCTGGCACAGGCAGCGCATCTCCTCGATCTGGCGCAGCCAGCGCTCGAGCTTGCTTCCCTCACCCGCCAACGCGGCGTCCATGGAGCGAAAGAGCTCCTCGGCAGCCGCGGTCGCCTTCGTGTCGGATGTGCCGGTCTTCCGCGCTTTCGAGTTGGACTCGTGGCGCGTTTTCTGCACGCGGTGCCTGCTGCGGCGAAGCGCCGCCAGCCGCCCCTTCGAGTCGGCGGCGAGAGCATCCAGCCAGCGCAACGTGGCCGCTACGACGGCGTGCTTGCCCGTCGGCGTCGCGAGCGCTTCGATGCACTGAGGGAGTCGCTCCGCCAGGCCACGCAGGCGCTCGGCGTCGACGGGAGCGCCCAGCTCCACCACCCGCTGCTCTGAGGCGCCAACGACGAATTGCAGCGCCTCCGCCGAAGTGGGCGGCGGCTTGGGCGGCTTGGGAGGCACGACGACGGGCTCGACTTTCACGCGCGGCGGACGGGGCGGGCGTTTGCCGCTCCTCCGCCTAGGCGTCGCACCATCGCCGTCGTCGGCGCTGCGGCGCGCGCGGGCGCCCGACCTCGACCCAGAACGCGCCGCCGATGGCTTGGCTGTGAAGGGGCTGACACCCGTCGCCTGCAGCAGGAGGTCCAGCCCCCCGAGCGCGTCCATATCCATCTCGTCGACGGTGTCCTCATCGTCGTCGTCGTCGTCCTCCCCCTCGCTGTCGTCCACAGTAGCGCGAGGAGCCTCCTTGGGCTGCGCTCTGCGCCTCTTGCCCGAGGACACGCTCCTACCGCCGGAGCTGCCGCGACTGGTGCGCGCCGCCTTGGTCGCCCCTGCGCCGGCGCGCGCGCGCTTCTTCGCCTTGGGCGGTGCGGACGTGGCCGCCGCCCCTGCGCCGCGCTTGAGGGCGCCCTTGCCTCTTGGCACCGGAAGCTCGGACACGGTCGTGGTAAAGCGCTTCGGCATGGACGTGTTGCGCCTGCTGCGCCCGCCAGCGGGGGCCGGCACCTCTGCGTCTGGCGCCAAATCTTTGCCTGCCACCATGGCCGCTGCGCCCTCTTGCGGCGGTCCTGGCGCCCCCTCGTCGCCCGCCCCGCTGCGCGGGGCGTCACCGCCCCGCCCGTCGACCTCGTCGCCCGCCTGTGCCCCTTCTTCGCGCCCGACCTCGGCCGGGCGCCTGCGCGCGCCCGCCCAGAAGCGCGGCATGCTCCTTGGAGCTCGGCGGGTGCGGCGCGCGGCGCGCGGCGCGCGGACGCTGCGACAGGCCTCTTCCGCTGCGCAGGCGCAGGCAATGCAGCCTATCTTTCCTGCAGGCAGCTCCATAACCTCCTCGCTACCGCCGCGTGCCACGCGCGCCAGCCGCCGATACGCACCGATAGCGTGGAGCGCCTCGGGCAGCAGCGACATGATGGTCACGCCGCACGTGGTCGCCGCCAGCGCTGGTAATTGCCAGGCCGTGGCCGCAGACCGCGTAGCCGTCCACCACTGCGCGGCCTGCAGAAGCGCCGCGAACGCGAGCGAGTGCGGCCGCAAGGGGCCGAGCCACGCGTTGGCGCCCGAGCATCCCAGAGCGAGGGCTGAGAGCGCCAGCTGCAGAGCGCAGCAGGCAGAGGCGAGCATCGACACCACCGACCACAGTGCGAGGCTGNCGGCCCCCGGAAACGATCCGGCGTCCCGCGCGCCGCGCCGCGCCGCGCCGCGTCAGCGGACGTCGCTGATCGTGCGGATGCCGACTCTGGCTGACGCGTTCCCGAGCGGTGGCGCGGCGGGAGCGTGCTCGCCCGTGGGTACATGTATCATCGAAACACATTCAGAAAGAACCGGAGGGGCGCGCGGGGCGGCGGCGGCCCGGCCGGCCGCGAACGCACCCGCAACGAAAACGAAAAGGCGCGCGCGCGCGCGCGAACGCGGGCGAAAGCGAAAGCGAAAGCGAAGGCGAAAGCGAAAGCGCCGCGGCGAAGGAAAAAAAAACGACCGGCCGACCGACCGAACGAGCGCGAACGCTGGGGCGGATGGGTATCGCGGGCGGGGCCGGGCGCGCCGCGCGCCGCGCGCGGATCTGAAACGCCCGCCTTCCCTGGCGCGGCCGCGGAGGGACGGGGGCGCGCCAAAAGGCGCGCGCTCGNCGCGCGCGCGTGCCGCGGCCGCCGGCGAGCGCGCCCCGAGTGCGCGGCGCCGATGCTGGCGCTGGTGGCCGCCGCGGTGCTTGCCTTGGCGCTGCCCGCTGGAGGCGAGATGTCAGGTGCGTCCCGGGAGCCGGTGCGGCTGCAGCCGGCGCCACCGCTGCCGCTGCCGGTGCTGCTGCCACAATCGTCGCTGCTGCTGCCATCGCCGCCGCTGCTGCTCGCGCCCCTGCTCCCGCCGATGCTGCTATGGCTGCTGCTGCTGTAGCTGCGGTAGTGGCAGCAGTTGCCCGATGCAGGGCCACGCGACGGCGCCGCGCCGCGCTGCGCCCTGCAATAGAACGCAGCTGACGCTCCTCCACGCGCCCCTACCGAACACGCGCTGCCATCTCGCCAACTCGCAGTGACGTCGGTGCAGCCGCGCGCTCTGCCGCTGCGCGGTGGCACCACCGTCACCGTCCATGGCACTGGCTTCGTTGACGCGCCGACGCTTTCGTGCAGGTTCGGCCTCTCGGACGTGCCAGCGTACTTCGACAGCACGGGCACGCTGCACTGCATCTCGCCACAGGGACCCGCGGGCTTCGCTGCAGTCCAAATCGCGCTAGGTGGGGACGGCGACGGCGACGGCGACATCACCCGTTCGTCAGACACCACCGTGCTATTTCGAGCGCCACCGTTGGTGACGGCGGTGTCGCCCGCGGTGGGTGTCGCTCATGTGCCGACTAGCGTGCACGTCTTTGGAGGCAACCTCGTCGCCGGCACTGCGTGCGGCGTGCGCACAAGGGCTGGTACCGCGGAACTGCCCGGCGCTCGCGTCAGCAGTGCGCTGACGCGCTGCGAGGTCGGGCCGCTGGCGATTGGACTCCACACGCTTGGAGCTGGCCTTGCCTCAGCGGATGAATCGGTGCCGCTTGTGCTGGACTCAGAGCTGCCGTTTCCGGTCATGCGTGCGGGAGAGGGCGCAACTCGCGTGAAACCCCTGGTTACCGACGAGGGAGGTGGAGTTGTCGTCGAAGTCGACACCGGCGCAGTGCCAGACGTTTTGGGCGTCTCCTGTTCTTTTGGTACCACCACACATGTGCGCACCTGGCACTCGCGCAACGTCCTGAATTGCGCAGCTCCTGCGCGAGCGCCTGGCCCGACGCTGCTCGCCCTATCGCCTGAGCAGTCGATCGCACGCCTGGGCGACGGAGAGCGTTTCACGTACGTCTCGACTGCAGGCCCATTTGAGATTGTGCCAATGATGACGGCAGCCAGCGGTGGCACCTTAGTAACTGTGACCGGAGACAGCTTGCTAAACGGAGCTGTCAGTTGTCTATTTGATGGCAAGGAGGTGCCAGCTTCGGCAGGCAGTGGGGCGTCGTGGACTTGCGCGTCTCCTCGAACTGGTCCCGGATTCGTGCCATTGCATCTCGTGAACCACGGGACCACGGTCGCATCCTCGCAAGTGCACGCGGTGGCGGAGGCGTCTTTGACCTCCTCACAGCCTCAATACTCAGTCGAGGATGCGACGATCGTGCGTCTGCAAGGCGAGCATCTGCACGCTCGCGTGGCCTGCGACCTTCGATACGGACAACCATCCGCAGTACACTTCGTGTCAACAGGGGTGGTCTTCTGCATACAGACCACCCAAAGCTCGTCGTCAGTCTCAGTAATCGAGGTAGACGACGTGCGCAGAGGGGCTGTGCCGTCTGTCGACACCAGTGACGTGGCCGTCATGCAAGAGGAGGGCGGAGATGTGGTCGCGATCCAAGGCGATGGCTTCACCACAGACAACAGCATCACAGTGCACGTTGGAAGCATAGCGCTCAATGCTGCAAAAACACATTCGTCGAGTGCTCTCGAATTCATCGCACCCGCAACAAAATCCAACAGATACGACCTGGCAATATCGATTGACAAACAAACCCATTCAAACACAATCACCATTCAATCAAACCAACAGATCATCCCTCGGGAAATCGAACCGATTCAAGGGCCCGCGAGCGGCGGCTCGATGGTGTCCGTGCACGGCTCGGGCGTGGGCGCCTCGAGCGCGCTCTCGCTGGGCTCGTCTCGCAGCGCCGCGTCTTCTTCTTCGTCCGACGGCGCTTCGCTGTCCGGCGTGTCGCCGGCGTCTTCCTCGGGCGCCGGCTTCGTGGGCGTGGGCGTGGTGACGGGCTCCGGCTCGGTGTCCTGGGGCTTCGGCGTGGTGTACGAGTACGCCGAGGACTCCGTGGTGGAGTCGGTGCGTCCGCGCACCGGCGCGGAGGGCACGCTGCTTTCGGTGGGCGGCGCCCACCTGGTGGGCCCCTCGCCGGGCTGCGCGCCCGTGTCGAGCGGCCTCCGCGTGTGCGAGGGCGGCCGCGAGACGTCTCTGGCTGGCTTTTCGTTGCGCTCGGTGGGCTCGGTGGACTCCATCGAGCCCTCCGTGGGCGGCGAGGAGGGCGGCTCGGTGGTTTCGGTGGTCGGCAGCGTGTCTTCGCTGGCCGAGGCCGGGCTGGCCGCGTGCGCCTTCGGCGCGGTGGGCGGCATCACCGCCGCCCGCGGCGGCGCGGACACGCTTGAGTGCGCCTCCCCCGCGCGCGCGGCGGGCTCTTCCTCCGTGGAGGCGAGCGCGCACGGCCACGCGCACGAGTACACGACGAGCGGCGAGCAGTTCACCCACCTGAGCGGCTCGCTGGTGGAGTCGGTGTGGCCGCTGAGCGGCCCCGCGAGCGGCGGCTCGATGGTGTCCGTGCACGGCTCGGGCGTGGGCGCCTCGAGCGCGCTCTCGCTGGGCTCGTCTCGCAGCGCCGCGTCTTCTTCTTCGTCCGACGGCGCTTCGCTGTCCGGCGTGTCGCCGGCGTCTTCCTCGGGCGCCGGCTTCGTGGGCGTGGGCGTGGTGACGGGCTCCGGCTCGGTGTCCTGGGGCTTCGGCGTGGTGTACGAGTACGCCGAGGACATGTTGTTTCAGAAATTTTATCCTCACTTCTTCAGTGTGGGATCCGTGGCGAATGTCGAAGGGTCACATTTTGCTCTTTCATTACTTAGGCAGAAGATTGATATTGCTACAGTTGGCTTCGTGTCTTCGGCAGTGTATAGGCATGAGGTTGGCTGCTCTATCGGGCAAGGTCTTAGTGACTCTGGTACGTTTGTGTCTTTCCCTGGCTCGCTTAGCCCTTTGGTTTGTCTTTCTGTCGCGTCGGTTGAGGACATCGCTCCGCTGGCAGTCTCCGAGGCCGGTGGTACTGCTATCACTATACATGGGCGTTTCTCTGGCTCTGTTGAAGAGGCCACATGTGCGTTTGGTGCCGTGTCCGCAATCTCAGCCGTGGTTGTGCATGCCGGTAGTGTCATCGAATGCATCGCCCCAGCTCTTGCTCTTGGCCAGGCCATGGTGCGGACGTCTGCAAACAGTATTGACTACTCGTCTCAGCGGATCGTCATGTCCGTGGTTGCACCTGCCGGTGTTGCAGGAGTCTATCCCGATTATGGCACGACTGTCGGTGGCAGGGGCGCGCTAGTGTATGGCAACGGCGTTGGCTTGGAAGCAAATCTTGCGGCGAGGGGATTGGACATCGTCCTCTTCGGAAATGAGGCTGGGATGGTGGTGTCTACGGACTCGGCCGGCTGGCTGAGACCAGATCTGCTTGCAGCAATGCCTGATGCATCCTTCAGTATGGTGCCAATGGTGCGTTCACCCGGCTTTGTCTTGGTGTCGCTTGTGGAAGATTCGCGCAAGGAGCGGGCCCTATTCTTGTACCGCGCCGTCCCTGTTGGCACTGGCGTCCAGCCATCGCTCGGATCCGCTCGAGGTGGTTTGCGTGTGGCCCTGAGTGGTCAAAACTTGTGGCTAGATGGCCCAAACTGGGTGTGCGCTTTCGACGATGTCGCTACGCCTGTTCACCTTGTCTCGAGCACTTTGGCCCTATGTGAGGTGCCGGCGGGCGCAACTGGATCTGCAAGTGTGTCGATTGCTGAGGCCGGCGCGGGCAAGCCGATGCCCCATCGTACAAACGCATCGTTTGTCTACATGCGTGATGCGGTCATCATTGACGTCACCCCTAGCTACGGCCCTGAAAGCGGTGGCACCGTTGTAGGTGTGAGTGGGAGCACATTCGCCGATGCCATCCACCATGCATGCTCATTCGGCGCAGTCGGCCACATCGCGGCCGCAAGGCAGGCTGACTCTGTGATTGAGTGTGCATCGCCAGCCCACAGTGATGGATATACGGACGTCAGGGCACAGAACACGCACATTGTCGCGCCGTCTGGCGCAGGACCGACGTTCGAGTTCCGCGTTGACCCAACGCCACATGCTGTCATTCCTGAGATAGTGAATGAGGGTGCGGGAATGAGAGAAGTGCTGCTAGTGGGCACTTCCTTCGCGTTTCCGCTCGAGGTGGCCGTCGGTCAAGGCACGGCGGGTGTCCTTGCTGTTGTCCCTGAACGTGCACCGTTTTTAGGTGACGAAGCAACCGTCCGCCTGCCAGTAGGTACAGTGGGCTTCGCCCCAATCCATGTCAGGACGCGGGACAAGGTGCTTGTGCCACCGCACGGGTCGCTACTGCAGGTGGCAGTCGTCTCGCCGCCGCGTATCGATGCAGTGCAGCCTGCAATCATGGGCGCTCGTTCCGGTGGAGTGGTCACCCTCCTCGGAGCAGAGATAATGGACCACGTGTCGCGCTATTGCTATGTTGGTGCGCGGCGTGGGATGCTCGTGAGACGCTCCTCGACTGTGGCAACATGTGAGGCGCCTGCGGCCGCTGAGATTGGTGACTACGATGCCGAGATGTCGGTGGGAACTGAGGCTGCACCAGAAGGCACGAGTGCGCCAGTGCATTATCACATCGAGCCTGAGCTGTGGTTCGTGAAGCCAAATCACGGTGCAGCGGCTGGTGGCACCTTGGTCTTCGTGGCTGGATCCGACTTCAAGGAGGGTTCGAGCTGCAAGTTCGGCTCTGTGGTGGTAGCAGGCGCGGCCGTGCCAGCGAGCTCGCGTGCGCAGTGTGCATCGCCAGCCGGCGCGCCGGCGCAGACAGTTTGGGTGAGCATCGGCAGCAATGGCCATGACTACTACACGGATGCCTCGCACGCGGGTGCTTTCGTGTATGTGCCCAACCCCGAGGTGGCCTCGATAGATGAGCCCGTCGGCGCAGCGGGTGGCGCGCCGCTCGTCGTTCGTGGGTCGAACATTTTCCACACGGAGCATGTGCGCGTGCGGGTGGGTCTCGTGGACCTCACTGTGGCTACTGCTGGAGATGGCTTCGTTAAGCTCTTGACCCCACCGCCACGCTTCCCCGGGTTCGTGCCAGTGGAGGTCACTGTTGATCAGGGCAATTTCACTTCTCAGGGTGTGCAGTACTTGTACACGGATGCGCCAATCGTGCACATGTTCCAACCTGAGCGTGGCCCGGCACTCGGCGGTACCAACATGATGGTGTACGGCGAAGGCTTCGCCCTCGGCGGCAGCGCGTCCTGCCAGTTGGGCAGCCGCGCCACCTCCGCGGTGTTCTGGTCGACGATCGTGATGACGTGTGTTGACGTGCCCAGCGCCCCTGCGTTGGGCGAGGTGGAGGTTGTGGTCTCAACTGGTGGTGATCACATGGCCTCTGTCCCCAATACCAATGTCCAATGGGAATACCTCGCAGAGATCACTCTGAACAGTATGAGGCCCTCCGTCGGACCCGAGACTGGTGGTGTGATTGTCAACCTCTACGGACAGAACTTCGGAGAGCCAGCTTTTGGCTTGATGTGCAGGTTCAAGACCGTGTATGTTGCTGGTTTCCTCGCGACCGGATCAAGTGACGAGAGCTCGCATGCCACGTGCGTCTCGCCGAGCATGGGAGAGGGAGATGTAGAAGTTGCAGCGAGCAACAACCTCAAGGACTTTTCGTCAGACAGCAACCCCACCTTCTCAGTCTAGCTACTGTAGAAAGTAGTCTAGTTGTAATCTATCAGCGGTTACTACAGTTCCATTGCCTGATTGGGAGGGCCAGTCTCGCCTGGAGCGTCACCTGCCATGCCCGGTGCGCGCGATCGCTCGGCATCGACCCCCTTCGGTGGCTGCGGCGAGGTCATATCGGGCACTCGGTCTTGGCCGCCTAGCCCCCTCGCGAGGTCCCGCGTGGCTGCAGCTGCCTCATGCCCCGCGCTCCGCCACCCGCCCGGGCCTACCTTTCCCCGCCCGCCGCTCTGCGATTCCCCGTCGCCCGCGGCGGCGCAGCAGGCCACCCGGCCGACCGCGCCGCTTCGGCGAGCACGCCCTCCGCCCTCCGCCCTCCGCCCGCGGCCCGCNTCATTTGCGTGCCGACCAAGGTACGTACGCGCGTGCACTCCTGCGCTCGCTCGCGGGCGCGCCGTGTGCGAGCCCGTGCGCGCGCCGCGGCCGTGCGAGCGCCACCCCTGACCGCCTCGCCCGCGCGCGCGCGCAGGAGCTGGGCGCGCAGCTGGCGCTGCTCATTTGGCGCCTGTTGGGCGGCAACACGACGTCCGCCGAATCGCGCGGCCCCGGCGACGCGACCAACATGTTCCAGTACATGGGCCCGCGCGGCGTGCGCGTGGTGGGCATGCTCGACGACGACGACGTGACGCGCGCCACGGAGGACTGCCTGCTTGACGGCGCGAGCATCGTCGTGGGACGCCCCGACGTGCTCAATGAGGCCTACCAGCGCGGCGCTCTTGACATGCCCTCGGTGCAGTACCTGGTGGTTGACGAGGCCGACGAGTGCCTCTCGCGCCACTACGACGCGGTCGCGGCGCTGCTGGCCAGCCCGCCGGGCGGCCCGCGGCAGACGGTGCTGTGCGGCGCGACCGTGCCGCGCACGCTGCGGCAGGCGGCCGTGCGGTCGCAATGGGTCATCGGCGAGCCCGCCCTCATCTCGGACAGGCCACTCGCCGCGGCGCGCGCTGCGGAGAGTGAGCGCGGCGCCGCGGAGGATGGCGAGGGCACCGGCGAGGGGGGCGCCGCCCAAGGTGCCGCTCGCGGGGTCGGCCGAAGAGGCGGCGAGGCTTGGAGCTGCGCTCACGCGGGACTGCGGAAAGGGGTCGATTGCCGAGGGTGAGCGCTACCTGTCGAGGGCGGTGGCGCTCGCGGCCTCGCCGGCGGGCGCCGCCGCCGAGTCCGCGTCCGTGTCGGTGCACGCGCGCGCGGCGCTCATCAGCAACCTCGCCGCACAGGAGAAGGCGATGGACGCGGCGCAGCTGCTCTGCGCCGCGCTGCTTTCGGAGGCCGCCGACCACGAGATGGTGGGTGCCAGCGAGGACGCGCGCGACGCGCTGCGCCTCGCGATATCGGACACGCTCGACGCGCTGGACGCGGCGGTCAAAGGCGCGGGCGCGACTGCCGTTCTCGCGGACAAGGCGCGCCAGCGGCTGCAGGACGTCGCCAGCCAGGCCGCACAGAGGCGACGAGTCGTATACATGTCGGCCGCTGTGCGCTGAGCCAGGAATTTTCTTCAAACTTTGGCTAGCTGTGGCAACACCAGGCGCGTGCAACGTCGCGGACGGTCGCACAGTGCTTGCTGGGCAGGCAGGCTGGGCGCCCGCGGGCGGGTGGGCGCTCGTGTGACCTCGAAGTATCCACGCACCGAGAGTTCCTCACCGTGCCAGGTGCAAGATGTCTCTGTGTGACGATGCTATGTAGCTGTGTTCTCTCCCCCTCTCTCTCTAGAGTAGCTAGAGCTTGCAGGCATTCGGTACGAAGTAAGTACAGTAGCTACTGTAGTACTACTCTAAGCCTACCGAAAGCGTTGTGCACAGCTGAGAGGCTGTGGCCGACTCTCCCGATTTGCTGACCTCCCTCTCACTATCTCGACTGGTGCGGCTAGCTGCTTCCGCTCTGCAGCAGCGCTGCCACTCGCCACTTCTAGAAAATGCAGCGCAAGCGCATCGGTGGTCGCAGCGCGCTCTGCAGTCGACCGGCTGGCGGCCAGTGCCAGCCGCGTAAGTGCCTGCCAGTCCCAGCGGCTTGCCGGCTCCTCGGCGGCCGCAAAGCCAAGCAACGCACCAGAGGCGCCTTCCACCGCCTAGCAGCGCACCAGCCCACTTGAACCACGCCACAGCAGCCCAAGCGCCCACGCGCTCGTGCGCTCCGCGCGTGCCCGTTGTGTGCGTCGGCATTGCCGTTTTGGCGATGGCGAAGAGGCACGCCCGCTCGTTGCGTGGAAAGCGCGAAAGGGCGCGCGAGCCTTTCGCGCGCGCGCGCGCGCGCGCCAGGCTGTGCGGGACTCTCCGCCAGCATCGCGCTTGCGGGGAGAGCGCGATGGAGAGGCGGGGGAGGGGGGGGGGGGCGTCGCGGCGCCACACGGACACATAGAGGGGAGAAGCGGGGAGCTGCGCGCGTGCGCTCGGGCATTCGCCTCGGGCGAGACGACATGGCCGGCACGGGCGGGTACACGCGCGCATACAGCGCAGTGCCGGCAAACGACGATGGAGGCGACGGTGGCGGCTGCAGCGCCTTGGATGCCCTCGGGCCGCGCACGCGTGGGGCGCACGGGAGATGGATCTCGCGTGCAACACGTAGGGTCGCGCAAGCGCAGGTGCGCCGACCGTGGCTCTTCGTTGCCATGGGCGCGCTGCTCGCAACCCTGCTGGGTAGCTGGGCGGCGTGCGAGCGCACGCAGCTCCTCACCGCGCTTGAGACCTTCTTGCCCCGCGGCACACGCATCGCAGACGCAGATCACGTCGCCATGGTGCTACGAGATGACCCCGGCGGCGCTGGCCTCACGCGTCTGGCGCCACCTGCCAAGGACGTCTACGCCCCTGAAGGCGAGCTTGCGCTGCGGGCGAGGGCCTTGCTAGATACTGAGAGCGCTGGGGATGCCGGCCGCTATGATCCTGGCTCCCACCCCTTCTACGTGCTCTTTGAAACTGTTGACCCCTCTGACGACATTTTCAGCCCTGAAAATGCGCGTGTGGTTTGCGAGGCCAAGCGGGCAGTTGAAGCGGTAACCACCAGGCGCGCGGCGTGTCTCCAAAGCGCGATCGCGCCCGGCTACGGTCCTCCCCCGGACCGCCTCGCGCGGAGCTGCTGGGGTGGTGCCTCGGTGATGACGCTGTCGACATTCGTGGACGTGCAAATGCGCCACCTGATTGGCCTTGCTTCAAACCCCAAGGTGGCGCGCGCGCTGGCGGGCCCTGTGAAGTTGGCGTGCCGCGCAGCCGCAGCAATGGGTACACCGCTCACACCCCCGTGTGGCAGCCGCTCGTCCCTCGGCTGCGACGACGTGGATGCGTGCGACGCGCCATGCTTAGTGCACGGCCTCGACGTGTGCGAGTTCCTGATCGAGGCAGATCCGCGCGTGGCCGAATTGCAGGCGCTCTCGGGGCTGCTCCAACCTCCCGCTGATGCGAACGGCTGTGGCACTGGCGAGCTCAACACAACCTCGCTCTCGCTCTCACTGGCCGGTCTGGGTGCCACCATTGCCTTCTCTGGACGCGCAACAGCGCCTTCGATGACGCGCGTACTGCCGCACGAGGGCGGCCGCATGTTGGTATCGCGCGAAGCAGCGCTCGCCGCTGCCGCGGGCGACACGGCGGGCTGCCCACCGCGCTCGAGCGTGACGCGACTAGCGTACGACCTTCGCAATGTGCCTGCGGCACTTGAGTACGCGGAGGAGGCTGGCGCAGCCGCGCTTGCGGCTGTGCGTGCGTACGGCGAGGGGCGCGTTCGGGCCTCCTGGCGTGACTACCCCGCATTTGAGCACGAGGCGGACACGTCCCTGCTGCAAGACGCGCTTTGGTGCGTGGGTTCAGTCATCTTTGTGTGCTGTTACATGATCTGGCACACACAGAGCGCCATCATTGCGGCTGGAGGAATCGCCTGCGTGGCGGCGTCTTTTCCCGTGTGCGCGTGGGTGTACAGGGTGGTGCTAGACATCGAGTGGATGGGGGCATTCAATTTTATTGCGCTCTTCCTGGTCATAGGGATCGGCGCGGACGACATCTTCGTGGTTGTAGACTACTGGCGGCAGGCGCGAATAGGCCGTTGCTCACGCACTGGAGTGACAACTGACCGCACGCTGCGTCTCGCGTGGGCGCTGGAACACGCCGCCGTGTCTATGGCCTGCACCAGCGCCACCACTGCCGTGGCCTTCGCAACCAACTTCGGTAGCCCTATTCCACCTGCGAGACTCTTTGGGATTTTCATGTCAAGCCTCGTTGTGGCAAACTATGCTCTCGTTCTGCTCGTCTTCCCCTCCTTCGTTGTGCTGCACGACAGAATGGTCACCGCACGCCACGCAGCGAACAAACATGACCACCGCGACTCCCATGGCCATGGCAGGAGCGACGATGCATGTGTATGCGGTGTGTATGAAGGCACAGGCGGCGCTAATCTAGCGCCCGACACGTCGCCAATAGCAATCTCAGAAGGTCAACGTTCTCAACCACGGGCACCTTGCCACGGGCGCAGCCTCTCTGCCGACATTGAGGCCGAGTGGTGCATCAACCTCAGCAATGCGAGTGTCGACGCGAGTGTCGCCGTCGCCACCAGTATGGGCGACGTATGCACCGCCGCCGGTTGTAGCCGCGGCGATAACCTGAAAGGCATCTTCACCTTCCAGGAACTCCAAGAAGTCGGTACTGACCGTACGGCTGGCCGTGCCATTGAGAGTGGCAATGCAAGGGGCGCGTGGACGACAAATGTAGGTGTAGGTGCACCTGATGCTGCGGAGGGAGCAGCAGCCGAAGAGGCCAGCGCGTGGGTGCCAGTATCAGAGATTGATATTGCAAATGCTTCAAGGGTCTCTGACCAAGGCGGCGAGGCGACCGCTGCGGCCACCGCTGGCAACCATGCAGTTGCCGACGATGCGACGGTGCTTGCGACAGCGGTTCTGCGGAGTGCTGTCGCTGACGCTGCAGCGGTCACACGACATGAGTCGAAAGGCAACGACGATGAAACGAATGACTGCACTTGCATGGAGGACGAGGACATCACTAGTGAGTCACAGCCGCTCCTCGGACCCGGCACGCGCGCGCCTGCGCAAGCGTGCCACGCGATTGTGCCCAGCACTGTGGGATCGCCGACCGGTACGGCGCGCAGTGGGCTCACGATCGAGCGTGCGACTCGTCACCCACGCACGCGCCAATACATGCGCGCGCGGGCATGGCTGCGTCAGGTCTCCCCAGAAGGCTTCGCCACCTTTTTCGGCGGCTGGTACTGTGACTACATAACCCGCAACTGCATGCGCGTGGTAGCCGTCGCGGGGCTTGCTGTGCTCACTGCCGTGGTAGGGGCCGCACTCTCGCTCCGAGGGCCTGATCGCCTGTTTCAGATATTCAGAGATGGTCACAACACAAATGAGTACTATCGCATGGAGCAGGCATACGATGGCACCGCCTCGCTCATCCGTCCGCGCCTTATATGGGGTTTGACACCCAGCGACAGGGGACGCCGTGATCTTCCTGGCAGCTTGGGTACGCTTGATGTTGACCCGCGCTTCGACATGTCAGGTGAGGATGCACAAGTTTTCTTGTTGGGTCTGTGCAAAGAGCTCGCGAGCACGGAGCACGGCGAAGAGGGCCCAAACGAAAGGGCTGCACGCATGCTGCCAGGGAGTCTTTCTTGTGTGCACCTTGACATGGACAAGTGGCTCAAGGAGGCACAGAGGCACGCCGACGTGTGGGCAGCTGGCGGCGGCGGGCGCACTCAGGAGCTCCTGCTTCCCCGTGGACTACCTGTTCCGTCCAACGTATGGCCGGCGGCACTCTCAGCGTGGGTGCACTCCACACACTTCAAGGGAGGCATCACACCCGATGGACAAATGGAGGCAACTGGTGTGTGGTTTCACAATGGAAGTGCCGCCTTCGATGGCGCCGAGAGCCTCAATGGTCGTGCCGGCTCGGTCGCCGCCTTTTCCATCGGCTTCTATACGCGCACAACCATCTGGCAGTCGTACGATCACATGGAGCCGCAGTATGACTACTGGCACGCGTGGTTAAGCGAGCGCCTCGCGCGAGCCCCCCCATCGCTGCGCAGGGGCTTCCTAGCGTCAGAGGTGGGCTGGTCTATCATGCAAACGCAACGCCTGTTCGTGCGCACAGCTTGGACGTCAATGTTTGCATCTGTCGCGCTTGCATTTGTGACTCTCTTCGTGGCGACGCGCGACGCACGCGTGGCTGCGTGCGCGTGCGTATGCATCGGTGGCGTGGTGGCGCTCTTTCTGGGATTCATGGTTTGCGCGAAGTGGCGGCTCAACATGATCGAGAGTGTCTGCATGACGATACTGGTGGGTATGGCGGTTGACTACGTCGTGCACGTTGCGAGCGCATATGTGCGCTGCCCCGATGAAGAGCTGCACAAGGCAGAGACTGAAGCCGAAGCGGCCGCCGCTGTCTGCGAGACCTTCACGAGCGGCACGGCACGGAACGCGCGCGCACGTGCGCGCGCAGCCTACGCGCTGTCAGCGATGGGCCCCCCTATCGTTGGAGGATTTGTCACTACGGTCGGGGCATCGGTCTTCCTTTGGCAGTGCAGCATCGTCATGTTCGTGCAGTTCGGCGTCTTCGTAGCAGTGGTGCGTGTGCGATATGCGTGCAAACTCGCGCGCCCGCTCTTGCACGTGCTTGCTTTGCCGAGATGCTCACACCGCGACTGCGCATCCCACTGCGATCGCAGGTGATGACGCTCTCGCTCACGTTTGCGTCAACGGTGTTCCCCGCGCTGGCTTTGTGCGTCGGCCTCGAGCCTTCGCCCTCGCGCGCATTCGCGACATGATGCAGCCAGCGACGAACCGCTGAGTGCCTGCGCCGACTCGAACGCTCCATAGCCACAGCAGCTACTGTAGCTACTGTACTGTAGTGTGAAATTGCAACAGCGGCAGCAGCAGCAGCAGACAAGCTAGGGATAGGTCGAGGTCGAGAGAGGGGAGGGCGCGGGTTACAAGCCAGCGCGGTGCTCTTGGGCGCGCGCGAGCCCCTCGCTGGCGCCGCACCGGTCGTGGCGCGGTCACAGCGACCGTACCCGCGGCCTGCCTACTGCGCCCCGGACTCCTCCGGGGTCTTGGCCTTGATCGACAACGCGTGTATTGTCTCCATGAGGTCGCCCAGCGATTCATAGATCAGCCTGTGGCGCTGGATCAGGCGCAGGCCGTCGAACTTCTCACTGATGACCTCAACGTTGAAGTGCGTCTCGGCGTCTGCCGCGCCATCTGGGTTGCCGCTGTGGCCTGCGTGCGCCGCCGAGTCGTTCGTGACGGTCAGCGACACCGGCTTCAGAGCGCCGAGCCGCTCGACGATCGCGCGATACGTCGGCAGGCGCGCTGTCGCGGCAGCAGTCGCCGACGACATGTCTGAAACCGCGACCGTCCCGAACCTCCTGCCCCGCCACGCCCGCCCTCTTCAGCACACCAGGCCGCTCGCGCACCGCCCGGGCGCGCTGTGCGGCGCGCGGCGCGCTGTGTGGCCGGCCCGCCCCGCCCGCGCCCCAGCGCGCTTGATGTACGTTTTGCCATCACTCTGATACTGTGCCGAGTCCCTCCGAGCAGACGGAGGGGCAGGAGGCGCACTGCTGCGCTGGGTGCGCGGCTGGAGACCACACGCCGCACGCGTGCCGGCGGGGCGCGATGGCGCCGCTGGCGCCGCCCGCGGCGTGTGTGGACGCCTCGACCGCGTACGAGCAGCCGCTGCTGGAGCGCGTGCTGCGCGCGCGCGGGTGGGCGGTGCCCGCGTCCGCGGCGGCCGCATCCTTGGCGGCGAGTGGTGGCGCGCCACTGCTGCAGCTGCGCAGCGCGCGCGACGTGGACTGGGGGCCGGTGCTGAGCGGGAGGTGCGCAGCGAGTGCGCTGGCGGTTCGCACAGCGCTCACGCGCAAGGCTGAGCTCGCGCGTGCGCTCGCACGCGACGCAGCCGCGCGCAGGCGCACGCCGGCGACCGGCCACGTCGAGCCGGAGGCCAACTCTCCCGAGACGTACGTTATCGACGAGGACGATGACACATCCGAAAGCGATGGTGATGGTGACTTTGCGGATGGCGATAATAGCCAGGGCTCACGCCTCGATACGATCGGCCGCGCCTGGGCCGCCGCGAGAGGGCGCGGAGGCGTGTGGGTGCTCAAGCCCAGCGAAGCCAACCGCGGGCACGCCATTTCGTTCCTCCGCGCCGACGAGGGAGTGAGAGCGCAAGCGCCGCCAAACAACGGTGAGCGCCATTTGCGATCGCTCATCGCGCGCGGCGGTGGCTTAGGCACGCCGTGGGTGCTTCAGCGGCGCGTGGAGCGCCCGTTACTCTACCGTCGCCGCAAAACGCACCTGCGGATCCACTTCGTGTTGTGTGGCGACGCCAGGCTACTCGTGCATAGAAACGCGGCGCTTGTGTTGCCGGCTGCGAGAGAGTACGACGCGAGCGCACTTGCAGACAAGCTGGTCCACGTGACAAACCACTGCGTGCAGAAGAACGCGGCCAAACAGGAGGCACAGGCGCCTGGCGAAGGAGTACGTGCCAAGAACTATGCCCTGCAGGATTTTCTGCAGTATGTCTTGGAGGAGGGAGACGCCAATGCGCGAGCGTGCGTCGAGTGTGCTGGCGGCGCGCAGTTGGCGTGCGAGTCCATCCTGCGCTCGTGCGGCGCCTCACTTGCATCGGCGGTGCGCGGTTCGCCCAAGTATGGATTGCTTTTTGCACCCGGCACATTTGAGCTGTTCGGCGCAGACTTCATCGTTGACGACACCCTCCGACCGTGGCTGCTCGAAATCAATGCTGATCCAAGCATGTCGCTCTTTGAGGAAGAGCGTAAGGAAATGTGCGAGGAAATGTGGGCAAATGTCGTGGATATCGCTGTGCCTGAGGCGCTGCGCGCACTCGATCTTGACGCCGAAGTCGCGGCAGGGGTGGCCCACCTCACGACGGATGCGGAGATGTGTGATACGACGGACGATGTGTGGATCGAGGCATGGCATCGGGAGGCAACAAGCACGGCGTCGGCAGCGCGCAAGCGCGCGCGCGCTCTGCTGCAATGCGCCGCTGCGCTGTTGGCAACGAGCCGAGAGAACGTGCGGATGGGTGGCGGCCGCACTGACGGGGCAGACTTTGGCAGCAGCAATCGTTGGCGCGTGTCGTGGTCGGAGAGCGAGCGAGGTAGCAGAATCGCTGCGAATGCCATCTGCACACGGCCGGGATGGAGCATCGACGCGCGTGGCCAGCGCGGGGGTGCCGCACATGTGCAGTGGGTCTCACACTCGGTGCGTCAGCGCGCGCGACTCACGCGTGCTTGCCGTGTGTCGATGTGCGCGTCGTCCTGTGGAGCCACGAGCGCTCGCTTTCCTTGCATCTGCGTCGAGCTGACGGCAGCCAGTATCTGGCCCTCTCTCGTAGGAGGTCGCTTGGGATCGCGTCATAGATGGGCGGGCGACTGCGGCGCATTTCTTCGCTCGCTCTGCTCTAATTGGCGCACATGCGCCTGCCCCGTCGGCAGCCAGCTCGGCGCTGTCGGCTTCTGGCGTGAGCGCAACGCGGATCCTGCCAGTGCCGCTTTTGCTCATGGGCACGCTCGATGTTGCCGCACACGCCGCATGGTGTACTTCTGCCACCAAGTCAGTGGATTCCCGCGTCATTTCTTTGTGCGTTGAGCGCGCACTCTGCGCAGTGCGACATGTGGTTGCACAACAGCAGGACGGCGGTAGGACGGACTCGAGCGTCAGTGGCGCTCGAAAGAGCTTTCTGCCGATGCCGGGGACGTTCGAGCTCGTGGTAGCACTGGTTGACTCAAATTCAGGTCACTGGAACCTCGAAGCTTTTGACACGTCCAAAGCATGCTGGGCGGACGGCGATGAAGTGATCGATGGCGGTACTGCAAAAATGGCGAGTATGAGCAACGATGCAATGACCTGTGTCCTCGAGGACGCTGGCCACGCTGTCGCGGCGGCGATTGAATCGGGCGCCCCACGCGGCCCGCTTTCGCTGGGACTGCAGAGGGGACTTAGCGGCGAGGTGCTCACGCCCAAGGGCTTCCACAGCGCCATACACGTGCCATGGCAATCTCAAAAGTAATATGTGTACATGGTCTGCGCCCAGAGTCACCAATTACCAGCAGCTTGTACGGTCACCGCAGTCGGCGTCTAGCTGACATGCCTGAACCTGCTTCGGTCTTTTTGGCGGTGTCCGCTCCCCTGTTCGGCGGTTCCGTGCAGTCGTCATCGCGCGTCCTCGCCCGCGGCCAGTCGCTGGAGATACCTCAGGTTCTCTGGAGGAGTGTGCGCGGTGTCAGAGCTTGCACGCTAGAGGGGACGCGTTGGCGTACGCACTCGATCAGGTCCGCGCGCATGAGGGATGTGTATGCCCACCGCTGCACATTCACGCACCTAGCATTGCCTGTCCCCCGCGTACTTTTGCTTCAAACTGTGCCTTCACCGCCCTTTCCGAATCTTTCGCTGCTTGTGCGTCCTTCATAGCCCTCTCCTCTGCTTTATGTCTGTGCAACTTCTTCTTCTTGAGATACCTGCCGAGGGAGTCGATCACGTCGTGTAGATGCATGATGTTGTCACGCACACCACGTGTTCGCACGCTGCGTGTCAGCGCGCTGACAGGCCTGAACGACTCGCGCTTTGTCGACATACGCTCGTGGCTGCCTCGCAGCGCCTGCGCACCTTAGCACGTGCTTTTGGATCGTTTTCGCTGCTTGCTCCATTTCAAGGGTCGGAGCTGGCCTGAACATGGTGCGGTCGAGGTGCCTACCAAGCAGGCCGCTGGCGCCGACTTCGCCGTCGGACGCGGCGGTGGCTTCGGCAGCAGTGAGCTTCCGCCGCGGAGTCGCGGTCGCGACCGTTCCGAGCCCTCCCTTCTCTAGGATCATTGTGCCATCCCAAGGCGTGATCATGCCTTGGCCAGTGGGAATCCAGCCTGCGATTCCCGTGCACCCATTGGAGTTGACTAGCATGAGGGTGTGGTCAACATCACGTGAAGCCGATCGTGAGACCGCGATCTGCGCAACCTCGCCCTCGGCACGTACACCTCCCTCCGGCATCCCTGAGCCGTCCCCGCTTTGTTCAGCGAGCTCAGGCGAGCCCCCCCTGCTGGTGGGCATGTCAGCGGGGATGCGGTGGCGGCGCTTGTAGATGCTGCTGGGAGAGAACGGCCCTAGATCAAAGTTCTTCCGCAACGGCGCCGACGGCAGCTTGGTGTTCAAGGGCTTGACTGTGAGGCGCGCGTACTCGCCAGCCTCGACTTCGACAGCCTTAACGATGGCGCCGAGAGCCAAGCGTGTAGACTCGTACATAGGCGAGTTGATGAGCATGGGCTCCAACTCGATAACTCTGTGCACCAGCGCGCGCACGGCATGCAACACGCCGAGCGCCGCGAACTCGGGTCGCGCGAGCACGCGCGGAGGCACCTCCTTCCACGCAAGCACCAACGACTCGAGCAGCTTGAGAGTGTCCTTTGCCGCGCGACCGGCCAGCGTTGCTGAATTCGCGACGTCCCAAACCTCCATGAGCATCCGCGAGCAGTTCTCGGCGATGTGTGCGGGGAGCGGTGCTTGCAGGTGCAGCACGTGCAGGCCGCTGTCCATGTGCAAGATTGGGGCGTCCTTGAGCATGGTGATCATCAGTACCAGCAGCTCGGGCAACAACTCGGTCATCTGCGGATCGATGCGCACTTGCGACGCCGTCGAGGTCGACCAGCCCTTCTCTCGTCCGGTGAGCAGCATCGGCAGTACCGCCACCAGCGGCGCGTTGTCGTGCCCGAAGGGGACGCACAGTAGCGCCTTGCAGATCTCCAGCGCGGTGGCCAGCGAGCTGCTGCCCTTGGACTCGTTGCGCAGCTGCCGCCGAGCGCGAGGCGGCAACGCGCACCGCGGCACGCACGCGAGGCGGACGGCATCAGCACCAAGGCGCGCGGCGGGGCACGACGCGCTCTCGCACGGGCGATCGTGGCGCGCGAGCGGGCGCGTACCTCGAATGTGAGCGCCCTCACGCCTGCAACCGTTCGCAGGGCCGCCCTGACCCTAGGCGGTGCGACCTCGAGCTCCCAGTAGCGCAGCTGGTCGACGAGCGCCGGATCGTTTGCGAAGTACAGCGCGAGGCGCATCACGTGGCGGCACGCATCCGCGCGGGGTAGCTGCTGCAGAAGGTGCGGCTCGACACGCGGGTACCGCCGGCTGGTGCGCAGCGCTTGGTAGGCATCTCTATCGGGCGCGACAGGTTTGAGCGACGGCGACACGGAGAGCGACGGTCCGCCACGCGGCCCACCCTGCGCCGACGCAGGCTGCTCCGCCCCGCCATACCGCGCTGAGATCGCCGCCCGCCGACGCGAGAGCGTCATCGCCGCGCGCTCGCGCTCGCCCACCCCCCTTGCGCGCGCTGTGGCGGCGCGCGCAGCCCCCACCCCACCCCAACTACCTGCGCCATCCACCGGTAGGTCCACGCGAGTGCGTACAGCGGGCGTCCCCCAACCACCCAGCTGCATGCGCGCTCGCGCGCCCCGCGATCCGGTTGGCGCCCGAAGGGGAAAGGGGCACGCCGCGACGTCCGGGACCCTTTTTTTTCTTTTTTTTTTGGGGGGGGCAGACCGCCCGCGGTTGGGATTTCGCGCTTCGCAACCTTCTTTTCGGGCCGTTTTCGCCTGCGAAACGGTCTCAACGCGCGCCCGACCCGCCGGATCCGCGACACGATTCCAGAACTCCGCTGTAGTCTTTTTTCTCTCTCTTTTTTTCTCTCTTTCGTTGCAAGGTGGGCTCTCCGGTGGGTGCATGGGTTGGGCCCGCGTTTGTGCGGACGGGGTCCCGTCGGAACATCGGATGTAAACCCTGTCATATACCCGTATTATGGCTTCGACAAGCCCCCTGGGATGGTGCACCTGCCCGTGTGACGTGAGGACGCCTTGGCTTGGCGCAGGCCGCTCGCGGGCCGATGGCTGTCTGCGCGCGCGCGCGCGCGCGAGCGCGGGCGAGCGCGCAATCGGGGAACGGAACTCGGCGACGCCGCGGCGGTGCGCGCCACACTCTCGCGCGGGAGGGGAGAAGGAGGCACGCCCGTGCGCGTGCGGGTGGGTTTGGGGGGGGGGGGAGGGATGGCGCGGGCGGCGCTGCCGCCGCTGGTGCTGGTGACGAATGACGACGGCGTGGGAGCACCCGGTATCAGCGCGCTCGTCCGCGCGCTCGCACGCGGGGGCCGCTTCCGCCCGATCGTGTGCGCGCCCGCGCGAGACCGCAGCGGCGTGAGCCACTCGCTCACCATCCACGGCGCGCTGAAGGCAGAGCGCGCCAGAGAGCCGGGAGTGGGCGAGCTGGCTTCGGTGGCGTGCCACGGATCGCCGGCAGACTGCATTGGATTCGCGCTGTCTGGCGTGCCCTTCGGATTGCCAGAGGTGCGTGGCGTGCGGCGCCCGCTTCAGCCGATCCCGCGCCTGCGCCTGCGCTGGTGGCGCGCCCGGCGCTGGTAGAGCGCTGACAGGAGCCGGTTGTCCCCCTCCCCCCCCCCCGAGGTCGCACGCAGCAAGGGTGCGTAGCCGTCGTGTCGGGCGTGAACCGTGGAACAAATTGCGGCAGCAACGTAGTCTACAGCGGCACGTTGTCGGGCGCACGCGAGGCGACCATGCGTGGCGTGCCCGTCAGCCTCGCCGTTTCGACATGCAGCGAGAAGCCATCTGCGGCGGCGTTCGACATCGCTGCCGAAATTGCCGCCGGTCTGTTGGTCAAGATTCTCGCCGATAGGGCTGAAGACGAGCGCAGGGAGCAGCAGGGCGGGCCGAGCGGTGTTACCTGTCCGACTGCCGCGCAGTCTCAACCCGCGCGCGGCGCGTCGCAGCTCCTGCTGAGCATCAACGTTCCCTCCGTAGACCGGCTAGAGGAGCTCAAGGGGATCCGACTCACGCGACAGGGTGACGAGTACATCGAGCCATTTTTTGAGGAGGTCCTCGAAAGCGGAGAGGCGCTTCCGGAGGGTCACGCCGCGCCGCCCTCGGAGAGCGTGGCGCCGGACGTCACGCTGAACATGCCACCTGCGGGGGAGGGCACGCGGAGCTTCATGAATCGGATCGCAGCTTGGATGCCCACGTCGAGCGATGACCCGCTGGTGGACTCAAACGCCACAGCCTCGGGGTACGTGTCTTGCACGGCGGTGCAGATCGACCAGGGCGCTTCGCCGGGCAACGGCGGCGACGAGGCACGCCGGCTTGTGGACGCCGCCAACTCGCCCGAGTGCGGATTGGCGGGGCTCATCGCGGCCATTGATAGCGCAGGCGGGGGGTCGCCGGCGGAGGCTGTTGCGCCGAGCACGCAATGAGCGGGCGGTGCGTGGAGGGAAGTAATATATTCACACATTCACATTACCCGCAGCTCACGCTTACCAACAGCTCATGCTATACGAGCGGATGGAAGGCCGTAGCGGTCGCTGGCCTGTCGTCGACGCCCACGAGCATGAACAGGTCGGCGAGCATCTGCCGCTTGGCTCCCTCCGTCACTGAGCCCTCGGTGGCCTTGAGGCTGGGTGTGCCGTTTATCTCGAGCAGCCATGGTCGCAGCTGCGCGTCGATGAGGATGTCCGCCCCCAGGATGGAGAAGCTGCTGTCGGACACATTCCTGTTAGCATCCCATGCCTGGGCATACACCTCGAGGGCATCCTCGGCGACGCCGTCCGCGTTGGCGGCCATGGCGCGCTGGAGGCACTTCCTGATCTTTTCCCACATCTCATCGAACGTCAAGCGGCTCTCAAGCCCACTCGTGCCCCAATATTCGCGCAGCGTCTCTATCGACCAAACCTCCGCCTCGGTGTTCAGAGCGGCGTTAGTGAGCCCCCCGCCATCGCTATCATACTCGTCCTCGGCGAACAGCACCAGCCCGCCGCTGTAGAGGGAGGCCTTCAAAGTAGGATAGGTCTGCTGTAGCATCACCCACAAGCGCAGCCCGAACTTGCGCCCGTTGTCCAGGATGAGCGGCGGGTCGATGTAGCGCTGGGCCATCGTGTAGGGTTTGTCCTTTGACGCGCGTGGGAGCGGTGGGACGCTCTCACTGGTGCCGCATCCTCCTATGTCGGGGTCGAGGCAGCTTACGATGCGTAGGTCCCTGCCGAGGTGAGCGCTATTCTTGAGCATCCAGCGCGAGGAGGGTTCGGACTCCATGGCCGCGCGCCACTGCGTCTCCTCCTCCGGTAGGAAAAACGTTTCGGGCACCGGCGTCACGGCCAGCCCATCTTTGCGTTTGCCGAACACGTGCTGCACCGCCCGGGGCATGGTGGTCTTGCCAGTGAGCCGATACACGCCCGGCAGGCAATTCAGCTGCTGTGCGGGGCGAACTCCCTCCGTGTGCACCGGCAAGCATCGCCGCGTGGGCGTCCACAGCACGTCCCACTTGTCGAGGTTGTCGATGGCCAGGCTTTTATTCGCGCTTGGATGCCATGCCCACGCGGCAGCTGCGGCATGGCCGGTGCGCTCTCCGGAGTGCGGCTTGGCGTGCGGGTGCGCCGGCTCGCACCCCGCGAGGTCTAACGCCTCGGCGACCAGCCGCGTCTCGCCCACCTTGAAGCGATGGGTCTCGATCCACGCGCGACATCGGGCAGTGCTCTCCGCAGTGCCCTCGCCTGGCTCCCGTCGCTCGCACCCGCGCAGCTTGTCCCGGTAGTACCCCGCCGCGCCGAGCGCAGCGGCGAGCGCCGCCACGAGCGCTGCGCGCTGCAGAGCTGCCGCTCGCCCGCGCGCCGCCGCTCCAGGCGCCATCGCCGCCAGGGCGTCGGCGCGGGCGCGGCCACGCTCGCGCTGTGGCGCGCGCGCACAAACGTCGCGCCGTTTCCTCAACAGCCCCCCTCTCTGCGGCACACGCCCGGAGACACGCGCCGCGAACGTTGTACATTCCCAGACTACTTTTCCATTTCCCACCTGTTGACGTGATGTACAATTATTAATTTGGTCAAACAAAACCACGGGCGATCATTCAAGCCCACCGCCCACGCACGGCAAAATGCAAGCGCGATCTGCGCGGGCGCGGTGCGCGCGGCGGCCCCCGGCCCCGGGGGCGGATCGAGCGCGCACGTCGTCAGGGCGGCGTGGTTCCCGCGCGCGGCGCAGCGGCCCGGCGCGGGCGCGTGGGTGCGCGAGGTGGAGCGCGCACTCAAGAAGAACGGCGGGTGCTACGAGGCGAAGTACGCACAGCTCGCGACCATCGAAAAGGGCGAGGCGGGAGACGGTGCGTGCCGGGGAGGCGGGCGACCCCCGCGAGTGGCGCGAGTGGCGCGAGCAGGCGCGCAAACGCCGGCCGCAGCGAGCGAGCGCGCGCACTGACAGAGCTCACCCGCCCTCGGCGGTTCTCGCCCCTTCGGCGCCACTCTCGAGTCCTCAGATGGGATCCCTGCAATGCTGCCGCGAGTGCGCACCATTGTGTTTCGCTCGTTCCTGAACGCGCCGACCGCGCCGGGTGCGCCAAGCAGCAAGACTGAGACGCTCGAATTCATCACCGACCGCCGCAGCCGCAAGTGCAACCAACTGCTAGAGCATTCTGCCGCGGAGCTCTCGTGGTACTTCCCGCGAACGCGCGAGCAATTTCGCGTAGCGGGCCAGCTCAAGCTCGTCGGCGCCGATGCCGACGAGTATGGCATGGGCCACATGCTGGAGGCTCGCCTGAGGCGGTGGAAGGTGCGAGCCCACGCGCCGGTCCCGTGCGCTCGCGCGAGCTCGGTCGCCGCCGCCGCGCGTCACGGTGCCGCAAGCTGACCTGCGCTTGCATGGCGTATCACCAAGGGGGGCATGAGCGACAACGCCCGCGCTCAGTTCATGTGGCCCGAGCCCGCCGCGTCGCGCGAGCAGCTTTCGGATGCCGCCGCGCAGGAGGAGAAGGACAAGACCGACTTCGTGCCCGAGCCGCCGCTTGGGCCCGACAGCGAGCCCACCGACGCTTTTTGCCTCCTGCTGCTCGAGCCAAGCTCGGTGGACCACCTGGTGCTTAAGGGCTTCCCGCAGAAACGCACCCTGTACAAGCTGGGCGATGACGGCGAGTGGAGCGAACAGCGCGTCAATCCGTAATAGCGCGATCACTGCGAGGTAATAATGCCGACCGCAATGGGTTATTCAGACAGCGCGGGCGCGGCTCGCGCAGCCTTGGCTCCGCATAGGAGCACGCGCGTCTGGCCAAGAAAGAAATTCTGGCGCGCCTCAAGCGCGCTACATCATCGCATCATAGGTGGTCCTGTAGCTTCTTGAAGCCCTCCACCGACACCGAGCGGAAGAGGCCGCTGCCATGGCTGCTCGAGCTGCGCGGGGGCGGCACGTCGGTCAGGCACACCACCAACACGCTCACGTTGTCGGTGGTGTGTCGCTTCAGCGCCTCCTTCACCAGCGCGTCCGCGGCAGCCTGTGGATCGTTCTTGGACTGGCGGAGCACGATGCGCGCGTGCTCTATCGCGCTTTGCGAGCTGAACACCGACCACAGGCCGTCGCACGCCAACACCATGAACTCGTCGCCGTGCTGCAGCATATACTCCACGACGTCCGGGCGCGCGCTGAGCACGTCCTCCTTTCGCTCAACGTCGGCCCCGTCGTGGTCGTCTCCCGGGACGCGCTTCATCCCGTGGTGGTGGAAGTCCCCGAGCGCGCGCGCCACGGAGAGCTCGCCATTCACTGCACCGGGAGGTCGAGCGCATCGCCAACGCGCACGCGCGCGCGTCAGCGACGGCGGGGCGGGGGTCGCAGCATCGACGGCAGCGCGCCGCTGGTGTAGGCGCGGCGCTCGAGGCTCGCGCGACGCACCATATCCGTCGTCCACAAAACCGCCCGCCTCCTCGATGCGCGCACGCTCGTTCACGTCCCCCGGGTCGTGATCCTGCGAGAGATCGACAGCCCTCCCGCGGCGGCTCAGCACGCCGCGGCAGTCGCCGAGATTGGCGACGACCGTTCGCCTGCCCCACAGGAGCACGAGCAGCGCCGTCGCGCCGCTCTCTTCAATCTCACCCGCGCTCGTCGCCTGGTATACGTCGGCGTCGGCCGCGGCGAACGAGCGCTCGAGCAGCGCGCGCATGGCGTCCGCATCCACGCCGGCCCCGCCGGTGCACGCCCTGCGCAGCTCTGCCGTGACGCTGTCGCGCAGGTGCGGCGCCGCGAAGCGCGCCGTGTCGGGCCCGCTGTGCCCGTCGAGCATGAGATAAAGCGCCGCTGGCGCGGGGAGGCCGCTGACATCGCCATCGGCCTGCGACCCTCCGTGGTCGCCCGCCCCGCTCGCCCCGACGCCCTGCACCGCCGCCGAGGCCGCTGGCGATTCCGCCGCGGCGCGGAGGCTCTCCGAGAGGTCGTCGACCGCCAGGTGGAAGTCCTCCATGTGCTGCCGCGCCCCGACGTCCTGCGCCGACGCGGAGCGCACCCGCGGCCTCCAGTCGGCCGGGTCCTTGTCCTCGTCGATGGGGCGCAGCTCGTCGCCCGCGAACGAGCCGGCGAGCGACCCGCCCATCGAGCTGTTGCGCGAGACCGGCGCCGCCGCGGCCTCTGGCTCCTGCCCGGCGTCGTCCTCCCCTCGCACCTCCCCCGGGAGGTCGGATACCATGGTCTCCCTTCCGTGCTTGGACCTTGCCCCTCCTTCCTCGCCCCGCGGCGCGCCCGCCTCGGCCCCAGCCGCGGCCACAGCCCTCGGCCGCCGCCGCGCGCGAAATGAGCCCGCGCCCAGGCTGGCGCTGCCGCGCGCAGACGGCGGCCCGGCTGGCGCGGCGACGCCCGGCGTCCAAACCAAAACCAAACCGGGCAGACAAACAGACAAAACCGACAACCACACCGTGGCGACCCGAATCAAAAAGCAGAACCGCGAACCAAACCAGACCAGACAAGACCGGACCAGCAAAAGACCTGGGTGAACAAGACATATGTACAGTATGGATGCATGCGTTTCTGCGCTCCAGGCGACGCCAAGGTCAATATGCATGTACAATGTACTGTAAGTCCGCGCCAAAGCGGGTTTCGGAGCGGCGGGCGGCGGTTCCCCGGCCGGCGCCGAAAATCGAAGTCGGTTGCGAGGCGCGCCACGCGTACGAGCCGCGCGCCGCGCCCCTCTGCTGGCCCGGCCGGGGCCGGCGGCGGTCCGCGGGCGCACGCCCGGCGGTGAGGTCGAGGAGGGGGGGGCGCGGCGCGCGCCCAGCCAGGCCCCGCCTCTCCATCCCCGCCTCGTTCGGCCCTCCACGTTGCCGCGCGGCCGGCCGCCGCCGCCGCTGCGGTAATCAGGCCGGGAGTGCGGAGAGGGCCGAGACGCGGGCCAGCCAGCAGCATGGTGCGCCGAGGCCGCCTCCCTCCGGCCATGCGCCCATCTCGATCGGTCGGTGCCGCCGACAGGGACAGGGACACGCTCCATCCGACGATGCGCTCACCCCCCCATCCCCTTCGGTCGGGGAGCCTCCCGTGCGCTCGCACCCTCCCCCGCGCCCTTCCCCTCTCCCCTCCCTCTCCCCCCCCCC
>RQSC01001236.1:9196-24384 GCA_013416795.1 Prasinococcaceae sp. CCMP 1430
GCCGCGGCGCGGCGGCGGCGCGCGCCGCCATGGCGAGCGCGGGCGCAAGCGCGCGGTGTGTGCGCGGTGTGTGACACGCGCTCGTGCTCCTCGCGCGGTGCGGGCTGCGCAACCGGCTTCCGAGAGGCCCAACAAGGCCGTAAGCTTACGTAAGGGTCTACGGGTATACCCTAACCCTAACCCAAACCTTATCCGTTGCGCGTCCCTCCGGGAACGCGACAAGCTACGCGCCCGCCAAGTGATAGCGGCTCTTACCTGGCTCGTAGACGGCGTCGACGACGACGCCCAGCTCGCCCGAATTGACGACGCCCATGGGCGTAACCAAGCTGGCCTTGCACTTGACGACGGTCTTGCTGAGCACCATGGCGGCCTCGGCGTCCTTCGCGACGGCCTCAGCGGGGCTCTTGCGATGGCCGCGCGGTTGGCCAGGAGGTCCTCGGCGAACCTATCGCCTACATTTCGCCGGAATCTGTCGGGCCCAGGTGCTCGGGACGCATGAAGCTCGCAATGGCATCGCAAAGGCACGCGCAGAGCCTGCAGCCCAGTGCCAATCCCTGTGACGGCGTCGCGGTTCGACACCGAACCCAACTGCATCGCTCTAACGCTCGCCCTCGTGCCGCTCAAAGGCAAGGATCCGATTTCGTCCAGTTTTGGGGCGGGAGCGCACGCCCGTGTGTAGGGTGAGGCTCACCTGCCCCGATATCACTGGGCAGCCGCTGCGCTCGAAGCGGCTAAACTCCGCCGTCTTCATGGCTCGACTTCATTCCGCAGTGCAAAAGTGGTGATTTGCGCGCCCGCGAGGAGCCTTTTTCAATCCACGGACACCTGCTGAACATCTCCGTATTTCTGCACATCACCATGCATCCAATCCAACAATGTCCCGCATTACAAAAGTCCGCACGTCATCGCGCCATCTACTCGCCTTGCACCCTCTCGCTGGGAGCTATCCGTTGGCTGCCGTCGCCATCGAATCGAACGTCCATCGCCATCGCAGCGTCGCCCGCATTGGAAGTGACCTCACTTTTTTTCTCTGTTGCAGCAGGCCATCACACACACAGGCACACTGTCATTGTCAGTGTCAGTGTCAGTGTCAAAACACACGCAAAAAGTGGAAACGGAAATGTGAGCGGGTGGTGGGAGCGCGCGACTTCGAACAGCCGCGCGAACGCGCGCGCGCGCACGCGCGCCAACAGCCCCCCCCCCCTCCCCCCCCCACACACACATCACCACCACCGGCAACGCGGCGAGGCCGACGCGCGACGCCAGAGCGCGCGCCGCGGGCGGCGCCGCGCGCGCGCGTCGACGCCGCGCTCGCGCGACGGGGAGGGCGGAGGGCTCCCGGCTCCGTCCTGGCGAGCGGGGCGGGCGCGCGCGGAGGGCGCGTCGAGGGCACAAGCCAAGCAGGGCCTCGAGGACTTCCCCGCGACGACGGGCCCGCGCCGCGCCGCTAGGCCTGCGCCTCGCCCTCGGGACTAGGGCGCCCGCGGGACGCGGCCGTCGGAGCGGTCGGCATGTCTCAGTACTGTCTCGGCGGTGTGTACGGGCGGCGGGCGGACACGACGCGGCCCCTTCCGCACGCCGGAGTCACACCCATGACGAGGCACTTCTCCCTCGCGCGGCGCCGGAGGCGGCACGGGCACCGCGCGGCGCAGTGCCTGGCGGCGCTGCTGCGTGGGCCGTCGGCGCGGGGCGCGCTGGGCGCGACAGTCGCGCTGCTGGTCGTTGCGGTGGCAGGCTGCGGCCTGCTCGCAGTGAGGCTCGGCGCGATGCCGTCGCTCTCGTGGTCCGCATTCCTCGGCCGAAGCGGCGGCTCGTCCCTGCTCCGTGCGCCTGGTGCCCACTTCGGCGGCAGCAGCAGCGACCTGCTGTCCATGCTGGTCCCGACGCACACGTGCGTGCGCGAGCGAGTGCGCGCCACCGCCCCAGGACTGACCCCGCGCGTGCGCAGACGCGAGGCTGACGCGCGCACGCGCGTCCTGGCGAACGGACGTGCCATTTCCACGCTGCATCCATCGCAGGGCGCAGCAGCGCGAGCCGTCCCATCGCTGCGGCGCGCCCACGCTCCCTGCCCCGCCGCCCGGCGCGCTGCCCCCTGGCGGCGCGCCCGCCGTCGGCATATGCACGCTCGTGCGCGACGAAGCGCGCGCGCTGCGTGAGTGGTTGCATCATCACGCCGCTGTCGGCGTGTCTGTCGTGTACGTGTACGACGACAGCTCAACGGACGACACGGCCGAGGTGCTGGCCCCGTACGAGGCCGCTGGCTTCGCGCGGCGCGTGCCATGGCCATCAGACCACGCCCAGGCGGCCGGGGTGGTGTGCGACGGCGGGGAGTCTGGCGAGTACAGTTATTGCCAGACCGCCGCGCTCAACGACTGCCTCGAGCGCGCCGCTGCGGGCGACATGGCGACGGGCAGCTGGCTGGCATTCGTCGACACCGACGAGTTTCTCGTGCCAAAGCTGCCGCTGCGCACGGTACAGCAGGCGATCGAATCGTACGTCGGCATGGGCGCCGGCGCCGATGGGAGCGCGTGCGATGTGCTCGCGGTGCCTGGGGCCTTGCACGGCTCGAACGGCGCCGTCGCTCGGCCGTCCAACGGTGAGCTCGCATCGGACGCGTTCGCCGCTCGTGGGCCTTGGGAGTTCCCCAATGTGAGCGCCCGCCATGATGCCGGTGGGGAGGCCGACGGGGAAGCGCCCCTCTCCTCATCATCGTTGCCGCAGCTCGAGGCGCTCGTGCGCGCCTTCGACGGGTCGAAACGTTCGTTTGAGAAGGACGCGATCAAGCCGAAGAGCTTCATTCGACTCAGCGACGCGGTGCGCACAGGGGACGTGAGCTTCGAGCGACTCGAAGGCCGGGAGACAGGATGTGGATCGCACCTGCCCGTCGCCCGCAGTCGCGACGCAGCTGCGTTCGGCACGGGAGGAGGGGGCGCCGTCGTGTGCACCCTGATGCCTGCGGCGACGTGCATCGCTCGCGTCGGCGACTTCAACGAAGAGGAGGTTGCCAAGCAGGAACGGCGCCGCAGGAGGCACGCCGCATGGAAAGCCGAGGGAGGGACTCGACGCGCCACCAAGATTCGAATACGCAGCACATCAAACCATACCCTCGACGCGACGCCCGTACGCGGTCTAGAAGACGACGCGGCTCTTGTGATGCTGCGTTTGAAGAGGAAGCAGCAGAGGCAGCGTGCTAGGCAGGCGCAGGAGCATCGTCTCCAGCGGTTGGCACGCGGCGGCTCCCTTACCGCGAGCTCCCGCGGTCTGAGGCACCTCATGCAGGACGACGCTCGAGACGATTTTGTGGCACAAAAGTCCGCCGGAACATCTCTACCGCTTGGGCACCTGCCAGAGCCGTCGGTGATTACGCAGGGCTTCAACAAAGGCATGGCTGTGCGAGTGCTAGAGTCATCGCCTGCGGACGCGCTGCTGTGGTACAATCACTACAAGATGAAGTCCTCGGAGGACTGGGGATGGAAGCAGATCAAGGGCGTAGCGCAGGCCCGAGGTGACAACAAGTGGCGATCGGTGACGGCCAACAAGCTCGACAGAAACGAGGAGCCCGTCGACGCATCGACGCGCGCGCTCGCCGACATCGTTGCCTCGTCGCTCGGAGGGCGCGTCTCCGACTCGGGCGGTACGCACGCCGGCACCGTCGTTGTCGTAGACTCCTCGCCTCAACCCTTCAGCCAGAGCAGCGGCGCACAGCTTATGCTCAGACTATTGCACGCTGCGGGCGCTGGCGTGGGGACAGACGCCACCCTCGGCGCGACGAGCAAGCTCGTCGACGGCCAACCTGGGCTGAGCACGCTGGCCGAACGAGCCATGTGCACCCTTCCGTCCGCACCAGCTTTCGGTGCCGGCGCACCCGAGTCGCTGGCTGCAGAGCCCGTGTCATTAGAGGCCGCTCGCTGGGGGGACGATGCAGCGCGATGGGTGCGCCAGCTCGTTCACAGCAATGCGGCACGACAGGTCCGCACGCAGTCTGCGCCAGCACTCATCGGCTTTGATACGGCAAGAGGCGACAACGCTATCGTCGGCGGAGGCGGCGCGCTCGCGCTCACGCTGTCGCACGGGACGCGATGGACGAGCGTGCTGCCGCCAGATTCCGTCTTTGTTGTGTCAATTGGCGAGCCCGTGGTGGTCGCCAGCGACATGCTGGCCGCCGGGTGGTGCGACACGCTCGCGCAGGGACACGCGCTGTGGGCTGCGCTCACTGTGCTCACGCTCGATGCCGTCGCCCAGTTTCGCCACAAGCTCGTCGTGGCACCCGCGGCCAAGCACGCACCACGAGCGGTGCTGCGCGAGTGCATGGGTGCCCTTGAGGTCTTCGGCGTGTCGAGCTGCGGTGGGCTCATGACGCCGTCTGAAAAGGAGCTCGAATGGATTGCCAACTCCTCGACAGCTACCGCTGACGCGCAGCACATCGGGAGCGAGAGCGCTCCCACCGCCGCTGTCGGCCGCGGTCGTGACGTCGGCGATGGCGGCCGAGCGAGCGCGTCTTCGCCAATCTCGCTGGCGAACGCCCTCTTTGCGATGGCGCGAGTGGCTGCTGCTGGGACGCGCGCTTCCGCATTTGCGTCGGATGTGCGAACTTCGGATGCAGCGGGCTGGCTCGGTGGGGTTGTCGGGGACGGCGGCAGTGCCGCGACGCCACTCGACATTGCATATGCGGCAGTCAGATTATCAGGCGTCGGCGAGGCCAATCGAGGCGAGGTGCCGTTGCAGAGGACGGCCGGCACTGCGGCGGACGCGTTCGAAGCGTTGCGAGACGCACGAGACGCGCTGGCGTGGCGAGTATGCGCAGGCCGAAGCGCACACGCGCAACGTATGGCGAGGCCTTCTTCTGATGGCGAGGGTCCGACCGACAATGTTGGTGGCGCACGCGTTGGATTTGGGGGCGACGCAGCTGCGAGTGGAGACACGGACGCGGTGAAGGCAATCAATGCAGGTAGGCCCCCCTCGAACTCGAATGTCGGGTCTCTTGCAGCGCACGGTGCGCTCGCAGTCAACGCGAGTGCTTCAGCGACCCAAGTCGGCCGTCACATTGAGCAGGCGAGCGTTGGAACCCTCGAGCACTACGACGTGCTCATCGCCCGAGGCTTTCGGTGTGCCGGAGCGCCTCTCTCGCGCTCTGAGATGCACACTCTCAACGACGCCACGCCTGTGCCAGGCCCCGAGTACTGCGCCAGCATGTGCGACGCTCTCGACGAGTGCGCGCACTTCTTGTATGCAGGCTTCGGGAGGTGCTGCCGCCTCTTCGACGCACGGGCCTGCAATACAACGATGCCAGGCACGGGGACGCTGCAGACGTACACCAAACGTGCGCGAGCGACACAGACTCTTGCCGAAGTTGACATTGAGGCGTACATGCACTCGGTGACTGCGAAGCGCCGGGCACTGCCAGACGCCGACGCGCAGAGACTTCTCCTCACGCCTGGGGACGACATCGAGCAATCGCGAGGCCCACTGTCTCAGGTCAAAGCTGGGCTGACTCTCATGAAGGCCAACCCGCGCAGGTTTCGCGTGGTGACGCCCGTGGCCTCCGCTGCGTCCGCAGCACAGAACGAGGAGGAGGTCCGCGCCATGTCCTCTGCGGCGGTGGCAGACTCTGTCACTAGCCATGCTGACAACGGTGCAGGCATTCTTGTTGGAGACGATTCGGGTGTTCGAGGGGACGGGGATGACACTGGTGGCGCTCACGGCGTCCCATCGTCAAACCGCGTGGGCAATGCATTCATTGGCGCGGGAGACGGCCTCGACTGCCAGCGCGGAAACACCACTGTGCTCATAGCAGTGATGAGCACATCGTCGCCTTCGAGTGCAGCATCGCGTGCCACCATTCGCGCGACGTGGGGCGATCGTACCACGCCGACGCGTATGAACGTGTGTGGCGTCGGTACGGCGGATGTGGTCTTCGTTGTGAGCGCCCGCGCACTTGAACGCTCGAGCGCTCTGCGAGAGGAAGCGCAGCTGCACGGTGACATCTTAGGCGTGCACATCGAGGACTTCGGCGCCTCGTCTGCGCGCGCTGGTGGTGACGCAGCTCACGCCGTCGATGACGGACGCCCGGCACCATCCTCGTCGCTCTTTAGGACGCCCGACCTTACCGTTTGTGCCACACATGAGAACACCACCGGCGCACCATACGGCAGCGATGAGGCTGGGGCGTGTCCGCACACGGTGCTCGACAGAGACAGTTACCTTCACTTGCCGTACAAGCTCGCAGCGATGGTCGGGCTCTTCGCGACCGCTCCTGCATACGCCAAGTATGACTTTTTCATGAAGTTCGACGAGGACGGCGTCGTGAACGTCCCAGCAGTTCTGCGCTTGGCTGGCACTCTCGACCCGAGGCTCACGTACGCCGGCAGCTTCGTCGACTGCGCGCCGGTGCCAAGCCGCGGCAAGTGGGCAGATCCGCAGGCGGCCGCTCACGCGCGCACGTACGCAGCCCCTTATGCGCTGGGAAGCAGGGGCTACATCCTCGGCCGCGGGGTGGTCAAGTACGCCGCTCGCAGGCTCGCCGATATGTCACCAACATCCGCGCTTGGGCTGGCGGCGACAACCGTGGCGTCGCTCTCGCGCGTCAACGAGGATGCTATGCTGGGCGCGCTGCTCGCGCCCGTGCTGCAGCACGTGCAGGTGCGGCTTGTGGATAGGGAGAGCGCGTTTGGAGCACGTTCGGCGGGGCGGCGCGGTCGTGGACGACGTGGTATGGAAATGCAATCGCAAGGGCGCGCACTGCAACAGGTCACGTCACGATTTGCCGGGCGCGCCGCCGATGCGCCAGCAGCTGCGCTTAAGCGGCTGCGCGAACACCCCAATAAGGCGGAGCTCCTCACCGTGACGCAGCTGAAGACGCCCGAGCAGGTCGCTGAGGCATTCATTATAATCGCCGGTGACGCGAGCAGGACACGCACATCTGGCACGACTGGCGTCAAAGAGAGCCCCACGTTGGTCGAACCGCCGTCGTCGATTGCCAGGTCCATGCCAGTCGCTGTTCGCGCGGCAGAGGAGGCGCAGTCGCGCTCGGCCGCGCTGCTTCAGGCGCAGCGCGGCGATTTGTACGGCGCGCAGTGGTCCGGCCGTGGTCAAGATGCGGGCGGGTCTTTCAGACGGCGCGTGGCAGCTGAGACATTTGCGTTCGGCGGTGCATCCGCTTCGGTGACTGAGGATCTCCAGTGGAGACAGGGGGGGCATCAGCATGCGCTCCGCACGGTGCACGAGCAGCAGCGCGACTCATTGCGCGAGGCCGACGACGCTGCACCCCAAATTGCACTCCTGGGCTTCCACCACTCAGGCACGAGCATCGCGATGCGGCTGGCCATGTTGCTCGGCATATGGGGCGGCGATTTGGAGGATTTCGAGCTGTCTCCCTCTAACCCGCTCATGAAGTTCTGGGAGCGCAGCGATGTTGTCGAGGCCAATCAGGAACTCTTTGACGCAGGCTGGGCGCACTCTGTCGCGCACGGGGTGGGAAGGGGCGACGCGGCAGCGCCTCCTGTACCACTGAGCTCGTGGCTTGGCTATGGCTTCGACCGCGCGAAGCTCTCAGCCAGCATGCTCACGCTGTTCGAGAGGCGCGCGGAGGCTGCGGTGGCCGAGCTCGCCGAAGGCGCGCGCGGCGAGCCGTTCGTGGTCAAGGACCCGCGCCTGTGCCTCACCCTCCCGCTGTGGAGGCCCTTGCTGCCCAACATGCAGTGCGTGATCATGTACAGAGACCCGCAGGAGCTCGTGGACTCGATGGTTGGGCTGTCAGATGTGCTCGACGATGGCAGCGGTGCAATTGCAAGGGCACTCGCATCGAGCCCCGCGAATGCCACCCTTGGCTCTTCGCGTGGCGCGACCGGTGGCAGAGGTGGGCTAGAGACCTACGCCCGCGCGCTCGCGATCGTGTCCACCGCCCCCACGAGGGGCGGCGCGGTGAAGTCCAAGGAGTTTGCGACGGACGAGCGCCTGCGCGCCGGGCTAAAATCCGGCGTGATGGAGGTCGTGGAACAGGTGCGACCGCGCGCAGTGCTGCGTGTGCCTACCAGCCAATGCGTTTGAGCGCTGCGTGTGACTGACGTCATGGTGCGCGCTACCTGAACACTCCCCTACGTCTATGCCCGCGCGTGCACGCCACCACGACACGCACGCAGTACCTGACGTCTGCACTCGAGGCGTGCGTCGGGGCGCCCACCGCGATCGTTCCGTTCGACTCGCTCCATGACCCGCGCGCGTTTGCGTTCGCTCTGCGCGAGAGATTGGTGGACGCATGGCCTGGCTTGGGCGATGTCCTTGCGACGCCCACCGACGATGCCATTGGTGAGGCGCTCTTCGGCGCCGACGAATGGGCCGCGCAACGAGCGAGTGCAACGACCAAGGGCGCGCCTGTGAAGCTGGAGCTGGGGGACCCAGCTCGAGCGGGTAGGCGGCGAGCAGAGGCGGCAGCGATGCGCGGTGCGTCGCCGGCATCTGCTGCTGTAGCAGAAGGCAGCGTCGAGATGGCCAGTTCGACAAATGATATGACAATTCGTGAGCCGTACGCAGGGTTGAGCCTCGGGCTGCAGCGCCTCTCAAAGGCGTTCGAGGGGGCACTGGCGGCGACTGCCAGTGGCGGGCCCGACGATGCGTATGGCGATTCTTCTTCACGCGGCGAGCGGCACCCGCTCGCCCCGAGGCCTGCATCTCTCGCAGCACACGTGCTCTCCGAGGCAAGCGTCGGCGGTCATGTGCGCGTTCTGCTCTTCTGGACGACGAGCCCGGAGTCCTTCGGCGCGCAGGAGTCGAGCGTCCTCGAGAGCATCTTCTACCACCACCCGCAAGCGGAGGTGGCCGTGTTCTCCAATACACTGCCCACCGACTTCTTTGCGAGCTTCGCGCTTGCGGGCTACGCGCTGAGCGTCGAGCCATATGACCTTCGTGGCACCCTCGCGAAGCACTGGCCGGCGGACTTTGACTTTTTCAGCGCGGAGAAGTCATCGGATTTCTTTTACTCGCACGCCACGGACGCTCTGCGCTTTGCGCTCCTGTACGAGCGCGGCGGCGTGTACATGGACTTCGATGTGGTCCTCGCCAACCCGCTCGACAACCTGCCGGAGCGATGGCTGGCCTTCCAATACTCGAAGGAGCACCCGCCGAAGCGCACCAACTGGGCGGCGCGTCTCTTCGATCCGGAGGACACCAGCACGTGGGTGGTCAACGGCGCGATGATGGCTTTCCCCCCGCGGGACCCCTTCATGGCACGCGCGCTGGAGACGGTGCCCGAGGTATGGGACCCGGAAGTGTGGTACTCGATCGGTCCGCAGCACCTCACCAACCTGCTGCTCGACAGGGTGAATGCCCGGCGCGTCCCCGAGTGGGAGGGGGTTGCCATCCTGCCGATGGAGGCCGTCGCGCCAGTTCCGTGGTACCTCGCGGAGGCGTGCACGCGGCGCTCGGTGGGCGGGCCGGATGACTGCCCGGTCTCGTGGCTGCAGGTGAAGCACCACGCCCGCGCCTTCCATCTGTACAACAAGATCACGAGCGCCGCGAGCATCGAAGAGGGCTCGCTGTACCACCACCTCCTGACCGCCTTCAGGCTGCCGGCGCCCGCTCCCGGGGTGCTGGGGAGGAGGGGAGACGCCCGCCTCAGGTGACGTCGCGGGCCTCCCACCCGCGTGTCCGTGCAGCGCGGCGCGCGTCGGCAGACTCGGCTCGCGTGCACCGTTTGCTGTACGCAGCCAACATTAACCCTACATTTATGACCCAAAACATTTCGGTTGAAGCGTGGCGCCGAAGCCGGGGGGATCTGCGCGCGCGCGCTGGGCGGGGGCGGGCCACACCGCGCGGGGAGAGAGGAGGAGCCCCCCCCGGGGGCCGTGGGTGGCGGCGTGGCCCGCGCCGCCACCGCGGAAATGGCGACGACGGGCGATGCGGGCGGCGCGCCGCGCCTCTACCACGAGCGCCAGGAGAGCGGCTTCTGCGGCGCGCACGCGCTCAACTGCCTGCTGCAGGCGCCGCTGCTCGACGAGGTCGCGCTCGCCCAGGTCGCCGCCGAGCTCGACGCCAGGGAGGCAAAGCTCAGGGAGGGGCCGGCCCTGCCGGCCGGCGGGGGCGGGCCGCCGCCGCGCGTGTCGCGCTCGACAGACACCTGGATGGTCCGCAAGCTCGAGGGGGCGGACGGCACGGCCAACGTCGACGCGGCCGGCAACTTCTCCGTGAGCGTGCTCGCGCAGGCGCTCTCGGCGTTCGGCGCCGAGCTGCTCACGCCCACCCAGGCCGACGCGCAGACGAGGCGAGCGGGCGGGGCGGCGCAGTCGGGGTGCGTCGCCGCCGCATGCCTGCGCGCGCTCCGCGCCGGCCCAAGCGCTGACGCCGGCGCGCTCGCCGCCGCCGCCGCCGCGACCTCCTGAACGCAGCGTGCTGTCCGCGCCGCACCTGGAGCGGGGCTTCCTGCTCAACCGCGCGTCGCACTGGTACGCGCTGCGGCGCGTGCGCGGCGCGTGGTACGACTTCAACTCGCTTCTCGCTGCGCCGCAGCATCTGAGCGACTTCCACCTCGGGGCGATGCTGGCCGAGCTGGCGGACAGCGGGGGGAACGTCTTCGTCGTCCGCGGCGCGCTGCCGGACAGGGAGCCGCAGCCGGACGACGCGTGCGAGCGCGGCAGGTACTGGTCGCCGGAGGAGGCCGCCGCCGCGCTTGCCGAGGCCGTCCGCGCCGCGTCGGAGGGCGACGCCCTCGCCGCCGCGCTGGCGGCGAGCGTGCACGAGAGCCAGCGGGTGCTCGAGCGCACGGAGAGCGAGGACGCCGACCTCGCGCGCGCCATAGCGGCCAGCCTGGCGGACTGAGCATCGGCCGCCCGGCATGTATGTATGTGCAAGTGTACAAGTAGCAGTTGGGACGGGGAGCTCGTGCGCCGCGCCCCTGCGCCTCTGCGCGCTGGGTGCCGCCGCGGCCGGCCGCGCCGCGCGTATCGCCCGCTTCGATATCGCCCGCTTCGCCTAAATTACGCCACGCGCGCGCGCCGGCCGCGCGACTCCTACCGTCGCGCCCCCGCTCAGATGGCCTCGGCCTGCGCGGCCGCGTTGCCCACGTACGTCGAGGGCATCATCTCCATGAGCCTGGCCTTGTCCTCCGCGGGGAGGTCCTGGTTGTCGATGAACGCGCGCATGTCCTCGGGCGAGACGCGCTTGCCGCGCGTGAGCGCCTTGAGCTGCTCGTAGGGCGTCTCCAGGCCGTAGCGGCGCATCACCGTCTGCACGGGCTCGGCGAGCGTCTCCCAGGCGTTGTCGAGGTCCTCGGCGAGGCGCTCCTCGTTGACCTGGAGCTTGCCGATGCCGCGCAGCGCCGAGCGGTACGCGAGCATCGAGTGGCCCATCCCGACGCCCAGGTTGCGGATGACGGTGCTGTCGGTGAGGTCGCGCTGCCAGCGCGAGATGGGCAGCTTGGCCGACAGGTGGCCGAACATGGCGTTGGCCACGCCCGCGTTGCCCTCGCTGTTCTCGAAGTCGATGGGGTTCACCTTGTGCGGCATGGTGCTCGAGCCCACCTCGCCCGCCACCACGCGCTGCTTGAAGTAGCCCACCGAGATGTAGCCCCAGATGTCGCGGTCGGCGTCGATGAGGATGGTGTTGAAGCGCGACATGGCGTCGAAGAGCTCGGCCATGTAGTCGTGTGGCTCGATCTGCGTCACGTACTCGCTGAAGGTGAGCCCGAGCCTCTCCACGAAGGTGCGCGAGATGGTCGGCCAGTCCTCGTCGGGGTAGGCCGCCAGGTGCGCGTTGTAGTTGCCCACGGCGCCCGCCATCTTGCCCTGGATGGGCGTGGCGGCCACGAGCTCGCGCTGGCGGCGCAGGCGGTGCACGAAGACGGCGAGCTCCTTGCCCACGGTGGTGGGCGACGCCGTCTGGCCGTGCGTGCGGCTGAGCATGGGCACGTCGGCGAGCTCGCGCGCGAGGCCCGCCAGCGCCTCGATGAGCTCGTCCATCGCGGGCAGGACCTCGAACTCCAGCGAGGTCTTGAGCATGAGCGCGTGCGCGAGGTTGTTGACGTCCTCGGACGTGCACGCGAAGTGCGTGAACTCCATCGCCGTCGCGAGCTCCTCGACGCCTGAGTCGACCATCATCTGCTTGATGACGTACTCGACGGCCTTGACGTCGTGGTTGGTGGTGCGCTCGACGTCCTTGACCTTCTGCGCGTCCTCCACGCTGAACTCGGTGGCGATGCGCTCGAGCACGGCGTTGGCCTCGTCGGAGAAGGGCGGCACCTCGGCGATGCCCTCGGTCGCCGCGAGCGTCTGCAGCCAGCGCACCTCGGCGAGCACGCGGAAGCGGATGAGCCCGTACTCGGAGCACAGCCCGCGCAGCCCCTTGACCTGCCGGCCGTACCGCCCGTCGAGCGGCGTGATCGCCGTGAGCGCCGACAGGTCCAGGTCGTCCTCGTCGGCGCCCAGCGCCGGCAGCGCGAACGGCGCGGCGTCGGCGGCCGCGGCGGCCGCGGGAATGGGGAACGCAGCGCGTCCCGCGGCCGCGGCGGCGCCGCCGGGCCTCGTCGAGTACCGCAGCAAGGATGGCTACCGGCTGTTCGTGCCGGAGACCTGGCAGAAGGTGCGCGGCATCATCGCCGAGACGCAGTGGCGGAACCCGTACAACCCGAGCCAGAACCTGGTGCTCAAGACGAACAAGTCGCTCTCGCGTCCGTTCGGGGACGTCAACGAGCTGGGCACGCCCGAGGAGGCCGGCGAGTACCTCATCGGCCAATTCATTATCGACTACAACTCGACGCGCATCGGCGTGCAGCGCAACGCGGAGGTGCTCGCGGGCGGAGAGCGCACGGGCGCGGGCATGGGGGGCGCGGGGGGGCGACGCTTCTACGACTTCGACGTGCGCGTCACCTCGGTCGCCGACACCAACCCCCTCGCCGCCGAGCCGAGCCTGCGCGTGCCGGAGGTGGAATGGACGCGCCGCGTCATCGAGACGATGGGCTGCGCCAACGGCCAGCTCTACGAACTCAGGCTGCAGACGGACGAGAAAGACCTCGACGACGCGATGGATCTCTTCGTCAAGGTCGCCACGTCGCTGGTGCTCATCGAAAAGGACGCCCCGGTGACAGGGCTGCCGCCGCCGCTCGCCTTTTGAGCTGTTAATACATGCCGGGAAAACTACACCGTACAAACAATGCTACAGTACAGTTACACGCGCTCGGCCACCGGCGAGTCTATGACGACTGTGCCGCCGTGCGCCTTGTTTGCCGCCTTGTTGCTCCCGAAGTCGCGCACGTTTCGTTGTTTGGCGATGCGCGTGCCGAAGTGCACCGCGCGCTTCACGCGAGCCGCCGCCTTGGGCAGCCCCAGCTGGCGCGCGATCGCACGGAGGCACGCCTTGTCGCCCTCGCCCGGCGGACGCGACAGGTCCGCGATCGCCCACACAGGGTGCGCCAGCATGGCGCACACGAAGTCTTCGTCCAGAAACGGCGAGCGGCACTCGCGCGAGCGGTCCGCCATGAGCCTGTCGTCGCGGCCGCAGTTTCGGCTCCAGAGCCGTTGCATGTCCAGCGCGCACTCGCGCTCCAGCGCGCCCGGCCCGCCCTCGCGGTGTTTGGTGCGGTGGCGCGAGTAGCCGCAGCACTGCTCGTCCGCGCCACCGCCGAGCAGAACCACCTTCGCCCTGCCGCGATACTCACCAGGCAACGGGTGCACAGCACCATCGCGGTATATGGTGCACGCGCCAGCGCACGAGGCCGCCGTCCACAGTGCCGCACCAATGTTGTAGTCCATGTGCGTACGGCACGGATAGAGGGCAGCGCGCAACCGCGCCTCGGCCGCATCCACAGCGTCCAGCGTGGAGTCGACCTCGACGAGGCGAAATTCGCGCGACGGGCACGCGCGCGCGAGTTCGGCCGCGCCCTCGCGCGCGGAGAGGCGGTCAGGCGAGCTGCCGCCAGCAAAGCACACCGTCACCAGCTCAATCGCCAGCTCGGCTGGCACCTCGTCGGCGGCCAGACGCGCGACGAGCGCCGAGTCCACGCCGCCGCTGAAGAGGACAGCGACACCGGCGGCGGGCAGGGCAGGCGACGGCTCCCCGCTACCTGCGCCGCCGCAGGCACCAAGCCGCGCTCGCTCGCTCGTGCCCCCCCTCGTGCCCGCGACCACGCTGGACGCCGGCGCGTGCGCGTGCGCTCCGAGCGTCGCGCGGGCGCACCGCGCCCGAACGGCTCGCCGCAGGTACTCGAGGGCGTCGCCGGCGGCGGCTTTGCGCCCTGCCACCACCATCTCCACATCCTCGGGCGCGGAGGCGAACGCGGTGCCGTCGGCGCGCCGGTGCGCCGCGAGTGTCCTCGGCACGCTGCCTTCTGGCCACTCGAGGCGCTCCAGCTCACGCATATCCGCGGGCGTACGCTCGCCGCCCGCAGCGCTGCCCAACCCGACCCCTACGCGGCATCTGTACACGCCGGGCGGTACCTCCTCCCACGCGTCGGTCTCCGCGCCGAAGGCAATGGAAGACAGGACAAGCGCCGGTCCCCGCGCGCCGAGTTCGGGCCGAGGCCCACTTGCCGCCCGCGCTGGGCGGCGCATCTGCAGCGACCGCCGGCCGTACACGTCCCTGCCGAAGTAGAGCGTCCGCGACTGTGCGCAATAATACACCAACGCCCAAGGACCGCGGAGGGCGGCGAGCGCGGCGACAATGGCAGTGCCATCGCCGGACCGCGGAGCGGCTGCGGCAGCGTCCAGCGCGCGCAGGACGGCAACGCCGTCTCCGCGCTCCTCATCGACCTCGACGCCGCCGAAGACTTCGCCATTGTACAGCAGTGCGCTCCCCTCGACGCCCGCGAGCGGATACGACGGTGCCTCCAGCCCTGCGCCGCCGCCGCCGCCGCCGCGCAGGCGCAGAGTCGCCTGCGCGAGCGTGAGCGCGACGCCGGCACCATCGATCTTGACGCGCGCCACTCCGAACGCGTCCGGCCCGCGCCTGCGCAGCGCCTCGCTCGCCGCGTCCAGCTCAGCCTCGCCGGCCTCGCCCCCACCAGCGCCCAGCCCCGCGGCAGAGACGACGCACACGATGCCGCACATCCCTCTCACACGCCGCGCGAGCGGATGCGCAGCGGACGCCGGAGGGCACGCGGGGGCTGAGCCGGCCGAAGAACAGCCGGTCGCGTCGGCGGGACGGTGGAGAGGTCGGGCCGGCCGCCCGGCCGGCCGGCCGGAGGCGCGCGCGAGGCGGCCCTCTCG
>RQSC01001236.1:30473-52572 GCA_013416795.1 Prasinococcaceae sp. CCMP 1430
TTGCCGCGCGCGCCGCGGCCGACGGGTCGGACGCGCTCGACGCGCGGCAGCCGGGGCTGCTCGCGCGGCCGCGTCGCAACAGGCGCAATGCCACGCTGCGCAAGATGTTCTCCGAGACGCACCTCGGCCCCGAGAACTTCATCCTTCCCGTCTTCATCCACGAGGACAGCGAGGAGAAGGTGCCCATCACGTCGATGCCTGGCGTCTTCCGCCAGCCGTGGAAGACGGGACTCGTCGAGATGGTCGAGGAGGCGCGCGCACTGGGCATCAACAACATCATCCTCTTCCCCAAGTGCGTCGATCGAGCCCGCGTGCGCTCCTCCCGCGCCGCCCGCGAGGGCGCCCCTGCCCCCCTCGGCAGACCGGCGGACGCGCGCCTCGTCTGAGCAGCACGCAAAGCAGCAGCTGACCGTCCTGCCATGGTCGCCATGGTCGCCCTGACCTCATCCCTCGTGCCCCCCACCCCACCCGCACGCCCCCACGCCGCGCACACATACGCACGCCCGCCCACACACCAACCAGGGTCCCCGACCACCTCAAGACCAACCTGGCCGAGGAGGCGTACAACCCCGACGGCATCGTGCACCGCTCCATCCGCCTCCTCAAGGAGAAGTTCCCCGACGTGGTGATCTACACCGACATCGCGCTCGATCCGTACTCGTCGGTGGGCCACGACGGCGTGGTCGATACTGAGACGGGCGTCATCCTCAACGACGCGACCGTGCACCAGCTGTGCAAGCAGGCCGTGTCGCAGGCGGAGGCCGGCGCCGACGTGGTGGCGCCCAGCGACATGATGGACGGCCGCATCGGCGCCATCCGCGAGGCGCTCGACGATGCGGGCTTCCCCGAGGTGGGCATCATGGCGTACACCGCCAAGTACGCCTCCGCCTTCTACGGCCCCTTCCGCGAGGCGCTCGACTCCAACCCGCGCGCTGAGGGCAAGATCCCCAAGGACAAGAAGACCTACCAGATGGACCCGGCCAACTACCGCGAGGCGCTTCGCGAGATCGAGGCCGACGAGGGCGAGGGCGCCGACATCATGATGGTCAAGCCCGGCATGCCCTACCTGGACGTCATCCGCCTGCTGCGTGACAACTCGGCGCTGCCCATCGCCGCCTACCACGTGTCGGGCGAGTACGCCATGCTCAAGGCGGCCGCGCAGAACGGCTGGCTCGACGAGCGCGCCGCCGTGCTCGAGGCGCTCATGTCGCTCAAGCGCGCGGGCGCCGACGTCATCCTCACCTACTACGCGCTCGACGCGGCGCGCTGGCTCAAGGAGGACGCGGAGAAGATCGAGTTCTAATTTGCGGGCGCGCGCCCAGGCGAGGACTGTTATGAATAAGAATGGGCTCGAGTACATACAAAAGAATTTCCGGCGGCGGCGCGCCGCGGTGCACAGGCAGGCGAGCATGCAGGCAGGCAGGTCATCAGCGCAGGCGGTGCATGGCGAGTTCGTACACCGGGAAGATAGCGGCGCTGCAGACGAAAGCCTTGGCCATGGTCGCGCCGAAGCCTGCCGCGAAGGCACGCGCGCCGTCGCGCGCGTACACCTCGCGCGCGGCGCGCAGCGGGCCCACCCACGCGCTGCCCGCGCGCCGCGCCTGCAGGCGCGTCTTGATCACGTCGAGCGGGTAGATGGACGCCTGCCCACGCAGACGCGCCGGGTCAGCGCGCGGAGGCCGCGGCGCCGCCGTCGCGGCGGCGGCGGCGGCTGCGCCGAGCGCGCGCAGCAGCAAAAGCGGCGACCGCTGCGAAAGCGACAATGGACGACGCACCCACGAGACCATGCCCGCCACGCCGCCCGCCACGCCTGCCGCCCACGGCGACACGGGGTCCCCGCCGTCCTCGCGCGTGCCCGGCGCGAGGACGTCCAACCCCTTGGCGTACGTGGCGAAGTACACGCCGAACGACGGCGCGTCCCGCAGCGCGGTCACGAGCGCGCCGCGGAAGAGCCCGGCGACGCCCTCCCTGGCGACGATGGTGCGCACGACGGCTGCGGAGAGTGCGAGCCGGGGCGGGCGGCGAAGCGAAGGGCGGTGGCAGGGAGCGGCGCGCACCCGCTCGTCAGCTCGCCGCAGCTGAGGGGGTCACTGGATTGGTCGGCGAGCATTCGCGCGTCGGTCAGCTCGCGCAGCACGCGCAGCGCGCCGACACGACACTCACCGGACGCCCTCGCCTCCTCCGCGCCGCCCCCACCGGGCGCCATGAGCTGCCGCTGGATCTTGATCAGGTCGATGGGCGTCACCAAAGCCGTCTGCGCGATGCCCGCCATCAGGCCCGCGACGTACGCCTCGCCGAGAGTAGGCGGGGGGTCGCGCGCCGCGCCGGTGGCATCGGAGCCCTCGCTTCGCAACGACTGGACGACGCGCACGGCGGCCTCGTACGCTGTGAAGACGGCCGCGTTCTGGAAGGCCACGCTGTAGAGCGGCCCCGCCAGCCCCTTGAAGAACGAGCGGCCGCCCTCCTGCGCGAGCATCGAGCGGACGCAGTGCGCCACGCCCGAGTATCTGTGGCCAGGCCGGGCGGGCAAGGGGGGGGCGAGAGCGAGCGAAAGGGTAGGGGGGAAGAGGGGCGCGCGCGCGTGCGAGAGAGAGAGAGAGAGAGAGAGAGGGAGAGAGAGAGAGAGAGAGAGAGAGAGGGAGAGAGAGAGAGAGCGCGCGCAAAAAAAAGGGGGAGAGAGGGATGTGGCGAGTAGCGAAGGATGAGCGCGAATCGCCGTGCACCGCAGCGGGCCTACAAGTCTCTCCGCGGCCCTCACCTCGCGCCCGCCGAACCGACCGGCCCCTGCTGCTGCAGCCGCACACGCACGACGTCCAGCGGGTTGCCCGCGGCGACGCCCGCCGCGCCGCTCACCGCGCCCGCGACAAACTCGCGCCAGTCGGGCGCTGCGCTCGCCAGCAGCGAGCGCTGCCGCTGCTGGAGCGCGTGCTCGGGCGTGTGGTGCTCCGGGTGCAGGTGGTGGCGCAGCCCGCCCCGGCTTTCACTCGCGGCATCGGCGCCGCCGCTGGCGCCGCCGCTCGCGCCGCCGACAGACAGGAAGTCGAACTCCAGGCCAAGGCTGCCAGTGTCCTTGTCGAGGCTCTTCAGCATGTCCGGTAGCTTGTCGAGAGAGCAGCGCAGCAGGCCACGGTGGTGGCGAGCAGCGGCGCTCAACTCTGGATCGTTGGTCACCAGGATGGCGNCCCCCGCGCTGCCGAGGAGCTCGCCGCGTTCGGCACGCCCGAGTTCGCGGCGCTCGCGGCGGGCGCGGGCGTCTGCGTGGCGTTCGGCGGGCTCATGTCGGGGCTGTCGCTGGGGCTGCTGTCGCAGGACGCCACCGACCTCGAGGTGATTGCGCGCTCGGGGAGCGCAGAGCAGCGGGCGGACGCCGCGCGTGTCGCCGCGGTGACGCGGTCGCAGCACTGGCTGCTGGTGACGTTGCTGTTGTGCAATGCCGTCGCCATGGAGGGCCTGCCGCTCCTGCTGGACCGGTTGGCGAGCCCGGCGCAGGCCGTGGCCATCTCGGTGACGCTGGTCCTGCTCGTGGGCGAGGTGCTGCCGCAGGCGGTGTGCTCGCGCTACGGCCTGGCCGTGGGCGCGGCCGCCTCGCCGCTGGTCGCCGCGCTCATGCGGCTCACCGCGCCCGTGTCGTGGCCGCTCGCCAAGGCGCTCGACGCGGCGCTCGGCACGGGGCACGTCACTCGCTACCGCCGCTCAGAGCTCAAGGCGCTCGCGGGCATCGAGGGCGAGCGCGGGGGGATCACCGCCGACGAGACGCTCATCGTGGAGGGCGCGCTGGAGCTGGTGGGGAAGTGCGCGGGCGACGTGATGACGCCGCTCGCCGAGGCGACCCTGCTGGCGGACGACGCGCGCATGGACGAGGAGACGATGACGCGGCTGCTTCGGGAAGGGCACTCGCGCGTGCCGGTGGTGCGCGCCCCCACCGCACCCGGCGCCGGCGGCGCGCCGCTGGTGGGCGCGGGCGACGCGCGGCTCGCGGCGGGCGATCTGCTCGGCGTGCTCCTCGTGAAGCAGTGCCTCATGCTGCGGCCCGAGGACGCCGCCGCCGTCTCGGCGCTGCCCATGCGCCAGCTGCCTACCGTGGCGCAGGGCGAATCGCTCTTCCCGCTGATCGACCTCTTCCAGCGAGGGCGCTCGCACATCGCGGCGGTCGTCGACGACGCGGGCGGCGTGGTCGGCCTCGTGACGCTGGAGGACACGCTCGAGGAGCTGCTGGGCGAGGAGATCGCCGACGAGACCGACGCCGAGGCGGCCGAGAGCGCCGGCTACGTCGACCGGCAGCTGGCCGCCGCGCGGAGGGCGCGCGCGCCATGCGCCACAGGGCGCGGCCGCGCTTCGTCATGGGCGACGCGTCCAACGTGCGCGACACGCCCGACGGAATAGCCCTCGCCGAGGACGACTGAACGCTCCGGACATCGTAGTCGCAGTGGTCGTAATAGAAACAGCAAAAGGCGCCGCTGCCAGGGCAGAGCTCTCTCGTGCGCGTGCTTGCTTCGCTCGGTGGCTCCTCCTCACGCGGCCTGCGCGGCGGCGCCCTGCTGCGGCGGGCGCATGGGCGCGTACGCGCCCATGCAGTGCGCCTGCCATCCGCCGTTGAATCGCACGCTGCCCGCCTCGTAGTCGTACACCCAACCGTTGTGCTTCGCGTTCGCCTCGCGCGGCTGTGGCTCGCCCGCGGCGGAGGAGGGACAAGGCGCGAACACCAGCTGCGCGTCGTTGAGCATCCGCTTGTCGAACTCGCCGTTGTCCGCCAGCGCGATGCACGCCCGGCTGCCGGCGGCCGCCCCCATCCCCGACGGCACGGACGCTGATATGGTGCCCTCGTACGCACGCAGCACGACGTCGTCCAAGGCCTGCGGCGAGTCGCACGGCACGAGGCGCATCAGCCGGTCCGATCCAACGCCGGCACACAGCGGCGGCGTCGACGAGTCGGGCGCGAGCGTGCTGCGCAGCGTGAGCCGCCCGCCGCTCAGCGTCCACGCGAGCACGCCCGCCGCATGAAGCAGGTCGTTGCCGCAGGGCTGCGCCGAGAGCGGCGTGCCCGCCGCGGGCGGTGCGGCGCCGCCAGCGGACAGCGCGCCCGCAGAGGGGTCCAGCACGCCGCGGACGGCGAAGTCCTTGAAGCCCGCGCGCAGGTAGTCGGTTGTGCCGATGGCGCAGAAGCCGTGCGTGGCGATGGCGTTCATGCCAGACTGGGCGGTGAGGACCTGTGCGCACGTGACGTCAGCACGCGCATGCAGAGTGCAGCCCACCACCGTGCGCGCGCGTGCATGGATTCGTGCTGGCGTGCGTGCATTCGGCAACCGATCGGCACGCCCGTGTGCGTGCTCGTACGCGTGAACACGCCTAAGCGTGTGAATGTGTGCTATGCGCAGGCGCCCGGTGTGCACAAACAATCTCAAAAATCGCACACGCGCACGTACCTTGCGCACGCTCGTCCGGCCGGAGAGGTACGCGCTGGCCGTGTCGCCGCTCACCACCAGCGTGAGGCGCACGTCGTGCGCGTGCTGCGGCGAAAGCGAGGGCACCACACCGCTGGCGACGGTGGCGCTCCGGTCGTGCACGGACTGCAGCGAGGGCTCGAGGCGCCAGTCGCCGCCCGCCTCGAGCACGAAGTAGATTCCCACGGGGCGCACGCCGTTAAAGGTGCCGCGGCCGTCCACGCGCGCCGCCACGAAGGCCCCGCCGCCGCGGGTGACCTCGCCGCCCAGCGATACCGTCGCACTCACGCTGACGTCCTGCCACATGGCATCGCCAACCAGACTGAACGGCACGAGGTCCCCAGACCACGTCACCGGACGCTCAGGCACGACCTGAACGAGCGCAGTACGGTTGCCCTTAGGGAAATTGGACGCTCCGGGAATGGGATCCCCACCAGCGGAGTCCTCTGCTGGAGCCGAATGCCAGTCGTGGCGGACCTCGAAGGTCCCGGCCTGGTCGGCGAAGTATTGCGTCTGGTCGCCGAAGATGCGCCCGACGCCTTCGTCGTTTTCCGGATCGGCGTCGTCCGAGGCGAAGGCGACGCTCGTGTACGGGAGGGGAAACGGCTTCGCCTCGGGCCGCGTCTCCGGCAGGTCTATGCGCCCCTGTGCGCCCTCGAAAGAGTCGAGCGGCGCGACGGTGTACACGCAATCCGTTTCGATCTCGAGGAGGATCTCACCCTCGCAGACAGCGACGTCCGGGAGCCGCTCGAACATGTCCCGCTCGCCGCCGCCGCGTTTCGAGCTCGCGGGGTAATCGAAGCCGAGGCAGGAGCGCCACACGCCCAACGTGGGCTCCGCGCAGCCGTCGCTAGCATCAGTCGCATGTTCATCCGAGTCCTCGCGGCGGGGCGCACCGCCGACGCCGCGCATGTTGAGACTGTCTGCGTCAAAGACAAACTTGAAGGTGGCAACCTCCGGTGCGGTGTCGTACCACCCGAGTGACGGGCGCACGCACGACGAGTGGTACGCGCTCATCTTTTCGATGACCATGGCCCAGTTCGCGGCGACGCCGTCACCGCTCTCAGGCTCGCGCATCGTCACGTACGAGCCGCCATGTGTGAGCTTGCCACTCCCTTGGCCCACGGGCAAATAGATCCAACCGGGGCGCGTGAACTGCGTCGTGTGCGCCGCCATCCAGATGGGCGACCTCAGGTTATAGCTCCCCGTCCACGGCTGAGCAGCGTCCATCAGACCGCTAGAGAAGAAGGGGAAGCCGGAGTAGTAGGAACCGATCAGGTTCCATACGATGGTGCAAGTCATGCCCGCGTCCACGAAATTGCGGTTGATGGCGCGCGCCAGACAGCCGCCGCCCTCGAGATCTGCGAACGTCGAGTCGTCCTCGGAGGCCCAGAGCGGCACGCCCGCGGCGCGCGCCGCGGTGGGGGAAGTCGCGCCTGGGTAGTGCACCCCAATAGCCCCCAGGCTCCCCCTGAGCTCGGCGTCCGCACCGACGGCACCGACGAGCTTGTTGGCCGTGGCACCCCACGAGCCGTCGCTGCCGATGNCGCCCGCCGCAACGCCGGTGGCGGCAGCGGTGCGAAAGGCAGCACCCGCTGCGGGGGCTCGGGCGGCCGCGGCCGCGGCTGCTGCGGTGCCGAGAAAGAGCGCGGCGCCCGCCGACGGGGTGTGTGTGGGTACTGTAGGTATTAGGTTTGGGTAGACCAGGCGCTCGCGCTCACTCGACGGGCGCGATCTCCCCGAGGTAGATGGCCTTGTCGGCGCCGGCGCTGGCGATGACGGGCTCGGCGGGGTGGAATGAGACCTCGGCGACGGCACCCTGGTGGCCGGGCAGCTTGTACAGCAGCTCGCGCGCACCGTAGTCCCACACGTGGACGTGGCGGTCGCCCGAGCCGCACGCCACGCGCGCGCCGTCGGCCGACCACGCGCAGCGCAGCAGGTCCTGCTCGAAGGTGTGCTTGTGGCCCGTGAGCACCCTGTCCGCGCGCGCGCCGCCCGCGGCGAAGGGCCGCACGTCCCACGAGCGCAGCGTGCCGTCCATGCCATTGGACAGCAGCGTGTGCCCGTCGGGGGACAGCGCGAGCCCCGTCACCGTGCCGCCGTGGCCCACCAGCGTCTCGACGGGGCCCTCGTCCGTCCGCCGCAGGTCCCACATGCCCACGTCATTATCAATCCCGCCCGTGTACACGCCGTCGCCGCCGTCGGCGAAGGCCACCGACGTCATCGAGTAGCCCCCGGTCAGCGTCATCGCCGACGCGCGCACGCGCAGGTCCCACACGCGGCACGTCCTGTCGTCGGACGCCGTCGCCACCAGCGGCGGCCCTCGCCTGCGCGTGGGGGGGTGGGGTGGGGGGGGGGTGAGGTTTGCCCGCCACGGGCAGCGCATTCCAAGACGTGCCACCCACGCACCTGCTCGCGCTCACGCTAGCGTATGTGCGCTCGCGCGACGCTCGCTGCGCGGCCTGTATACGGCGCCGGGGCCGGCCTCCTGGCGTGCGTCGCCGGCCACTAGAGTAGGCTTGAGCCAGATCCACCATCCACGTGATACATCTCCTTGGATGTGGTGCGCGTGTCACACGTGGACAGCACATGGCGTGCAAACATGCACGGACAATCGATAACATTGCACGTGCAAGCACGCAGCCTGAGTCAAAAGAGTGCAGGTGCGCGCGTGCCGGCCCCACGGCTCGCAGCCCAGCGTGCCGCCGTGCCTCTGCGCGGTGCGCCGTACAGCCTGGACCCTGGATGCGCGCGCGTGGAATCAGAGGGCGTTCGAAGTTTGTCATCGAAGACTGTCGGTCGTTGCTCATTGCCGAGACTGTTATGAGTTCCTGCATTTGGCGACGCGGTGCCACGTGGCGACTCACGTGGCAGATATTATTCTTCTCGCGGCACGCCGTCTCTAGAGAGGCGCTGCGCGCGGTCGCAGCATGCTGCCCGCGGAGGCACACAGAGCGCGGCTTGCACGGGGCGGGCGGCGGCAGGTGCGGCGCGTGCGCGCCTGCGCTGGCCACGTGCGCGTCGCGCGAGCGGCGGGCCTGCTCGGCTGCCGCGGCGCCGCCGCCGCCGCTGGGCGGTGTGTGTCATCCGCCTCAATTTTTGGTCCGCGGCGGCTGTTGACATTGTTGCGGCGCGGCGCGTGCTGTAGGGTCCTTCAGAGAAGCTCGCTCGTGGCTATCATGTCGGCGGCCGAGGGTGGCGAGACAGGTGCGGAGGCCGTGCCTCCCAGCCGCATGCCTGCTGCGTCGGTCGGCACCGAGCCCACCGATGAGACGGCCATTCAGATCGACGCCGACAACAAAGGTGATGCCACGACGCCGCAGGAGGCCGCCGAGGACTACGAGCCGCCCGAGATCGCGCCGATAAACAAGCCGCCCATCCATCCCGGTGACCTGCCGGTGTGGCTCGCCGCCCACCTTGGGCGCACGAAGATGGCCAGGGCCGGGTCGCCGTTCATCGTGGAATTTACTGGGACTCTGTTTTTGGTGCGTGCGCGCGATGGGTCGTAGCAAGCGATCGATTGTGTGTTGGCGGCTGACCCTGTGCCCGCTTCCCCTGTCGTCCGACCCCTTTGGTCTCTGCAGACACTGGTGGTGGCGATGACCGNGCGGGCGCGCGCACACGCGGCGCGCGCGCGCGCGCGCGTCGTCGCGCTTCCCGCTGTCGCACGTGCTCAAGGGCCAGCAGTTCACGCCGGAGCTGCTGGAGGTGCTCTTCGATGAGGCCGACCTGATGGCGTCCGTGAAGCCCGGCACGCCCGAGTCGCGCGTGCTCGACGGCTACATCATGGCATCGCTCTTCTACGAGCCGTCGACGCGCACGCGCCTCTCGTTCGAGGCGGCGATGTGCCGCCTCGGCGGCAGCGTGATCACCACCGAGAACGCCGTGGAGTTCTCGTCCGCGGCCAAGGTACGCCGCAAGCGCTCGCTCGCGCGCGCGCGCGCGCGCATACACACGCGCAGCGCAGCACACGCACAGCACACGCACAGCACACGCACAGCACACGCACAGCACGCGCGTCCGCTGACGCGCGCGCGCGCGCGCCCCGCCAAGGGCGAGACCTTGGAGGACTCCATCCGCACCGTCGAGCTCTACTCCGACGTGATCGTGCTGCGCCACTTCGCGAGCGGCAGCGCGGGCGCCGCCGCGGCGGCGCTCGGCGAGAGGGACGGCGACGGCCCGCACACGCCGCTCATCAACGCGGGCGACGGGCCGGGCCAGCACCCGTCGCAGGCGCTGCTCGACGTGTACACCATCCGCAAGGAGCTCGGCCGCCTCGACAACCTCACGGTGGGCCTGGTGGGCGACCTCGCCAACGGGCGCACCGTGCGCTCGCTGGTGTACCTGCTGGGCAAGTACACAAACATCAAGTTCTACTTCGTGGCGCCCGACGTGGTGCGCATGAAGGACGACATCAAGGAGTACCTCGACGAGGTGGGCATGGAGTGGGAGGAGGCGGACGACCTCATGGCCGTCGCCAGCCAGTGCGACGTGCTCTACCAGACGCGCATCCAGAAGGAGCGCTTCGGCGACCGCGTGGAGGACTACGAGTCGGCGCGCGGCAAGTACATCATCGACAACGAGGTGATGGCGGTGCTGCCGCAGGAGGCGTGCGTGATGCACCCGCTGCCGCGCGTCGACGAGATCGCGCCGGAGGTCGACGCCGACCCGCGCGCCGCCTACTTCCGCCAGGCGCAGAACGGGCTCTTCATCAGGATGGTGCGCGCGGCGCGCACGCGCACGCGCGCGAGCGGGCGCGGCGCTCGACTCGACTCGCGGCGTGCGTGCGCCTCGCGCGCGCTGACGCCCACGGTCGCGTCCGCCACCCGCCCCCCCATCCACCCCACGCGCTCGCGCTCCGCAGGCGCTGCTCAAGCTGCTGCTGCTCTCCTGAGGGCGCCGCGGGGCGCGGCGGGCGCTCGCGCGCGAGCTCTGTAGAGACCCGGCTGCGCCGCTGCGCGCGCAGCTAAGACGTCCTGCCGCGCCACGTCGGACATTACGCGCGCGCGCGCGCGCGCGAGGCCGAAGCGCGACCGACGCCCGCTGGGGCGCGCCGCCGTTGTCGGGGCGAGCCCCAGCGAGGGCGCCGATGCGGAGCGTCCGCCTCACTCGAGCATCATGGAGAGGGGCGTGGGCAGCGACACCTTGCCGAGCAGCCCCCCGACCTCCTCCCCAAGCGGCGGGTGCAGCCAGCCGCCCTCGCCGAAGTTTACCTCCACCTCGGCGACGCCCGCCGCCGCGCGCGTGCCGCGCGTGAACAGCGACACCGCCGGGTACAGCGTGCGCCCGCCCACGGCCACGGACCCGAAGGCGCCGTCTGGCACCCCGTTGCGGTAGAAGAGGATCTCGGCGGTTTGCGGGCCTCCGCCCTTGGCCTGGCGGCCGCCACCGACGCCACCCGCGCCATCGCCGCCCTCGTCCTCGTCGCCGTCGTCGCCGCCGCCGTCGCTCCCGCCGCCGCCGCTCCCGCCGCCGCCATCGCCTGAGAAGCCCCAGGAACCTCCGCTGCAGACGCTGATAGCAATGGAGTCACAAGATGCTGCGACATCACAGTCCGCTGCTACCATCGCGAGCTTCTGTGCCAAGTTCGGCGGCGTGCTGGGCTTGCCTTCGCGCGCGTCGAGTGCCCTCGTACTCATGCGTGTCCCAAAGCTCCGTGCAGAGTTGGCGCACGTGGCTGTGGCCAAGTGCTGCCCTTTGACTGCGTGGTGGGGCGAGGTCGACTTCTCCGAGAACATTGGCGCGAGGTGGGCAGAGGCGGCTGACGTTGCCTGGCCGGAGGTCATGCGCAGGCTGCTGCTGTGCCGCCCGCTGGCGGGAAGGCAGATGGATGCGGCATCTCAGGCCGCATGCGGCATGGGCGACACGTACTGGTGCGCCCGGGCAGCGCGCGTGTCGAGGGTGGCCTCGCACCTCAGCGCCCAAAGCTGGCACGAGCTGGATGCGGGCGATCAGCTGGCTGCAATTGAGGCCATTGTTGACGAGCTGGTCGACACTGCTGAGGTGCGAGAGGCAATCCGCTCGCGGGCGGAGGAGCTGGCAGAGAAAGAGATTGCGTGGCGGAAAGCTGAGCGCGAGTCGCAGCGAATGATCAAGGAGGCGGCAGCTGCAGCGCGCGATGAGATGCTCGAAAAGCTCAGCGCGGAGGCCGACGACGACGCAGAAGCTGAAGCCGCGGAAGCCGTCGCGCAAGCTGGTGCTCAGGGTGCGGACGCCGCCGACGCCCTCGCGCGCCAGCGTGCAGCCAAGGCTGTGTGCGCCGCCAAGGCAAGCAAGGCCGGCGAGATCCGCAAGCACGTGTCTGAGGCCATCGAAGCCATCAAGGCCGAAATGGCCGACGAGAACAAGGAGCGGCGGCAGGANGCGCGCGCCGCGAGCGCCGAAGCCGCCGCCGCCGCTGCCTCGGGCGCGAAGGGCGCGTGCGGCGCCCCCGCGCGCCACTCGAGGGCGTGCTCGAGCCACGCGACCACCATCCGGTTGTTCACGCCGGAGCGCGGGAGCTCGGCCAGCGTGCCGCCCAGGTCGTCGATTTGCGCGTACGCGTAGTGGCGGTCCTTCGCCACCGTCTCCTCGGCGACCGCCACCAGGCGCCTCACCTCGATCGCGCCGGGTGGCGGGGGGGGGGAGGGGGATGAGGACGGGTGAGGGTCGTTCGTTGTTCCGTCCGTGGCGGCCGTGGCGTCGGCAGCGACGTCTAGCGCAGGCGCAGGAGCCCGCTCCGCCTCGGGGAGCCCCTGCGCGCGGGGCAGCGCCCATCCGAGGAGCACGTAGGGCTTGATGTACCGTCCGTCCGCCATCATGCGGGTCTCGTCCTCGTACCACCTGTTGTGCGGGGGGGGCGGGATAATAAAGGCGAGACGGCGAAAGGCGAGACGGCGAAAGGCGAGACGGCGAAAGGCGAGACGGCGCGTCAGCGCGCAAGCGCGCGCGCGGGGGTGGCGCTCGCGCGCACTACGGCGCGCGCGCGCCATCGCCCGCACCTCTCGAACTTGACGAAGCCCTCCGGCCAGCGCGGGCTGGCCGCGTTGAGCTCCTTCGCCCGCGCCACCAGCTCCGCGACGCTGTCGATGTGCGGCAGCGCCTCCCGCGCGCGCGCGCCGCGCCGCGAGCGCGACGCGCGCGCGCCTCTGCGCTGCGAGGGCGCCTGGTGCACCTCGACCGGCCTGCCCGCGACGATGGCGGCGAGGTACTCCTCCACGAGCCGCGTCGACGAGCACGCGAGGCTCGGCGCCCCCGGCACGTCGCCGGTGGACTTGTAGGCGTAGTGCTTGTTGCCCGTCGGGTCGACGCCCACGGCCGCCAGCGTCTCCGCGCCGGCCTCGTCGGTGACGAAGAACATGCGCACCTTGGTGCCCGGCGCCCACGCCATGGAGCCCGCGGCGGCGCGCGCGGCCGCCACCCTGGCGGGGGAGGTCGTGGGGTCGTCGTGCGAGGAAGGAAGGGAGGCGGAATGGGGGGTGCGCGCGCCCGCGCCGTCGCACGCGTCGGCGCCCGCGCCCTGCGCGCCGCCGAGGCCGCCGCCGGCCTCGCCGCTCAGCCTGCAGATGTCGGGCGCGGTGTCGCGCTTCGCGCTGGGGCTGCTCACCACGCTCTATCACGTGCGTCGCGCAGAAGCCGCCCCGATGCTGCTGGCTCTGTGTGTGTACACGCGTGTGTACTTGTGCGTGCGTGCGTGTGCGTGTGCATGTGCGTGTGCATGTGCGCGGTAGTGTCGTTGCGCGCCTCCGTCCGCTCGGTACGCGCGCAATCGCGTCGCGTCGCGCGCGCGCTCGCTCGCGCGCTGACGCACACGCGCATGCGCGCGCGGGCTCGCGTCCGTACTCGTGGGCGTGTGCGTCTGCGCGCGCGCGTGCGTACGTGTGTGCGGCTGCAGGCGTGGCTGTTGCACTTTTACTCCGCGCTCGCGCTGCGCGAGTCCGTGCTCCTCTCCAACGGATCGCACATCCGCGCGTGGTGGATCCGCCACCACTTCTTCTTCATCGGCCTCTCGCTGGTGATGCTCACCTGCTCGTATGCCAGCGAGCCCTGCCGCGCCTTCATGCAGCGCTTCAACGTGTGGGCGTGCTTCCAGGGGCTCATAATGCTGCTGCAGAACCGCTACCAGCGGCAGGTGCGCGCGCGCACGCGCGCGTGCGCGCATGTATGCGTCTCTATGTGCGCGCGCGTGTGTGCGCNCTCAGCCAGACGACTTGTACCAGCAGATGCTCAGCCAGACGACTTGTACCAGCAGATGCTCAGCCAGACGACTTGTACCAGCAGATGCTCAGCCAGACGACTTGTACCAGCAGATGCTCAGCCAGACGACTTGTACCAGCAGATGCGGGGCGCGAAGTGCTCGCCGGCATGGACGCCCGGGACGGCTTCCGGGGTTGCCCAGTACGCGAGGAGGACCGGCGCCTGGCCGATGCGGTTGCGCGCCTGCTCGATCCGAGCGCAAAGGTGACCATCGCACGACACGCGCTTGTTCATCGACAACGCGGACGACTTCAAATCCGCATTCAACGCTATGGCCCGCGGCATCAAGCTGCTCAAGCACGCCATCAAGCCTCCGTGCGGCCAAGGCACGCGCTGAATATGTTATTAACAACAACCTCCAAAGCGAGACGCCCATCAACGACCCCGACAAGGAGGACGAGCTCGTCCCTAAGGCTGCACCGCGAAAGTCCAAGTTTCGAGGTGTGCACTACAAGTTGAAGCGCGACACAATGCGCACGACAATGACACCGTCCAGCATACAAATATGCCGCGGCGCGCACCACGAGGAGCCTTCCGCGATCCACGGGATGCCTTCCGTCGTTTTCGAAAGCCGCTCAGGTTCGATCGCTCCTTCCTTTTCGCGGAACTGCGCGCGCGAATCGCGCCCGAAATCACGCGGTCGCCGCGCGCGCGCGCGCGACCTGGTTCCTCGCCCGACGACCCCGGTGGTCCAATCGAATGACCATGTAGGCACCCGGGTTGTGCCCCAGCCACAACCCGGCGACCCTGGTGTGGCAAATATAAACCCTATATCGTCTTCCAACGCGCACTGTACCTTAATTAAACCCCTAACCCGCACGGCGCACGCACGCGGCCGCTCCAAAGGGGATTCGAAGTTCGAACGCGTCGGGCGCGCGCGTGGCGCTGGGGGGAGGGGGGGGGGGGGGGGGGGGGGGGGGGGGGGAGGGGGGAGGAGGGGGGGGGCTGCGCGTGGCGCCACGGGCTCCAGGAGGCGTCACACACCGCACGGGTCGGGTGGGGCGGCCGCGCGCCGGCGGGCGGCATGGAGGGCCAGGTGGAGTACGCCGAGCGGCGGAGGCGGCTCAAGCGCGTGCGCGATGCCCTCGACAAGGCAGCCGCGCGCGCCGACAAGCTGCGCGCGGCGAGGGAGGAGCTCGTCAAGGCGGTGGAGGACGCGGCGTCGTTCGAGGTGCGCGCGCCGCGCCGCCGTGCGCACGCGAATGCGGGTGCTCGCCCGCGCCTGCTCGCGCCTGCTCACGCCCCTCTCGCGCCGACCCGACCCAACACAGCTCGAGGCCGGCCGACGCCCAGGCGACGGCGCCGCGCTCGACGCGGTCGGGCTCGCGCTGCGCCAGGGCAACGCGGCGGTGGGCGGGATGGTCAGGACGTGGCAGGCGAGCGTGGACGCCTCCAAGGTGCGCGAGCGAGGGCGCCCGAGCGCGCGTGGCGGCGAGCGCGCGACTCCATCGGCGCTGACGACCCCGTCTCCCCCCTCTGCCGTTCCCTGCCTCGTCATCCCCCCGCCCCCTCCCTCCCTTCGCCCGCTGTTGTGTGGCAAAGGAGGCCTTCCCGACGACGCTGCCCAAGGACTCGCGCCCCGACGACGCGGGGTCCTTCCTGGCGCTGCTGTCGCCGGCAATCAAGGTGCGCGAGATGGATCGAGCGAGCTGGGTGCGAGCCACCCTCAGCATCGCGCGCTCGCCGACGCGCTCGCTGACCCGCGCGCTCTTCAGGCGGAGCTCGCCGCGCACGCGCAGGCGACCGCCGACATGCAGACCGCGCACCGCGCGCTGCACGCCGACGGCGCGCCCGGCACATCGCGGCCCGCGAGGAGGAGCTCGCGCTGAGGACGGGCGTGCGGCTCGTCGAGGCCGTACTGTACACTCTGCTACTGTACACCACCGCCATCAGTGCTCGCGCTCGAGCTTGGCGCGCTGCGGCGGCGCCTCCTCCTCCTCCTGCCGCTGCGCCGAGTCGGCCGCGTCGCGGCCGCCCGCTCGCCGCTTGGGCGACGGCGCCGCGCTGAAGAAGCCGCGGATGTCGGCGCCCGCGCGCGTGGGCTTGGGCGGCGTGTACGGCGCGCAGGCCTCGCTCGGGGGAATGGCATTTGGAGGGATTGTTGATCGCCGGGCTGACCGTGTGGGAGGTGAGGCCCTCCGCAGTGCCGCGCGTCCGGCGGGCGAACACGTCGGGCCGGTCGCCGCGCCGCAGCCACTCCCTGGCGGCCGCCTCGCCGCGCAGGACGACGGGCTGCCGGTCGTGCAGCCACGCGAGCCCCTCGGCGGGCGCCGTCGCGCGACAGGTACTGTCCTGGACACGTGAGAATTTTTTTGGACGGCGATAAATTTTTCCGATCGAAAAATGCGGGGGCACAAAACAGTTAGGGTCGCTCGGCGAAAATAAGGGTTTATAAATGACTCGTCGTAGCTGTCGGGGTGGGCGCCGCCACATTTGGCGCTTGAAACCCACCTTCCTCACAACCTCGATGAGCTCGTCGCGGGTCTTCTTGCCCAAGTCCTTGAGCGCAGGGGCCTTGAGGCGCACGTGGTATGGGGCCTTGTCCATCACGACGACGGCCATTGCGCCGATGGCGGTGGTACGCCGCGTACTACAGCGCTTCGAGTTCGCGACAAGTCGCACTTGGCCCGCCTGTGGGCATGCGCGTCCAGGGCGAAGAGGTGAGCATGCGTGTGTATGTGCGGGCCGTGATGTGACGCGATGGCGAGCCTGATGTGACAGTTGCGTATCTATACTGACTTTTTGATGCGATCGTCGCACCGCACCTCGATCCGTTGGTTTAGTTATTTGAAAGGGCTCTGGCCCTTTTTAACTAGAAGGTTATAACGTCCGCCTAACAAGCGGAAGGCCGGCAGTTCGACTCTGCCATGGATTAGCAGTTCAAAAGCCGTGTGCGGGCTTCCTTTTTTTTTGTTGCCCTTGTTGCATCTTTGTTTTTGCCCGTAACGCTTGCCGCCGCGCATGGGCGCCCCCTCCCCCCCCCACCACCACCCCCTCCGCCCTCCCCCACCTGGTGCAAGAAAATAAAACCCAGCACACCCTAATCCGCCGACCTGGTCCCCTAATCCGTCGGCCCTGCAGCGTCCATCGACCCCGGTACCCGCATCCGTCGACCCTGGTGCGGAAAAAAATTAAAACCCAGCACACCCTAATCCGTCGGCCCTGGTGCCCTAATCCGTCGGCCTTGGTGCGTCCGCCGACCCTGGTGCGCTAATCAGTGGGTAAATGACTGTCAGAAGTAACCACGGGAGAGCAGATACATAAATGGCTGGACATCAAACGTGACCACGGGAGACTAGATGAGGACAACACTATGTGGCATTATCCGATGTAATCCACGTATCATCACACACCACCCTCGACCGAACCTCTAGACTAGTCTGTTCGTAAACATTCGGGGGTTACGTCCGAACTTACCACGAAGTGAAGATGTAATGAAGATGCAATCCATCTATCATCATAAGCCGCGGCGCCTGAGGCCCGGCGGCGACGACGGGAGTGTCGCATACGTCGCCGCGGTCGTGGACAATAAGGTGCAGGAGACAACGGGGGCTTGCGACGAGACGCCCGAGCCCACGTTCACTATCCTCACGACGCCGTTTTTTTCCTTCGGGCGTGTGCCGAAAACTTGACGATTAGGTACCGTCTCAGCTTGACGGCCGGAACCGCTTGTTAGGCGGACGTTATAACCTTCTAGTTAAAAAGGGCCAGAGCCCTTTCAAATAACTAAACCAACGGATCGAGGTGCGGTGCGACGATCGCATCAAAAAGTCAGTATAGATACGCAACTGTCACATCAGGCTCGCCATCGCGTCACATCACGGCCCGCACATACACACGCATGCTCACCTGAAGCGGGACCTGCGCGTACGGGTGTCCGCCCGGTTCACGCTGAACAGCGCTTGAGACGTGGCGCCGACTGCAAATCTGAAATCCCCGCCGCGCGTGCGTTTTGACCTGCCTGCGCTCCGCGTGCGTGCGCGCGCGCGCACGCCACGCGCCCACTGAGGTAACCGGCCCAGCGGCGTGCGCGCCCTTCCCCCGACCCTTTCCCCGTCCTCCGCTCCTCCCCCCCCCTCCCCACACACCCCTGTGCCCCTCCCCCTCTGCCGCGCCCCTCGCGCCCGCCGCCGCCGCCGTCGCCCCGACCGCTAGCGGGCGGCGGCGCGCGGCATCCGCGCGCTCCGCCCCGCGCGCGGCGGCCACCGATCCCGCCGATCCCGCCGATCCCGCCGATCCCGCGGAGTCCTCGAGCAACACCAACACAGCAGCCTTCCAATGGCGCGGCTTCAAGCCCCTCCCCGCCCTCGCCTCCGTTTCAATCGGCCTCGTCCTCTACCTTCTCATCCCGTGCCCCGCCCAGCTCACCCAGCAGGCGTGGGCCCTGCTGGCCATCTTCCTCACCACGGTCACCGGCCTCATCCTCGAGCCGCTGCCCGTCCCGGCGTGGGCCGTGCTCTCCCTCACCACCGCGCTGATGACCAAGACGCTCTCGTGGGACGCGGCGATGGGCGCCTTCACCAACGACGTCATCTGGCTGATCACCGTGAGCTTCTTCTTCGCGCGCGGCATCGTGCAGTCGGGCCTGGGCGCGCGCATCGCGCAGGCGTTCGTGGCGCTCTTCGGGCGCTCCACCCTCGGCCTGTCGTACGGCCTGGCGGCCGCCGAAACCGTATTAGCACTTGCGATGCCCTCGGGCACCGCGCGCGCCGGCGGCGTCTTCATGCCGGTGATCGACTCGCTCTCCAAAGAATCGGGCTCCACGCCTCACTCCAACCCCCGGCGTATGGGCGCCTTCCTGGCCATGTCGCAGGCGCACGGCGCGTCGGCGCACTCCTCGTCCATCTTCCTGACGGGCGCCGCGCAGAACCTGCTCGTCATCAAGCTCGCCGAGCAGGCCGGCGTGGTGTTCGCCAACGCGTGGATGCAGTGGTTCGCGGCGGGCGTCCTGCCGTGCCTGGCGTGCCTGGCGCTCAGCCCGTACGCCGTGTACCGGCTGTGCGAGCCCGAGCTCAAGGACACCCCGGAGGCGCCCGCGCGGGCGCGCGCGAGCCTCGCGGCGATGGGGCCGCTCACGCAGGACGAGGCGATCATGGTGGCGGCCATGGGCGCCGCGGTGGTCATCTGGGTGGGCGGCTTCGGCCTGCCGGGCGCCGTGGGCGCCCTGCTGGGGCTCAGCGTCCTGCTGGCGACGGGCGTGCTCTCGTGGGCGGACTGCATCGACGAGGAGCCCGGGTGGTCGACGCTCACGTGGTTCTCCATCCTGGTGGGCTACTCCACGGCGCTCAACGAGCTGGGCGTCATCGGCTGGGTCGCAAGCAGCTGCAGCGGCCTCGTGGCGAGCCTCGGCCTGCCCACCGCCGGCGCGGTGGCGCTCATCCTCGCCGCCTACGCGCTCATCCACTACATGTTCGCCAGCCAGACGGCGCACGTCGCCTCGCTCTTCGGCGCCTTCCTGAGCATGATGGTGCTCGCGGGCGGCGCCGGCCTGCCGGCCGCGCTCGCGCTGGGCTTCCTGACCAACCTCTTCGGCGGCATCACGCACTACGCCGCGGGCCAGAGCGTGGTCTTCTACAACGCCGGCTACGTGAGCCTCGCGGAGTTCTGGACCATCGGCCTCAAGATGTTCCTGCTGAACTCGGCCGTCTTCGCGGCCGTCGCCATCCCGTGGTGGAAGTTCCTGGGCATCATGTGAGGAGGAGGAGGGGGCGGCTGAGGAGGGCGCGCCGCGGAGGGGCGCCGCGTGCGTGGTCTGTCGCGACGAGCGAGGGGGCGCGCGCACACACAACGCACAGACGGACGGACGAAGCGGGCGCGCCGCCGCCGCCGCCGCCGCCGGCGGCGGCGTCGCAGGCAGCCGCGACAGCTCGGCGGGAGCCTCTTTTTTTTGTTGTTGTGAATGGAAAAAATGATTACGACGACATGGGCGCCAGCAGCTGCCTCCTCTTGGCCCCCCCCGGGACGGGCGGCGGCGCGCGCTCGACGGGGTGCTCCGCACCCCCAAGAAAGCGCTCCGCACCCCGGCACGTCGTCGCCTTCCCCGGCACGAAGCCGTGCCCCGCGGGCGCCTGCGCCCGCCTGCGCGCGGCGACGCCCGGCCGCTCGCGCGGCGTCGCGGCCATCGAAAGGGCGTCGCGGCCCAGCCTCGGCGGCCGCCGCGGCTCGAGCGGCGCGGGCTTGCTCTGGGCCCCGCGCACTGCAGGAGAAACGCCCCGTCGCCCCGACGCTTGTTTCACTCGCTCCGCGCCCCCGCGCACTGCAGGAACAACGCCCCCCCGTCGCCCCGACGCTTGCACTGCACGAGCAACGCCCCCCCGTCGCCGCGACGACGCTCGTTTCACTCGCTCCTCTCCTCCCAAATCCTCCTCCTCCACCACCGCCACGCGCGGGCCCACCGCGAAGGCGGGGAGGCGGTCGGGGTCCCTGCTCGCCATGACGACGACCTTGCCCTCGTGGTCGTACTGGTAGTCCTGCCCGCGCAGCTCCCTCTTGAGGCTCTGGATCCTCCGGAGCTCGGCGGCGTGCTCCTGGGCCTGCGCGCGCTTGGACGCCTCGGCGGCCCTGCGCTGCTCGATCTCGTCGCGCAGGCGCTGCTCGCGCTCCTGGTCCTCCAGGGACAGGGACAGGAACGACGACCTTCGGCTGTACGCGAGGTGGGCCGCGGCGGCGGCCGCGGCGGGCGGCGCGCCGCTGCGGACCGCCGCCGACGCGCCACCGCGCGCCGCCGCGCCGCGGGTGCCGCCGTCTCCCTCGCCGCCGTCCGCGGACCCCGCCTCGGCCCTCGCGGCGGCGGCAGCAGCAGCAGCAGCAGCCTCCGAAGCGCCCTCGATCGCCTCGGCCTCCGCGCTCATTCCGGCCGCCTCCCGCGCCTCGACCGCGTCCCGCGCCTCTCCCTCCTCCTCCCCCTCTCCCTCCTCCACCCCCTCTCCCTCCTCCTCCCCCTCGGGCAACGCGTCTTGCGCCTCGACCCTCTCAATCGCCCCCAAAGAACAGCCCTCCTCCTCCTTCGCGTCAGCAGCAGCAGCAGCAGCCGCCTCATCAGACAACAACAGCGGCGCTCGCGTGGCCGCGTCCTCACGCGCCACGAGCGCCTAGACAGATCCTCGGCACCCTCGGGGAGCTTCACGGTAGACGCGTCGTCGGTGGCGGCGGCCGGCGCGGCGGCCTCCTCCGGGGCGGCCTCCTCCTCCTCGTCGTCGTCGCTGTCACTCATCATCATGCCCCCCTCCTCACCGTCGCTCAGGTTCATGAAGTTCATGTCATCGAGCGTCGTCTCCTTGTCCTCCGTGCCGAAGTCGACGGCAGTCACCATGAGATCGACCTTGCCACCCGGCACAATGATGCCCTTGAAAGTGGGCTTGCCTGTCACCAGCTGTGGTGTAGCAGTGCGAGGGACGCGCGGAGCGGCAGAGCACGAGTTCGGACGCGGGCGAGTCAGCACGGATGCGGAAGCTCGTCCGGCGCTGCTCCGACTGTCGCCGCAGCATGCACTGGCGCCGCGCGCTGCACAGAAGCCCTGCGCTTCACGCGCGTGCCGCGCGGCAGCCCGGGGCACGATCGCGACCCTCGCGCGCACTGCCGAGCGCGCTCGCTGCTCTCCTACGCGGGAGCCTCGCCGCGACGCCAGCTGCCTCTCGCCGCGCGAGCGCACCTTGTCGAGGTTAAAGAACTGCTGGTCGCCGATCTGCAGCGTGTTGTTGTTCATGAAGAACTTGCCCCACAGGCGGTCCTTGCTGGGGTTGGCCACCTCGAAGGTCGCCGTCTGCTCCCACTGCGGGTCGAGGCCGCGCTCGGTGCGCGTCGTGAACGACTGCTCGGTGCCCTCGATGCCCACGGTGCACGTGCAGTCGGGNGCGCACCCGCCGCCGCCCCTCCCCGCGCGCGCGGTGTGGCACGCCTTCGCACGCGCGCACGCCGCGCCGCACACGCGTTCCCTCGCGGGCAAAAAAAAAAAAAAAAGCCAACGCTTTTTGACCAGGCCCGCTCGAACCAACGCGTTTTGATGGCGCAGGAGTGGGGAGCGCCCCGCCCCGAAGGTTTGCGCGCATCGACCGAAAATGTACTCAATAGGGTTCGTGCATTGACCCTAATCAGACGTGCTGTACCCTAACATCTCGTGCGCGTTCGTGCGCGTGATGTGACAGCGACGCGCATATTTTAACGAACGTTCGTAACGGGCGCGCCAAGTGGCGCCGTCGGCGAGACAGCGCAGTGCTGCGCCCCGGCGGCCAGACAGCTGCGCCCCGGCGGCCAGACAGCTGCGCCCCGCGGGCCAGACAGCCGCGCCCCGCCGGCCAGACAGCTGCGCCCCCCGGCGGCCAGACAGCTGCGCGCCGCCACCGGCCAGACAGCTGCGCGCCGCCACCAAACCGGCGATGGCGGACGCGGAGGGCGGCGCGACCGCAGGAGCGCCGCCGGCCGCC
>RQSC01001236.1:56901-77100 GCA_013416795.1 Prasinococcaceae sp. CCMP 1430
CGTGTGGGTGCGCACCGACGGCGTGTGGGAGGCGCCGGGCGCGGGCTGCGCCGGCGCGGCCGCAAGCTAGTCGCGGGCCTGTGGCGCACCTCGAGTACAAAAGTAAAGTGTACACCCGTGCGCCCACGACGACCCGCGGGCTGCACGCGCCCCCGCGGCTGCGGCTGCAGGCGGCCTCCCCCCCCCCCTGCCCCCCCACCCCACCCCCACCCCCTTATCCCTTCGCCCGCTCGCTAGAGCGGCTCGCCGGTGTCCGGATCGACGGCGCCCGTGGTTGGGTGGTAGAACTCGCCCGCGCGAGGGTAGTACGCGCCCAGCGCCCCCATGAACTGGAAGGGGACCGTGTGCGCCTTGTCGCCGCCGCCCTCGGTCACCTGGAAGTGCAGGTGCGGCTCCGGGCAGAATCCCACGTCGCCCGACTCGCACAGCACGTCGCCCGCACTCACCCGGTCGCCGACCTTGACCCTCGCCGAGCCCGCGCGGATGTGCACGTACTCAGTGACGAGGCCGCCGGCAATCTCGACGGCGATCGAGTTCCACGCGAAGAGGTTGCGGACGCTGATGCCGCTGACGCCGCGCGTGCTGTCGCGCACCGCGCTCACCACGCCGTCGGCCGCCGCGACCACCGGCGTGCCGACCGCGCACCGAAAGTCGACCGCGTGGTGCGTGCACGGGCTCAGGCAGTGCGTCAGCGAGCCGCCGAAGCCCTGCGTGCATAGGAAGCGGGCCTCGCCGGCCCGCCGCCCGTGCCCGCCCGTGCGCGGGCCGACCCGCGCCGCGAGCGGAAAGCGCAGCACGGCGCGGCACTCCCCCGCCGGATTGGGGTGCGGGGTGAGGGTGCTCACGTCGCTCTCGAGGCGCAACGCCTCGTACGACGCACCGTGCGGCACGTCGGCGAGCACGCACAGCGTGGTGATCGACTGAGGCGGCGCCTGCGCAATGAAGGTCACGCACTGCTCGCCGTCGCCATCGCTGCTGCCGCCCTGGACGGGCGCCTGCTCGCCGCCGTCGCTGCTGCCGCCGCGCCCGAGGTCAAATCGCAAGTATCGCACCCCGTGTTTTCGTTCGCCCCATCTGCTCCCATTGCCATCCGACGGAAGATCTGCCGAAATCCGCATTCTTCCGCAGATTGGATTTTTCCCCCGCCGCGAGGCGCCGCGCCCGCCCCCCCNCTGGCGAAGCGAATCGAGGCCAAGAAGATGTCGATGACCATCACCGATGCGGCGCTGGATCATCTGAGCGAGGTGGGCTACGACGTCCGCTACGGCGCTCGCCCCGTGAAGCGCGTCATCCAGCAGCGCCTCGAGACGCCGCTCGCGCAGGCCCTCCTGCGCGGCGACTTCGCCGAGGGCGATGGCATCCTCGTGGACTTCGATGACACTGCGGACGAGGTGCGTGCCCCCGCAGCTGCCGGCGTCACGCGCGGATTGACTGCGCTGCGCGCTCGCTCGCGCCGACGGGTCGCGCCGCGAGCGCCATGTCCTTGGCTTGTTTCTGACTCCCACTGCCCACTCCTCGCCCTCATACGACAGCGTCCGCGGCGGCGGCGCGCGCAGCGGCCGGCCAGCGGTCGCCGGCGGACGCGCTCCGCGGCAACGCTCCCACGCCGAGCAGCACGGCGATGGACTCGACGAGGCGCGCGGCGGTCGTGCTGCCCCCAAAGCGCACTCCCGAGAGGACCGCGAGCTCGACGTGCGCGTCGGCAGCGTCCACAACGTCGCCCGTGCGCGCGCGCATGCGCGCCGCGATGGAACACGCTGCAAGCAGTGCGCGCGCATACGCGTCGCCTCGCGCGCGTGAGAGCGCAGGCAGGGCGCAAGCAAGCGACGTTGCCACGCCGGCCAGCTCGTGCGGCGAGAGTGCACGCGCTCCAGCGCGCTCGAATGCCGCCTGGGGTAGCGCGCCCTCGCTTTCGAGGCGTCGCGCGGCGACAGCGTCGTCGTCCGCGGTCAGCGCCGCGACGACCCGCGCGCGCGTGGCCGCGAGAGCGGCGGCGACGCACTCCGGCGGAATCGCCGCCGCGAGCACGCGGGGAAGCGACGCCTCTGCCGCGCGGGCGGGCGCCCACCCATCGTCACCGATGAGCGCGAGTATCCCCAGCGCGACTCGCTCGGGCTCGCTTCCGTTGCAGCAGAGCGCAAGGTACTGCTCCTCCTTCGACAGCTCAGCGCGCTCCCCGCCGGCCACATGCCCCGCGTGCCTGCCACGTGCCGCACGCTCCTCGCACCCCTCACGCCACATCGTCTCCGCCCCGCCGATTCTCCGCCGCAGCTCCTCGAAGAATGCGGCCAAGTCAACAGAAACACCGCCTGCGCGCAGCTCTCCCGCAGCGGGCGCCTCCTCCGCACACAGCGCGGCGGCGGCCGCCGCCGCGCCCCACGCAGGCACTACCGCCGAGACGGCGTCGCGCCGTGCGTCACGCGCACGGGTGGCAATGCCGCCGGCGGCGCCGTTGGCGGGTCGAGTATGCGCACCATGTGCGCAATCTTCGCCAACTGGCCGAGCATGGGCGGGTCCGCCTGCACCTCCTTGGTGTCTGCACTCGCGCACGCGCAAGTCAGCGCGGTGCGACGGCGGCGCGCAGCGCGCAAGCACGCACACGCACGCGCTCCGAATATCTCGTGCGAGCGCTCGGCGCGTGACGCACCCAGGGTCCATCTGAGCCCGATGGAGCGCACGATGCGCCGGTGGCTCTCTCGCGTGCCGATGACCGACCTGCGCAGCTGCACGAGCAGCGTCTGCGCGCCGGCGCCCATCGCCCCGCGGCCCAGGGGCCGCGCGCGCGCGCTGGCCGCGCGCGCCGGGTTGGGCAGGTTGGAATTGAGGTCGGAGGCACCGGGGGACGACACGAGCGGGGTGCCTGCACAGGCGCGCGCCGGGCGCGCGCTGTGGCGCGCCCGCCCGCCCTAATTTTTTTTTTTCTGCGAGCGCTTCACGAGAGCGTGCGTGTCGTCGCGCGCGCAATCGCCGCCGCCTCGTCGAAGACTTGCCTCGTGGGCCGAGACCTACGAGCGCCCGCGCATCATACTCTTGCTGACAACGCTGAGGGTGTGTTCAATGGCTGCAGCTGCGGCCGCGGCGCCAGCTAGGCGAGAAGAGCGCGCACGATCTCGCGCACGTTGAGCGACTTGAGGTCCGTGTACGTCTGCCCGCAGCCGATGAACATGATGGGCGCCCCCGACGTGTACACCATGGAGAGCGCGGAGCCCACCTTGTCGTCGACTGTCTCGTACTTGGTCAGAAGGATGCCGTCAATGACGCGCGTGCAGTTCGGATCCGGGTGCAGGTCCGCGAGGCGCGAGTTGAACTTTTGCAGCTGGTCGAGCGCGTCGTTGCCCGTCAGCGCCTCGCCCACGAACAGCGTGGTGTCCGGCTTGTTCATGACGATGAGCTTGGAGAGCGCCACCATGAGCGGCTCGTTGTCCTGCATGCGTCCCGCGGTGTCCACGAGCACCACGTCGTAGCCCTCGCGGCGCGCGTGCTTGACTGCTTCGCGCGCCACGTTGGCAGGGTCTTTCTCGTATCCGCGCTCGAACAGCGGCACATCCAGGCGCGCCGCGTGCGTGCGCAACTGCTCGACCGCGCCCGAGCGAAACGTGTCGCACGCCGCGAGCAGCACACGCATGCCGTTTTGCGTGAGCCAATACGCCACCTTGGCGAGGTTGGTGCTCTTGCCCACGCCGTTCACGCCCACGAACACCATGACGTAGGGCTCGCCGCTCGCCTTCTTCCCCGCGATGTCGCGCAAGATCTCGTTCGAGCGCTTGGGAGTGAGGATGCGCACCAGCGCGGCCTCCATCGCCTCACGCACCGCCGTTCGAACGCGCCCAAACGTCGGCAGTCGCCGCCCGACGAGGCTCTCCTCCACGCTCGCGCACAGCTCGCCGGCAATCTCCTCGGCGACGTTTTTGGTGAGCAAGCGCTCCTTGAGCGCGACGAGCGTGGGCGCCAGATCGGCTCGCTCGAGCGGCCGGCTCCCGCTCACTTTGGCAAAGACAGATCCCACCCACGCACCGACGCCGGCGCCGGAGCCGGGAGAATCATCTTCGTCGTCGTTGTCGTCGTCGCTGTCGTCGTCCATCCGGCTCGCGCCGTGGGTGTGGGCGGCCCCGCCCTCGGCAGCGACCGCATCCGCCAGCGTGCCCTGCGAGTAGTCCAGCACCTCTGCCTCCTCGTCGCCTTTGCCCCCCTTCCCCTTGCCTTTGCCCTTGTAATATGCGGGCTTTGACGGCTTGCCAGACTTGGCCGGCGCGCGCACCGGTGGCTCTCGGCCCCCCTTCTTGCCACGGCGGTTGAGCTTGCTCATATCGAAGGCGCCGTCACCTGCCTGCATCGCGCCAGCGCCCGCCCCCGCCCCCGCGTCGCCTCCAGAGCCCGCACCAGCGCCCCCTTCGCCGCTGCGATCACGCTCAGCGCTGCTGCCCGCGCCTTCGGCCGCGCCGGCCTGCGCAGCCGTCGCGCCGCCGCCGGCGCCGCCATCGCCGCTGGGGGGTGCGGTGAGTTCCGAGGCATCCTCGAGGTCGGCGCGAATGGCGTCGAATTTTGCGTCGAACGCGTCTGCGTAGTCGAGCTTTCCCGGCTCGTGCGCGCGCCCGAACGCATCCCTCACGCGCTCGAGCAGCGCGGGCACGTACGGCAGGGCGATCGAGCGCTCGTGTGTGGCGGCGAGCACGAGGCCGCGCGTATTGTCCAGCGCCCACCGCACGCGGTACCCGCGTCCGTTCGGGGCGACGACGTCGTAGGCCTCATCGCTGCCGCCTCCCGACCCCCCACCCGCGCGCTCCTCCAGGAGTACGCGCGCGATGAGGGCGTTCACGACGGCGTCGCCACCGGCCGCCGCCGGACGCCCCGCCCCCTCGGCGGGCACGCGCCACAGCACCACGCCGCCGCGCGTGAACACCACGAAGTCGTCCAGCATGCCGCGCGGCGCGCCGGAGCGCTCCCTCTTCCCCCCCGCCTCCCCCTCTGGCGACGGGATCCACTCTCAATCGAGCGCCTCGTCGATCGTCCGCGCCTGCGCCAGCGCGAAGGGCGGGGTTGGATGCGGGCTCCCAAGGGGAGGAGGGCGGCTCTCCCCCGCCGCCGCCCGCCCCCCGGGGGCGCTCGCGCTGTGGCCGCGGCAGGGGCCGTGCCGTCGAGAGCGTGGCCCGCCCCCACGAGCAGCGCCGCGCATCGTACGTGCCCCAGCCGCACCGCCTCCGCCCAATTGGCGGAGGCGGTGCGGCTGGGGCACGTACGATGCGCGGCGCTGCTCGTGGGGGCGGGCCACGCTCTCGACGGCACGGCCCCCGCGGGGGAGACTGCACTCGACTGGGCGGCGTACGCTTCGAGCCGAGCCAGGGAGGCGCACGATGAGCGCTGCCGAGGGGCGGGCGACGCGCGGGGGGGCGGCGCCCCGTCGGGGTTCCCCCGCCGGTGGAGAGTAAAAGGGGGAGCCGGAGGGCGCGGCGCGCTCGTTCGCGCGCCACACGCGCGCAGCACAAGCAGAGGCCTGGGCTCGAGCGCGCTCTCGTCCCCAACCGCCCCGAGCGAGACGGGCACGCGATGCGGCGCCCCGCGCCGGGCGCGGGTAGCCGCCGCGGCGGCATCAGCGCGGGCACAAACGTGCAGCGGCCCGAGAATGGGGGCGGCGGCGGCAGCCGCCGCAGCAGCGGCCGGGGCAGAAGCGAGTCCAGGGCGGAACGCCGCTTAAAGATCCTCGCGGCGGACATCGCGTCGTGGATGCGCAAGCGGGGCAAGAGCCTGCGGCCAGAGCTCACGCCCGCCCAGCGCGGCGAGATAAAAGGTACGGCACCAGCCGACACAACATCCCCCCCCTCGCACGTCCCATGCTGCCTCCGCGCGAAAGGCACACAGGCGCCCCCCCGCACCGCCGGCGGTGGTGGCTCCGCGCGCTTCGCGCTGACACGCCCCCACCCGCCGTCGCCATCGCTCGGAAGAGTGCTTTGCGCTGATGGACACCGACGGCTCAGGAACGGTCGACGTCGACGAGGTGCGCCCGAGCGCTGCTCGCCCTCGCGCGCGCCTCGCCCGGAAATCCACCCGCGCGGCTCCTCAAGCGCGCGCTCACGCCCACTAGCACCTGCGCCGCTCCCCTCCCACCCGATCCGCCCTCCACGAAGGTACACGCTGCCATGAAGCTCCTCGGCATGAAGGCGCGCCGGCGCGATGTGGAGCGTATGGTGAACGCGTGGGACGCCGACGGCTCGGGCGAGATCGAGCTGCCCGAGTTCATCGAGATGATGACCAGCGAGATCCAAACGCAAATCGCCAACGAGTACGAACGACGCGAGGCGGGCGCCGCAGGGGGCGGCGCGGCGCCGCACTCCTTCCAGATGATCGCGCAGGGCCTGCGGCGCAAGAACCTTCTCGACAAGGTGATGACCGGGGACAAGGCCGCGCGCATGGAGCTACAGGGGCTGCTCGACTCGAAGAAGGCCTTCGCGCTGGCCGACGGCGGCTCGCGGTACGCGCGGCGGCGCTCGGTGTTCGCCGGGGGGGTCGTCTCGCATGCGTCGGTGTCGCGCTTCATCGCCGCACAGAGCGAGGTCGTCGAGAAGACGCTGGGCAGCGACGTCGGCGGGGGGGTGTCGTCCCGCCTGCTGAGTGCGGAGGAGCGCGAGGAACTGCGTGCTGTGAGCGTCTCGCGAGAAGACATGCGCGCGGCCAGGGGTGAGGCCGCCGCACGCCTGAGGCTCGCCGATACAGCCGCGCGCCGCGCGGAGAGCTCGCTCTTCACGCTGTGGCCGAAGCCACGTAGGTGACACGATGTACGCGTGCGATGAATCGCCCGTATTACACAACGTCCATGTTGTCCTCATCGGCGAGGAGCTGCGCGTCGATTGCGGCCGCGACGGCGGGCGCAGCGCCGAGTGCGGCCGCGCGTAGCGCGGCGTACTCGGCGCCGGACACGCCCGCGTGTGCGCCGTCGTGCGAGAGCCTGCAACGGTGAGCAGTGCGCGTGCGTGAGAAAGAGCGCATCCAAAAAGCCCTGCACGCGCGCGCGCGCGCGCGCGCGCGCACGTACCTCTCCCAGCACACCTGCCCACCCTCAAGCACGGCTACAGAGAGCGTCGCGCGCGCGCAGCCCTCCTCGGCCTCTGTGGGGTCCACAACGACCACTGCACCGCTACCCTCGCCTTCGCCCTCACCCTCGCCCTCGGGGGTGGCGTCGAGTAGCGCCGCGGTAAGCACGACGGGCATGGAAGCCACCACGAGCGGATCCACCTCCTCACCATCCTCGATCTCGACCTCTACCTCCGCCCCACCCGTGCCATTCTCACCCTCCGCAGCGACAGCGACCGCACGCGGGATGGCGGCCGTCGAGAGGGCGGCGCGTACCGCGGCGGACGCGCACGCGAGCATGCCGCCGCCGAGGCCGCCACACGCGTTGTGCGCGCCGTCCCCGGCCGCCATGATGGCCACGTGCACGCGGAGCTCCCACGCGTGGCGCGCACGCGCCACACACAGCCGCGCGAGATCGACCGCTGCGCCCGATCCGTCGGGCGCGCCGCCGAACGCCGACTGCAGCGCGGCGCGCAGCGTGGCTGCCTCGGCCTCGCGCCTGCTCGTTCGCGCGGACGCAAACGCGCGTGCAGAGCGCGGGGTCAGTTCTCCGTCATACGCGCGCATGCGCGCGCGCGCGCGCGCATGCCCGTCGATGGGTGCTCACGCGAGCGCCCCGCACGCACCTCCGGGGCGCCCCCCACTGCTCCCTGGCGCACGGCGAGACCTCGACGGAGAACGCGATGGAGCCGCAGTCGGGTGCCGACGCGCGCGGCCTGACGACGTCGGCCTTGACGCCCGCCACAGCGGCGAGCGCGCCGACGGCGGCGTGCGCGGAGCCATCACACTGCGCGAGCGCGCCCGATGCGACGCGCGGCGCGCGCGCTGAGGAAACGCGCGCACGCGCGCACGCGCGCGCGCCCAAACGCGCGCGCGCGCGTTCGTACAACCCTCGCCCCCTCCCTAGCCGCCCGATGCTGGGAGCGCCGCGCCGCGCCCCCAGTCCCACCCCCACCCCTGCCCGTCCGGCGGTGTGTGTGTGGCGCACGCAGCCGCCGCCGCCGCCGCCGCCGCCCGCCGCCCGCCGTTTAGGGGGTTGAGGTTAGGGTTTTGACCCCATTTGTTTAGGGTGCGCATCAGTGTATCTGCCACACCCGGGGTGTCGGGTTGTACCTGGGTCACCGCCCGGACGCCTCGCGTCATTCTGTTGGGACACCGGGGTCGTCGGGCGAGGAACCAGGTCGCGCGCTCGTGCGCGTTCGCGCCCGTAGGGTTCTTTCGACCCATTTTTCTTTTTTTTTTTCCCTTCCCCCTCCAAAACCCCCGAAAAAAGCCCGCGCGAAAACGCGGCGCGCAAAGGCGCCCTCGCGCCCCCCCCCACCCCCCCTGGCCTGGCGGCCTGGCGGCCCCGCCACAAGCGCGCGGGCTGCTGCCCCCCTCCCCCCCCGGCCCCGTGTCGCTGGGCGGGGGGTAGAGGGCGGCTCCCCTCGGCGGCGCCGATCGCCCGCCCGAAGGAAGGAGGGGCGGCTCCCGGGCGATGTCGCGGGCCGCGGCCGCCCCCCCCNGCACACACGCACACACACAGCACGCGCACTGCCATGCGCCCACACATGCACACCTCCACACAAACACAACACGCCACAATCACCACCACCACCGACACATCCAAAGGGTCCCAACCCGAACGACCGCGCTCTCCTCCGCGACGGCAAGATCGCGAACGTGCGCCACCAGCCCCTGACGCTCACAGACGACCACGTGTGGATCGTCAACACGCTGTCCGACGCGCTCTCGCTCAACGAGATGCTGTGCCTCAACCTGCTCGTGGAAACGGACGAGATCTACGGCCTGCAGGGGCGCACCCGGGAGGACACGGCGCGGCTGGCGGCGGGGGTGTACCACGAGGAGCGCATGGCGGTCGTCGAGTGCCTGCTGCTCATCCTCAACGCGGCCATCGTCGACTACGCGCCCGATCGGAGCGAGCTGCAGTCCGCCCTCGCGGACTACGCGGTGACGGTCATGCGGCGCACCGACCCGGCGGAGGGCGGGGGGTCGACGCTCCTGCGCAGGCTGCTCGCGCTGGCGTCCGCCGAGCCGCCCGCCGTGGAGGCGGGGAGCCTGCTCGAGCACATCACGCTCAGGTCGGGCGTGACCTGCGCGCGCGCGGACCAGGCGGCGCACGAGGCCATGCTGTGCGGGAACGCGCTGCACAGCGCCTGCTCCGTGGTCGCCTACGCGGTGCACACGCCGACGCCCGTCGCGGTGCGCGTCGAGGACGCAATGGCGGTGGTCCGGCTGGCGGCGAAGCGCGCGGCCGACATAGACGCCGAGGAGCAGAAGCGCGCGAACGCGCGCGCGCTCAACGACGAGCACATCCGCGTGCTCGGCCGCGGCATCGCCCAGCAGGACGACGCCGCCGGCGGCGGCGGCCTCGCCGACTCCAACAAGAGGGCGGGCGAGCGCGAGGAGGCGCGCCGGAAGGCGCAGCAGGCCGTCTCGTGCCAGCTGGCGGCCGTCGAGCTGCTGTGCCCGTGCGACCAGTTCCAGATGCCGATGGGCGTCGTCACCGAGCCCAACATGCTCGCGCAGGTGGGCGCCCTCGTGCGCGCCGCCGCGAGCGGCGGCCAGGGCGAGAACGGCGGGGGCGCGAGCGCGGCGGTGGGCCACGCGTCGTCGTCGTCGTCGTGGCACGCCCGCGCGATGGCCACCACCTCGATCGCGTGGGCCCTCGCCTCGGCGGATCCGAGGCAGGCGCAAAAGTCGGGCGAGGCCGCCGACGTCATCGCGCGCTACTCCGCAAAGGTCTTCGCGGCGATGCTCCAGGGCGACGCGGCGGCGCGCTACGACCCCGCGCAGGGCGCCATGGCGCACCAGACCGCGCACAAGCTGCTGCTGCGGTTCCTGCTGCACGAGGCCGGCAAGGGCGAGGTGCGAGCGATGCGTGACGCCGCCTCGGTGCATGTGGCGGCCGAGGGCGGCGACGCCTCCGAGGGCGCGGGCCTCGCGAGCCTGCTGTCGCTGATGGCGGTGCTCTACGCCGCCAACCCGGGGCTCGCCGAGCACTGGTGCGTGGTTGACTTCGTGGAGGGCGTGATGGAGGACCAGTGCACGGTGGCGATGCTCACGCCGCTCCTCGACATGCTGGCGGCGCTCGCGGGCTCGGACCAGTGGCGCCCGCGCCTGCGTGAGTGGCTGCAGCGCCCCGCCGATCGCGTGCCGGTCAACTGGTCGAAGCTCTTCAACGCCACGGCGCAGTACGCCAGCCTCCTCCGCGCGCGCGAGCAGGAGCAGGGCGGCGGCGTGGACGTCGCCAAGGCGGCGCAGCAGAAGAGGGAGCCGGCGACGACGGAGCTGATCCCCGCCGAGGACGAGCGGGTGCTCACGGCGTACCTGTCGCTCTTCAGGTCGCTCTTCGAGGCGGCCGCCGAGGACTCGGAGCGGCAGGCGGTGGCGCAGGAGATCAGGGCGGCGAGCAACCAGGCGCCGGTCGTCGGCCTCGTCAGCCTCTACACGTGCGGCGTGAGCCCCGCCCTGAAGGCCTCGCTGCTGGACGCCCTGCGGGCGGCGGCGCTCTCGCCGTCGCTGGCGCACGCGGCGCTCGAGCAGCTCAAGTCTTCCGGAGCGGCGCACGCGCACGCCGGCGGCGCGGCCGCCGGGCTGACGAGGCAGCTCAACCAGATCGAGGCCCCCGCGCGCACGTACCCCGAGCTGCGCGCCTTCCTCCGACTGGTCAAGACGCTCGCCGCCTCCCTGCCCCTGTACGCCGATCGGGGGCTCGCCCTCAGGACGCTCCTGCCGTTCGTGCGCGACGAGGCCTTCCTGAAGCTCGGCGCGCGCGAGCACGTCGACCCCGCCGAGCGCTGGGAGGTCGCCGCGCTCTGCTTGGAGATCTTCGAGAGCGTGGTGGCTGTGTACGCCCCGCGCGCGCAGGACTTCCACGACGGCGGGGTCAACCGGGCAGACGTGCCGCCGGGCTTCGACGTGATGAAGGACGCGCTCTCCGGCGGCGCCATCCTCCACCACGCCCTCCAGATCCTCGTCGATGGCGGCGAGGTGCCCGGGGACAGGGCGCTCGCGCCGCTCGACCTGCCGCGCGAGAGGGCCGTGCACGCGGCGCTGGCGCTCCTCAGGACCGTCCTGGGCGCCGACGCCGAGGTCTGCCGCTGCGCCGCCGAGGTGGCGGGGCACGGGGTCGATCGCGACGGGGCCGACTCGCGGGGGCTCGGGCCCGCCGCGCTGCTCACGCTTGACGTGGTGCTCACGCGCGCCCCCGAGCGCCTGGCGGCGTGCATGCAGTACTGCGCGTACACTCCCAACGTGGCCGTGCGCTGCGCCGCCGTCGATGTCATGCGCCACCTGTCCGACCGCCTGGAGGGGCTGCCGCTCGCGCTCGGCGACGGCGCCCCGGCGCGGCGCATCGTCGGCGGCTGCGCGGCCGCCCTCGCCGAGGCGGTGGCGAGCCCGCCGCAGACGCACGAGGGCGCGGAGCAAGGGTGCGACGCGTACCAGCTCGGGCTGCGGGTGCTGAGCCTGATGCTCAGCGCCGCGTCGCAGCCCGCGCCCAACATGCTCCACTTCCTGCTTGGCTGCCAGTGCTCCGTGGACGGCATCGACCTGCCAGAGGCGAGCGCCGTGCGCCAGCTCGCGCCCCTGCTCCACCTGTGCGAGCTCGTGTGCGACACTGGGCGCCGCGAGACGCACGCCACCCGCCTCGCGGAGCTGGCCGTCAGGGTGCTGGCGTCCTTGGCCACCGAGGAGCAGACGCGAGGCGCCGTGCTCCACGCCCTCAGGCAGCGGGGGCTCGTCGCGAGGATGGTCGCGAGCAGCGCGGCGGCGCCACCGCCGGCCGAGGGCGAGCGCCAGGCGACGCTGACGATCACGGGCAGCGTCCTGCGCCTCGCCGCGATCGAGCTGCACGCCGCCGATCCGGAGGTGCCCCTGCAGGGAGGGAGCATCGCGAGCGTGCTGCGCGCGTTGTTTGGCGCCGCGGCGGACTCGGGCAGCGACCCCAGCGCGCTGCAGGCGCTGAGCTCGCGCCACGTGGCGTTGCTGCAGATCCTCGAGCAGCTCCGCCCCAGCGCGCCGCCCGTGGCCTCGATCGGCGCTCAGGACGCCGCCGTGGAGAGCGTGCTCGCCGCCGCGCACGTGCGCGAGGCGCTTGCGGATCCCAGATCGGCCGGCATCGGGGGCGAGGCGGTCGGATTTGGCGCGCAGGCGCGGCCGACCGTCGACCTGAAGGCGCTCACGCACTTTTTGCAGTCGCGCGTGCCGATGCAGCAGACGCCCCGCGAGAGCGCCGCGTCCGCGGACGCGAACCGCCTCGCCATCGAGGTCGCTGCGAGCAACAACGCCGCGGCGGAGGAGAGCGCCGCGCGCGCGTCCGCCCTGCTCGCTTGGGCGGCCGCCGTGGAGGTGCTCGTATCGCGTCGCATCGACGGGGCCGGCAACACGCTGAAGTTGGTGGACATGGTGCTGCACGCGTGCCTGGACGTGCTCCTGGACGCGAGCCGCAAGGCGGAGGTGGATAATGACCTTGCTGGTTCGCTGCTGCGCGTCGTCTCGGTGACTCTGGCAACGCTCTCCGCGGCGCACGCCGAGACGCGCCGCGGGGCCAACGCCGCGGCAGCTGGGGCGCTGTCTCGCCACGCGCCCACCGAGCTGGCGACGGTCGCCTCTGGCGCGCTGCCCAAGCTGCTTCTGGTGATGGGCGACGCCTCGGCCTCGGCGGGCAGCGGCGCCGGCAGCGTCGTGGCCATGTGCAGGCTCTACGCGGGCGTCCTGCACGCGCTGGACTGCGCCGATGGGGAGGCCGCCGCGTGCGCCGCGGTGCGCAGGGCGCCAGAGCAGGCGCTCGCGAGGCTCGCGAGCGATGCGCTCGCCCCGAGCGAGGCCCTTCAGGAGCTGGCGCTGCGCACCCTGGACGCCGCGCTGGCCGCGGATGCCGGCGGCACGACCGTCGAACGGGCTCTGTCCGCCGGCGTCATCCGCGGGCTGCTGCACGGCGTGGCTGGAGCGGGCGGGCGCGCCGCGGCCGCCTCCCTCACCAACGCCGCCGTGATGTCGACCAGGCCGGCGTGCCTTCTCGAGGCCCAGCTGTCGTTGCTCCTGCGCATCGCCATCAGTCGCTGGCCGGTGAGCGCCGAGGTGCTGCTTCGGACTGGGGCGCTCCGCTCCCTGGCGGCGTGCGAGGCCCTGGACGTCGCCGTCGCGCCCTTCTCCCAGAGTGCGATGGGGCTCGACGCCGCGCGCGCGGCCGCGGTGGCCGTCCACGGGCGCGGGCGAGCCGACCGCGCCATGCGTCGCACGATCGTGTTCCCGGCGCTGCGGCTCGCGGCCGCCGTGGGCGCGTCCTTGCCCAAGAGCGAAGACTGCGGTGCGCAGCTCGCCAACTTCGTGAGCTCGCACGTGGGACTCTTCGCCAGCACCTTCGCCACGGCGGCCCTGCCGGCCGCGCGTGACACGGGCGACGAGGCGCTCGCGGACTCGCGCGTGGCGCGCGCCGCGATCGAAGACGCGGAGGAGCTCGCGCTGTGCATGGCGGTGCTGCTGCCCCTCTACGCGCACGCGGTCGAGGCGGGTGGCGCGGGCGCCGCCGCCGATGCGAGGAGCGCGGGCCCCGTGGCGGGCGCCATCGCCAGGGTGCACAACGATGTGGTGACGCTTGCGGGCGTGTACTGCACGGCCGACGGCGCGCTCGCCGTGCAGCCGGAGGTGGCCACTCGCCTTCAGGCCGTCGTCGCCGCGCTGGCGTCCTCGCGCGACGAGGGCCAGCGCGCGGCCGGTGCGACGCTGCGTGCGCAGATGAGTCGCGCGTCCGATCGACTCGCGCAGTGCGTGCGCCTGGGCCCCGCAATGCCCGAAGGTGCGAACGGCCACGGCACTGGCGCGATGGTCGTGGCAGGCGCGGGCGCGGCCGGCACCGCGGCACGCGTGGCCGAGCACGCGCGCGCCTCACTCGTCGCTCGCGCCGCGGATGGCATGTTTGCGTACGTGGGCGGCGGCATGCGCTCGCCGCTGGCGTAGCAGGACACCCGCGTCGCGTCGGCGCACGCGCACCGCCGCCGTATCATAATGGGTGATATTACTTGACGTGATGCTGGACGCACCATATTAGAGCCGCCCCCCCCCGCCGCTGGGCGCGCGCGCGCGCCGCGCGCGCCTATCTGGGCGATGCGGAGCCCTTGCCGGGCGATGCCGTCTCCGAGCCGCCTTCCTCGAGCGTCGCGCGGGTGCCCCGCGCGTCCCCGGCCGCCGCGCCCCCCGTTGTCGCCTCGGTGAGGAAGCGCCGCCCGCCGGTGACGTGGTCGATCTTTGCCGCTATCAGCGCCGCGCGGTACTCGGTTCTGTCGATGGTGAGCAGGCGGCAGTCGCCGCTCACCGTCGCGTAGAAGTCCGGCACGTACGGATTCGACTCGTCGCAGGCGAGCGCCTTGTTTCCCAGAGTGGACCACGGGCCCAGCTCGGACTCGAAGCTCTCCGAGCCGGCGTGGATGACCACCTTGCCCTGCATGATGAGCGTGAACATGCTCGATGGCACACCGCGGGAGTAGAGCACCTGCCCTTCCGTGTCGTCGCCACCAGGGCCGGAGATCACGCTGAAGTCGTTGTCGTCCTCATCGATCACCTTCGCGGTTGCGATGAGCTTCTTGAAGACGGCGGTGTACTGGCTCAGCTGCTTGAACTCCTCCACATTCATCTGCAGGAAGGCCATCACCGCCTGCTGCTCCTGGGGGCTCAGCACGTTGGACGAGTTGTGGTCCGAGTTGAGCGCCTCGAAGAATTTGGAGATGTCTCTGGAGCGCATGGTGTGGCGGATCCTGGTCTGCAAGGGCTTGTTCACATCGATGGCGTTGTCAGTCTCGTCGACGATCTCGTCCTGAATGATCTCCTCGATCACATCCTCGAGAGTGACGATGCCGGTGACCACCTTGGGCTGTGGCCCGAGCGACGCGGGCGACGCGGCGTCCGCGAAGTCGGGCGACGCCGGCGTAGCCAGGGCGGGGCCGTCCAGCTGTTGCTGCTTGTTGCGCCTGGAGGGCGCCGGCGAGTTTGCGATGCGCACCACAACGCCGTCATCGTTGATGGCGTCCTCCACGTTGCGCCGGCTGGACGAGTCGCGCGCCTGCAGCGTGGGCGAGGCCAGGCCACCATCCATCCCCCCGCCGTTCGCATCCTCGTCGACCCCGGCGCCCACGCCGCCATCGTTCTTGGCCAGGGGCGAGAGCGTGGGGGTCCGGCCGTCCGCGCTGCTGCCATCGTCGCCTTCGCCGCTGGTGGGAAAGCCCTCAACGAGCAGCATGTGGGTGTAGTTGACCTTCATGAATGACAGCACCTTGTCGAGCGTCATGGTCTCGTCGACGGCGCACACGTCGCGCCCGTGGAAGGAAAGCAGCGTGCTCACCTCAATCTCGTCGTCGGGGTCCACCAAGATGAGGTCCTTTGCGTACAGGATGCCCACGATGTTGGTAGGCTCGACCTCGTACACGGGGATGCGCGTGAAGCCCGACTTGTAGACGTCGAGCAGCATCTCGAAGTTGAGGCGCTGCGAGCGCTCCATCATGAAGACCTTCTTTATTTGCGTGAACACGTCCTTGACGCGCTTCTGCTTGTACTCGAGCACGCCCGTGAGCATGGTCTGGTCGTCCCTCGTGAGGCCGCTCTCCTCCTGCGCCTTCGGGTCTGCCACGTGGATCTCAATGAGCTTCTTGAACTCTTGCATCGAGTGGTACGTGCCGAGCTCCTGGCCGAGCACTATGTCGAGCACCTTGCTGATGGGCCACGAGACGGGGAGCAGGACGAGCTGTGTGTTTGGGTGTGTGTGTTTGTGTGTAGGCCGGGGTGGTGGATGGCGGTGGTGGTGGTGGCGCAGCGCGCGCGCGCGCGCGTGCAGAGTGAGCGGCCGAACGCACCCGCGAGCGCGCGCCGAGGCGTGCTGCGCGTGCGCGCGCATGCGTTCGAGCGCTCGAGGCGCCTCCGCGTACCGTGAAGAGCTGCACGAGCGGGATGACCTTCGCTCCAATGGCGAGGCCGTGGCGTGAGCACACGGCCTGCGGCGAGATTTCGCCGAAGACGACAATCACCGCCGTCGCCGCCGCGATTGCGACGGGCCCTTGGGCGAGGTCGTTCATGAGGATGGAGATGCACGTGTTCACGAGTGTGTTGCCGATGAGCAGCGTGCACAGCAGCAAGTTGCCCGACTCGCGCATGGGCAGGATCTTCTGCGCGTTGGCACGCTCGACGTCGTCGCCGCCGTCGGCGATAACCTGCAGGAGCGTAGTGTCCAGGCCCATCAGTCCCAGCGTCAAGCCCGAGAACACGCCGGAGAGAACGATGAGCAGGACGAGCAGGACATACTCCCACCAGTTCATGGCTGGCAGTCTGCTGGGCGGCCCCGCCCGCCCGCGCGCCGCCTGGCGCTGTGCCCCCCTGCCACTGCACCCGCGCGGGCGGGCGCGCGCCCACGTCAGCCCACGCACCCGCCCCACCCGGTGCATACACGCCGCACGCACTGCCCGCGCCCGCGCCCGCGCCAGCGTCCGCACGCTTCCCCCTCCCCGCTCCGTGCTCTCACACGCACGCACCGTGCACCACGCGCTCGCACGCACACCTCCCCTCGCCTCTGCGCCCGGGGAACGCGCGCTCGCGCGCGCTCGGGGAACGGAGAGGAACGACGGGACGGGTCCCCTCCGCACTTTGGCAAAAGAACAATTTCATCAACGGCTTAATTTGAATGCTTCGTCAAAATAAATGTCACGTTCGTTCCATTCGACGGATGAGCCGAAATTCAATGGGAAAGTGCGCGTTGTGCGTTTCGCGGTTCGCGCGCGCAAACGCACACGCACACGAACTGGGCTGTCGGGGTTCAAAAAGGAGGTGGGCTTCACTTGCATTTTGAGCAACGATACGGTCACATGACAAACGCATGGAAGACCCCGCGCAGGAGGCTCTCTGACCAAGGCCTGCCGAGATCCGCGCGAAATGCAAAGTGACCTTCCCAAGCGCGCGCGTTGGGGACTGAGTTCATTTTGACGTCGATCGGCGCGCACGCGGGCCGTTTGAAGGGCTGTCTCTGTGCGGCGGGGCGTTGTGGCTGGCGCCTCGCGCCACAGCGCGCAGGGCGCCCCCCCCCACCGCGGACGCGCGCGCCGGGGTTGTGCGTGCCAAGCAGCGCCGCCGCTGACGGGCGCTCGCGCGCGCGCCCGGCAGGCCGAGGCGGCGAAGTGCGTCGTGCCGTTCGGATGCCTGTACAAGCCGCTGCAGCCCATGGAGAGCATGCCCATCGTGCCGTACGAGCCGCAGCGCTGCAAGAGCTGCGCGTCGTGCCTCAACCCGTACGCGCGCGTGGACTTCCAGGCCAAGCTCTGGATCTGCCCGTTCTGCTACACGCGCAATCACTTCCCCGCGCACTACCAGTCGATCTCCGAGCAGAGCCAGCCGGCCGAGCTCTTCCCCAACTACACGACGATCGAGTACACGATGCAGCAGCCCAGCCCGCCGCCGCCGGCCTTCCTGTTCGTGCTCGACGTCTGCCAGCTCGAGGACGAGCTCGCGGCGGCGCGCGCGTCGCTCACGCAGGCGCTCTCGCTGCTGCCGGAGAACGCGCTCGTCGGCCTCATCACGTTCGGCACGCACGTGCACGTGCACGAGCTCGGCTTCGCGGACTGCGCCAAGTCGTACGTGTTCCGCGGCAGCGGGACGTACACGCGCGAGGCCGTCGCGGGGCAGCTCGGCCTCACGAGGGGGCAGGGCGGGCAGAGCCAGATCCCACAGCCCGGCCAGTCCGGCCAGCCCGGCTCGGGCGCGTCGCGCTTCCTCCTCCCAGTGTCGGAGTGCGAGTTCCAGCTCACCACGCTGCTCGAGGAGCTGTCGCACGACGCCTTCCCCGTGCAGGCCGATCAGCGCCCGGCGCGCTGCACCGGTCCCGCGCTCGCGGTTGCGACGGGCTTGATGGGCGCCGCCGCGGCGGGGAGCGGCGGGCACATCATGCTGCTGCTGGGCGGGCCGGGAACAGAGGGGCAGGGCGCCGTCGTGAGCCGCGACAACGCCGACGCCGTGCGCTCGCACAAGGACATTAACAAAAGGACGGCGCCCTTCTACAAGAACGCCTGCAAGTACTACGAGGCCCTCGGGCAGCAGCTCGTCGCCAACGGCCACGTGCTGGACGTCATCGCGTGCGCCCTCGACCAGTGCGGCCTGGCCGAGATGAAGGTGTGCGTCGAGGCGACGGGCGGTCACATGGTGCTCGCAGAGTCCTTCAACCACGAGGTGTTCAAAAAGTCCTTCCAGCAGCTCTTCAGCGAGGACGTGCTCGGCCTGGCCTTCAACGCCACGTACGAGGTGTTCTGCTCCAAGGACGTCAAAATCCTGGGCAACATCGGCCCGTGCGCCAGCTTGGGGAAGAGGACGCCATTCGTGGCGGACGCGGCGGTGGGCGTCGGTGGCACCGCGGCGTGGAAGCTCGCGGGCATCGACGCCTCGACGACCATCGCCACGTACTTCGACGTGGGGAGCGCGGGGGACCCGCAGCAGCAGAGCCAGGCACAGGCTGGGGGCATGGGCGCGGGCGCGCAGTTCTTCCTGCAGTTCGCCACTCGCTACACGCACGCGAGCGGCGCCGTGCGCACGCGCGTGACCACGCTCACGCGGCGCTGGTCGGAAACGAACTCCAAGCACGAGCTCGTGCCCGGCTTCGACCAGGAGGCGGCCGCCGTAATCGTTGCGCGCCACACGTGCTGGAAGATGGAGAGTGAGGACGAGTACGACGCGACGCGCAGCGTCGACCGCATGCTCATCCGACTGTGCCAGCGCTTCGGCGAGTATCAAAAGGACGACCCGCACAGCTTCCGCCTCCCGCCGCAGCTGAGCATTTTCCCGCAGTTCATGTTCAATCTGCGGCGCTCGCAGTTTCTACAGGTGTTCGGCAATTCGCCGGACGAGACGGTGTACTTCCGGTCGCTGCTCAACCGCGAGTCGGTCAACAACGGGCTGGTGATGATTCAGCCCACGCTGCTGAGCTTTTCGATGGGCGCCGCCCCGGAGCCTGCCCTTCTGGACGTGTCGGCCATCCAGCCCGACCGGATCCTGCTGCTCGACGCGTACTTCTCGCTCGTGGTGTTCCACGGCACAACCATCGCGCAGTGGCGCAAGTCGGGGTACCACCACCAGCCGGAGTACGAGGCCTTCGCCGCCATGCTCGAGGCGCCGCAGGAGGAGGCGCAGGCCATCATCGGCGAGCGCTTTCCGGTGCCGCGCTTCGTCGACTGCGACCAAAACGGCTCGCAGGCGCGCTTCCTGCTGGCCAAGCTCAACCCGAGCAACACACACACCTCTCAGGGCGGCGGCCCGGGCGAGATCATGTTCACAGACGACGTGTCACTCGAGACGTTCATGAGCCACTTGCGATCGCGCGCGGTGGCGTCCAGTTGAGGCTGAGGGCGAGGTCTCATATTATACATGTAATTATTCGCGGGGATTGGTGACAACTGCTCGTCGCAGCGCCGGGCAGGAGGGCGTCGCTGTCCTGCCCGGCCAAGCGCGGGGCGCGGCCCCACGCCAGCCTCGCACCCGCGTCTACACGAGCTCCGCGAAACGCTCGTACCGCCGCTGGCCGTGCCTGCCGCCTCCCTCGGGCCACAGCAGCACCGCGGCGGGGACGAGGAGCACGGCGCCCACAACCAGCAGGACGATCCCCGTGGCCTCGCGCTCGGCCTCGTCTTCAGCAAAGATGCGGTGCTCGCCGTGGGTCAGGTTGAGCGCCGCGATGAGCGGGTCGTGCGCCTCTCGCACGGTCAGCGCACCGATCGGTGCATCGAGAGCGGCCTGGGCCTTCGTCGGTGCGATCGTCGCGCGTGTCACCGGCGCAAAGGATGTCCGCGGAGAGCAGCCCCTCCCACCGCCGCCGCCGTCCAAGGACCAGGCCTCGCGCGCCGCGTCCCATGCGACCTTCACGCAGATGGACGCCAGGCGCTTGTACACGCGGCATTGGCCGCCGACGTACGCGCCGCTCATCTGGTACTCGCAGTTCTTCCAGCTGCCCACCTTGAACGCCTGCTCCGACACCGCCGCGTGCGAACCGATGAGCAGCTCCGACCGCCGGCCGCCCGGCGCCTCCGCGATAATGCTGACGTTGAAGTGCGCGCGCGAGGCGGCGGCCGCGGCCGCGGGGCCCTCCGCCCGCGCGGCCTCGAGCGCGGC
>RQSC01001236.1:94093-114546 GCA_013416795.1 Prasinococcaceae sp. CCMP 1430
TGCCGCGCGGCGTGGCGCTGCGCGGCGCGGACTGGCGGCCCGCGGGCTGCCCGGTGGCGGCCTGCGGGCTGGTGGGGCAGAGTGGTCGCAGCGCCTTCCCACGTGCCTTCAGCCAACCTGCCGCCCCACCCCCCCCGCATCTACCTTCCAGAGGAGCGGCGATGGCAGGCAGCACGGTCAATCTCGCGTGGACGGTCGTGAGCTCCGACACGCTGGCAGCGGTTGGCGAGGAGCGCTCCGCAGCGGGGCAGGCGGAGCTGCTCGCGACAGCGCTGGGCGTCGAGGGCATGGGCGCTGATGGCGCGGCGGGGGAGCGCGCGGCCATCTTGAGCGACATGTACGCCAACGCGTACCGCTTTGCACTCGAGCAACGCTTCACCGGGGAGAAGATCTCCGCGCTGCTTGCCATCATCCACAGGGTGCACAGCTCGGCGGTCGGCGAGTGCTTGACGATGCCGCGCGCGTTCGCGCTCTTCAAGGAGCTCGCGCTGCAGCACTCCGTGCAAAGGCCGCCCTACAGCGTCGGAGTGTTCAGCCTCGCCGACATGAAGGCGGTGGTGAACTTCGGCCTGCTCGGCTACTTCAAACACTACAAGGTGAGGCAGTGCAAGAGCCTGCACGCCCGCGTGCGTGCCGCCGACCACCAGGAATAGTCACGTGCTGCGGTTCCACGTGCTGTGATCGCCGTCACACCCCCTGAGAGATCTGTGCCCTCCCGCCGCGGGCGGACGGGTCTGCGCGGGCACTCACGATTCGTCGCGCTGACCCCCAACCGCCGATCACCGCCCGCGTGCGCTCGCGCGCCATGCGTGTCCTCTTGCCCCCCCGTCCAACTGCGACGCGCAGCTGTACATGTACGCGTTCACGAAGAAGCGCCTCACCAACCTGAGCGAGCGGGGGGATCTGTGCGAGGCGCCCCCCGCACTGCCACCGCTTGGCGGCGCAATGACGCAGGAGGAGTGGCTAGAACTCAAGGAGAAGGAGCGGCTAGAGGAGGAGGAGCGCAAGCGTGCCGAGGAGGAGGCCGCAGCGGCCAAACGCGAGGAGGAGATCAAGGCAAAGATCCAAGAGGAGTACGAGACCGCGTTGGGCGACGATGTGGCCGCGCAGGTGCAGGCCGTCTTCGACCGGCAATTGCCGGAGATGGAGGCCACGCTCAAGGCTAAGTACGAGAGCGAGACAGCCGCGCTGGCCGAGCGCCTGGCCGCGCTCGAGGCGGGGGGCGCGTAGGCGCGCATGCGCGTGCCCGTACTTTCTGCATGTATTCATGGTAACATAGGGGCGTGGAAGAGCTGGGGTGGCTTGCAGGAGCGCGCCAGCGCCCGCGCGCGACTCCCCGCAGCCGGAGAGCGCGCTTCACGCGCGGCGCGTCTCCGGCCGGAAAGATGCCCGTCAGTACGGCGAGGAGTGAGAACTTCTTCTCCTCGCGTACAGGTCTGCGAACTTTTTCTCAAGCTCGTCGCAGTGCGGCTTGGGGTAGGCGTCCGACACCGCGTTGCGCGAGCGGTATCGCCTGCTGCGTTCCTGCCGCTTCTCGGCCTGGCACCGCATCGACAGAACTTCGTGGTAGTCTTCCTCGACGGCCCGCTCTTGCCGCTTCCGCAAATTGGTCCCCGGCGGGTACTGCCTGTCGAACTTGTCCACGCTTGGTACGAAGAAGGGGACGTCGCGCTGTTCCGTGGAGAGCCCCACGGGGAAGGCGCTGCTGCGGTCCAACGAGTACGAGTAGCCGCCCGTGCCGTCGCTGGCGAAGAGCGTGAAGAGCATCACCAGCAGGATGGGCACGAACTGCATGATCATCTGGCGCGTCTGCGCCGCCTGCGCGGCACGCCTCTCCTCGGCCGACATCGGCCGCTGCTGCCTGCGCCCGCCTCCCATCCCGCCGAACTGTGTGCGGAAGACCCGCGCGCGCGGATCCATCCCCCCCCCGAAGTTCGTGCCGAAGAACTGCCTGAATATCTCCTCGGGATCGATCTCGCCATCAAAGCCGCCGCCGCCGCCGCGGTACGCCCGGCGCGCCCCCGCCGCCTGCGCCGCCTGCATCTGCTCGTCGTCCATCCCAAAACGATCGTAGTTGGCGCGCTTGTCGCTGTCGCTCAGCACCGCGTACGCCTTGGACACCTTCTTAAACGCCTCCTCCGCGCCCTCGGCCTTGTTTTTGTCGGGGTGCAGCTTGATCGCCGTCTTGCGGTACGCCTTCTTCACCTCGGTGTCGGCGCACCCCTTCGACAGGCCGAGCACCTCGTAGTGGCACTCGGCGCGCAGGATGCGGCGCACGGCGGCGATCTCCTCCGGCGTCCCCGGGTCCCTCCCCGCGCTGGCACTCGTCGCACCCGACGACGAGGGCTGTGGCGACGGCTGCGCCCCCGCGCGCGCGCCGCCCGAGCCGCCCGCGTGCGTGCGCTCGTCGTGCCAGGCGCCCGCGTACGCGTGGGGGGGTGCGCACGCGTGCCAGGCGCAGGCGCAGGCGCACGCGCACGCGCGCGCGTGCACATGCGGGCATGCGCTCGCGAGCACGAGCTCATTCACGCAACCGGGATGGCGCCCACGCGCCCACGTGGGTGCGAGCGCGCATGTGCACCCGAGCACCCACGTGCATGGGTACGGCGGGCCGCGCCGAGCTTTCACGAGCGAGGCGGCCGACGCGGGCAACACTGAGACCGCAGATGTGCGCACCCTTGCGAAGGGGGGCAGCAGTACTCGCGACGGTGGACGCGTGTCCGTGCGATTCACGCGTGCCATGCAGGCCAAGCTCGAGGAAATAGTCGAAGAGCTCGGCGTCAGCGCCAGGGAGCGGGTGTGGCAGCCGCGGCGATGGCGGGCGACGCTCCCCCCGCGCTGCTGCGCTCGGTGGCGGCGTTCTTGCGCGACCAGGGCCTCTCCTCGGCTGCCAAGCTCGTCGAGGACAAGAAGCTCAAGGGCGCCGCGGCCGGCGAAGAGGCCGCCGACCTCGTCTCCATGTTCGAGGCTCACGAGGCCGCGCGAGGCACCAAGCGCGCGCGCGCCGACGACGGCGCCGACCCTGCGGGTAAGAAGGCCAAGGTCGACAAGGAGGAGAGCTCAGAATCCGACTCAGGCTCGGATGACAGTGGCGACGATTCGGACTCGGATGACGAGAAGGCTGCGCCCGCCGCAGCCAAGGCTGATTCGGACTCGTCCGATTCGGACTCGGACTCGGATGACGAGAAGGCCGCGCCCGCCGCAGCCAAGGCGGGCTCGGACTCGTCCGATTCGGACTCGTCCGATTCGGACTCGTCGGACTCGGACTCAGACGACGGCAGCGACGATGCGCAGCCGGAAGCCATGGAAACTGCGGCCCCCGCCGCGCCCGCGAAAGAGGACGCCAGCAGCAGCTCGGACGACGAGTCCGATGACGAGAGCGGGAGCGACTCGGATTCGGAGAGCGAGTCCGAGAGCGAGTCCGAGAGCGAGTCGGAGAGCGAGTCGGAGAGCGAGTCGGAGAGCGAGTCCGAGAGCGAGTCCGAGAGCGAGTCCGAGAGCGAGTCGGAGTCGGACAGCGACAGCAGCGACTCGGACAGCGACTCGGACAGCGATAGCAGCGACTCGGAAAGCGACGATGAGGTCACGGTGCAAAAGCAGCCCAAGAGCGCACCGGCGACCCCGGCCTTCCACACGGCGCCCAACACACCGGGGGACGCCACGCCGCAATTCCAGACGCCCGCCGCGCAGAACGGCAAGAGCAGCGGCGCCGGGCACAGCGGTGGGCGTCAGTCGGGTGAACGCTTTCAGCGCGTGCGAGAGGAGGACGTCAAGTTCATGAAGACCACCAAGGACTCGCTGCTGTACGATAACACATATGAGGGGGCGTTCGGCGAGAACGGGTGGGGCAAGAAGGCCAACGACATCCTGGGCAAGTGCAGGGGCAAGGATTTCCGCCACGAGAAGACCAAGAAGAAGCGCGGCACCTACCGCGGCGGCAAGATCGACTTCGCGTCGAACTCGTCGAAATTCGTGTACTCTGACGACGACCAGTAGTCTTCTGGCGGTGTCGAGGATGGGCGGGAGACGCGCTGGGACGGGTGGCCAGCGCGCGTGCGCGCGCGCGCTCTGCGGGGGGTTCACAGGAATCGCAGAGTACCTTGCCGGCGCCCTGTCCGCGTGCATACCCCAGCACGACAATATCCTTGCTAGCTACTGCAGGACACTCGGCGAATGGTGCATAACTCGTCGATACATCACGTCCGTTCGAATGACCACCTGTGGCGCGCGCGGTGAAACGCATCCGCGCTGCGGTCAGCGCGTGCGTCCTGGACGGCGTGTCGTCGTGCGCCCAAATAGCAGCCGCGAGAGAGAGCACGCACCTTCGTCCCATTTTCAATGCGACAACCCTCGTGCAAGGCGGAGTGCTCGAAGATGAGAACACGCCCTGCTTTGCCGGCCACGGCAAGGTCCTCGTCGGTGGCGCCATCTTCCAAGGCCAGGAAGCCGGTCTCGCCACCGCGATCGGCTTCCTGGAGGTAAAACTGGATGGTGAGGAAGGATCCTGTCGCGACGCAAGGTGGGCGCAGTGAGTGTCAGCCCGCGCCGCACACACGCTTGAGCCAGGTAGGCGCGGCGGCGCGTGGCCGCGCATGGGTCGTCCGCGGGTGTCACGCACCATCCCCTGAGCACCGCTTTTCTGACCCAGGCGTCCAATACGAGCCGTCGCGATGACGCTCGAAGAAGTCACCCTCGCTGTACCGTAGGTACCGAAGCCTTGGATTCAGCCCGAGCAGAGCGAACTTGCGCCAAGGGTCGCCCTCAGAGGCGGCGGCATCTACTTGTGCAGGAGATGGTTCGACGGTCCTTGCGCGATCCACGAGCGGGTTGTGTTCCCGCGCCCAGACAGCCGGCGGGAGCATGCTCCTCACGCGGCTGAAGAGCACCTCCGCGGTCGGCTCGTCATCGATGATGTTGCGCTCGCTGCGCCGTACATTTTGGACGAGCGCCTGCTGGCCTCCACCGACGCCCAAGAGCGCCGCTTCGTAACCTCTGCCGGCGGCGGCGGCGTGATCAATCAGGGCCCGGCATTCCCCGTCGGAGAGGACGCCGTCGGCCACGACCGCGAATTTTCCTGCGTCGCAGCCAGGCAGCCCGAGCTGCACCACTTTCAGGTCCTGCGATCGATCGGCGTCGAGCAGCGCCGCACCTGACTGCGCTTTCGGTGTAACTGGAGTGCACGGTGTGCTTGGTGTGACTGGAGTGCACGGTGTGCTTGGCGTGCTAGCCACCGGATTGCCTCCAAGCCTGTCTGGAGTGCGCATCGACTCCGATTCTTGCGGGTCCATTGCGCCGGCTAGCGGGAGTTCGGCGCGGTTCGATGCTACTCGTCGCCCTCCCAGATGTGTTTCTGACACGTCAAGCACGACCACGGCCAGACGACGCAATAGAGGAAGCAGAGGCCTGGGATCTCAGCACAGCTGCTGCACAGCCTTCGCCACCGCGACCGTGTGTCGGGGGGTGAGAGGATCCCTTCCGCGACGGCCCACTCACGCGTCGCAGGCATCCACTGGAGCAGATGCCGCTGGTGCGTTGGCTGTCTTGGCAGGTGGGTGTTGCGGGCAAGACCCGCGAGCGGGCGCGGGCGGTGGCTGAGGGGTGAGTGGGGCTGCGCGCGCCGCGCGACGTGTGGCGCGAGCGAGCGCCGCGCCCGCCCTGCATCGCGCGCCCGCGCGCTCACGCGCTCGGGCGTCCATCGCGGGCGGAAGGAAGCTTCCGCTGGGGGGAACCGGAACCGCCGCTTCCGAAACTGCACGCGGCCGCGACGGGCGCAAGGCGATCTGAGCCCGCGGCCCGCGCCGACGCGCGCGCGAAAGCCGCTGCCCCCGACTTTGAACGGCGGCGGCGGCGGGACCAACACTCGCCGCAGCGGGCCAACGGCGCGCCGCCGGGGAACGGCGGGAAACGGCTGTTCATCAATTGCAAACACATTGTTTTGTATACATTAAGAACGGGAGAGCTGTTTCACATTTTGCATTGTGATCATCCGGCTCCGCCGCGGCATTTGCGTCCGTTCCCCCGAGCGGCCAGCAGTCTGCACGCGTAGCAGCGGGATGAAGGCGCACAGCGCACGGGGCGCGCGCCCCCTGGCGCCAGCGGCCCCGAGGAGGAGCGGAAAGGGCGAGCGAGGGGAGGCTGCGCGCGGTGAGGTGGGGGCTCGCGGGCGGCGGCTGGCGGGCGCTATGGCAGTGCCGACGCTGTCGCCGGCGCTGGCGCTGGTTGCGCTGGAGGAGCTCTTCGGTGGCGCGGACGGCGAGGGCGGCGCCGCCGAGGAGGCCCGCCGCGTGAGCCGTGCGGCGATCGATGCCGCGTGCGAGGGCGGCGACGGCGGCCTGGCCGAGCGAGTGGCGAGCTCTGGGGCGGTGGGGGGCGCCCAGAGCGACAGCAGCGAAAGCGCTGGTGGCGCGGGCTGGCGCTCGCTCGCATACGGCGAGGTGGGATTTGTCGCGCTGCGTGTTGCGCTCCGGGTGGCAGTCGATGCCGCGTTGGCTGGCGCGTCCGCTTCAACGGCCGTGGGGGGGTCTTTCCTCGACATTGGAAGTGGCACGGGCAGGGCAACGCTCGCCGCAGCACTGTTGTGCCCTCGCCTGCTACGACTGCGGGGAATCGAGCTGCTGCCAGGGCTGCACGACATCGCTGAGCGTGCTCGCATGCAGTACGAGGCCGAGATCGCACAGCGGCTGCCTGCAGCGCACGCCACGCAGACGGTCGCGTTCGAGCAGGGCGATGCGCTCAAGGTGAGGATGCGCGAGCTGATGCGGCGGCGATGCGCGTGGTCTTTCTCTCTCTCTTCGCCAGCCTGTGATTTGAATCTACGCATCGCACGTGCGCATGTGTGCTCATGTCCGTTCCCTCCCGCGACCTGCTGTGCCCATAGCGTGATTGGCGCGGCACAGATGTGGCGTTCTGCTGTGCCACGCTCTTCTCGGAGGACCTTGTGCGCGCGGTCGAGGCCAAAGCGGTGGAAGAGCTCCGCTCGGGTGCGGTTTTCATCATGCTCACGCACGAGTTCGTTGGCGGCCCCGAGGTGTGGACGTTGCTGGAAGATCGCGAGCGGCGCATGTCGTGGGGGCCCGCGCGCGTGCGCGTGTACCAACGTCGGTGAGCCTCAATTAAGTGTATTTGATGTATTATGTGTACCTTCTGCTGCGCATGGCATGTGCACACGCAGCGCTCACACGAGCTCTCCGCGCAAAAGCAACTTCTCATGCCCTGCAACGACGGGCTCGCCTGCGTGCGGACAGGGGTGCGGGAAGAGAAGCAACCGGTTTCTGCGCGGGCGGACGGCCGCGCGCACATCGGCGTCGCAGTATTGCTCCATGACCCGCCTAAGTAGCACGGTCGCGCCGCCAATCTCGGTGTCACGCAAGTACAGCAGGAACGTGTGCGTAGTACCCATATCCGTGACGTCGCTGCAAGCGTACGGCTTCTTCTTGCTGAGGTCCACATGCGGCGCCATTCCCTCGCCCCCAGTCGTGTAGTGCAGAAAGCGTGAGTACGTGTGTGCCTGTGTTGGCGAGCCCTCGGGCAGCAGCGACAGCGCGCGCCTGAGGGCGTCGCTCACCAATCTCTCCGCGTCGCTGTAGTGCCTGCGCATGGGACCCCCTGGCGCTTTTTTCGCCAGCTTACCGCCGATGGTTGTCGCCGCCGCCGCCGCCTTATCGGCGCCGCCGCACTCTCGCGTCGATGGCAGAGTACAGAACAGGCGCTCGAGCGCGCACAGGAAGCCCTCATCGAACGCATCGTCTATGTAGTAGCTGCCAGCGCCAGCGTGGGCGTCGCCAACTGGGATGAGAGTGGTCACTCGCGCAGAAAGGGGCAGTGGTGGTGCGATGGGCGCGGGTAGCGAGGCGAAGCCCACCGCATCGGCCGCTTCCTCGAGAAGCGCGGCCGCTTCGTTGTGCCCCCGCGATCGCGCCAGCTGCGCAGCGGACAGCCTCCATGGTTTTGCTCCGCGGTCCTCGCGCACGCAAGCACCATTGCGCAGCAGAGCGCGCAGAGTGTCTGTGTGACCACCGGCAGCCGCCGCCGCGAGCGGGGTGCATCCGCCGTGCGCTTCCCGTCGCACGTCCGCCCCCGCCCACTCCGCCAATTTGTGCACGGCCATCGTTTTCCCATACTGCGCTGCGAGGAAGAGCGCCGTCTCACCCGCGACATTGGTTCCCTCGACGTTCGCGCCCGCGTCGACGAGGGCGGTGACCGCAGCGAGGTCACCCGCCGCGCCCGCCACGAGCAGCCTTTCCACGCGCTGCGGACGTGAAGCACCCACGTACAAGCGCGCAGCGGCGAGCGCGTCCAGAGCCGCAAACTTCCGCCGCTCAAGCTCCGTCCCACGGGCGTCGGCGGCGCTCGGACACTCGAGTGGCAGCCTCTCCCACCGTGCTCGCGACGCGGCCTTGCGTTCCGCGGGACCCATAGCGTCGCCTGCGCTGTCACCGTCGCCGCCACCTCCGTTGCGCGCGGCGCCCTCTTCGGCGAGGCCGCACGGGCACTCCAGCGTCGAGTGCGCGCCAGCATGTCTCCATGCGCACGGCTCGCACGCGTAGTGCCCACAGCCTTCCCACCGCACAAGCGGAGACACGCCGCCGGCGACGGCGCGCCCGCACACCGTACAGCGCTTCGAGCTGTTGGCGATGGCCGGAGAAGCCTCGGCAGCGAAGCGCAGCTTCGCCATCTCTATTGCCACGTGCGCGACGAACGCCGACGGCCCCCGCCGCACGAGCGCGCGCGCCTCATCGCGCGCGCGGCCGCACGATGCGTCGGCGCCCGCACGCAGCAGCTGGTTGACCACGCGGCCGCGGCGGCGTGTGCCGCCGCGGCGCAGCGCGGCGCACAGCGCCGCCTCCTCCAGCAGTGTGCGCCCGACGAGCGGCTCAGACTCCCACGTGGGTACGGCGCTCGCGGCCCCCGCCTGCGCCGCCTCCGCCGCCTCCCTCCGCCCGTCGCGTCCGCGAGCGAGGACGCGCTCGAGCGGCGCGTCGATGTCAACGTGGAGCAGCTTCACGACGCCCAGCGAGGCGATGTCGCCGCCGCGCACTGCGCGCACGAGCTGTGCGGCCGCCGCGGCCGCCGGCGGCTCGCGCGACCACCCCACCCCACCCCACTCGCTCTCGCTCCCGCGCGCTCTCTGCCGCCAGCCCACCCGCGCGAGCCGATGCGGCGGCCCGGCGCGGCGGCGCGCCATTCGGCGCCAACGCAAACCCTGTTTGAGAAAACCCATTCCCCGCCAAATGATCGCCTCGTTTGCCGTCGGCCCCGTCCCGCCCCTGCACGTCTGTGTCTGTGTTCTGTGGTTCCGGGGCTGAACACCCGAGAGCCGAGCCCTCCGAGGCCGAGGCGCGAAACGCGGCGCGAGAAAAAACGCGCGCCGGCGGCGATCGATCGATCGAGCGGGCGAGCGATTCGAAATTGATGGGCCGCTCGCGCCGGCCGCGCCGCGCCACACTGCGCGCGCGAGGCCCGCGGCGGTTCCGCCTCCGACGGCCCGCCGAGCAGAGCCGACGACGCGCCATGCCTGCCGCCGCGATGCTCGAGGCGCCCGCTGAGCTGCCGGTGGCGCAGGAGCGCGACGCCGCCGGCGTCGACGAGGACTTCGCAAACGAACCGCTGCCTGTTGAGCACCTGATGACGCTCGGAGTGAACGCCGCGGACCTCAAGAAGGCGCGCGACGCGGGGTTCTGCACGGTCGACTCCATCGTGAACGCCATGCGGCGTGACCTCATCAACGTGCGAGGGCTGAGCGAGAACAAGGCGGAGAAGATTGTCGACGCGGCCAAAAAGTGCACCTCCAGCGCGGGCGCGTCGTTCTTGACCGCGACAGAGTTCCAAGCGCGCTACCACGCGAACATCCTGCGCATTGGCACTGGCTGCGAGGCCTTCAACGAAATGCTCGGCGGGGGCATCGAGACGCGCTCCATCACCGAGCTCTACGGAGAGTTTCGCACGGGAAAGACCCAGCTTTGCCACACGCTCGCTGTGACATGCCAGCTTCCCTGCGACGCCGGTGGGGCCGAGGGCATGGCTGTCATCGTAGACACGGAGGGCACATTCAAGCCCGAGCGCCTCGCCCCGATCGCGGAGCGCTTCGGTCTGGATCCCGAGGGCGTTATCAGCAACGTCATGATCACGCGCCCGTACAATTCCGAGCAGTTCATGGAGCGCATTGAGGCGCTCACCGCTCTGCTCATCGAAAAGCCCGTCAGGCTGATCCTTGTGGACTCGATCATGGCGCTGTATCGCGCTGATTTCCAGGGGCGCGGCCAGCTCGCTGAGCGCCAGATGAAGCTCAACGCGGTCCTCTCGCGCCTCAAGAATGTCGCAGAGGAATTCGGGGTGGCGGTCCTGCTCACCAACCAAGTCATGGCCGTCCCCGATGCAATGGCGATGGTGAACTACCCTAAGGCCGTTGGCGGCCACATCCTCGCGCACGCCTCAACCACGCGCATATTCATGAGGAAGGGCCGCGGTGACAATCGCGTTGCGAAGCTCGAGTTCGCGCCGATGTTGCCCCCAGGCGAGTGCACATTCACCATCCAGGCAGGCGGCATCTTCGAGGGCACTGACTAGCCTGCACATCTCGAGAGCCTGCATACAACCAAAGCCCGGTCACTCACGTACATAGCGCTGTCGAGCGCCCGAATCCTCTTCGCACAACCGAAGTGACGAGTCGCAACCTACGGATATCCATCATTCCTACACAAGCACTTGTTATCAACATCAGGTGCAGTCATCTTGCAAGACGTGCTTTCATCCTCGCGCCTCCACAAGCACAGGGTGCGACGATGCACATAGCAACCTGGACTTTATCGAGCACGCAGCACACGGCACTGAGCCCATTCTAGCTACACCAACTGACACCGCACGCAGCGGCATGCAAAGACAAACTTTATTGATTACCTGAACCTGCACACCACCTCGACGTGCACCTGCCGGCTTGCGAAGAAATATCTGCCAGCTGCACTCATTATAGCACATTCAGCTCAGCCAGCGCGCTGTCTATGCTGCGAGGACCCCTGTCGCGACGAGGGCCGCGAGCGCCGCGTACAGCGCGCACCCAGCCGCCGCTAGTGCGCCCAGCCCGCCGGTCTCAAAGAGAGCAGTGCCGGCAGCCGGCGTGACAATTGAGAGCAGAGAGCCAATTGACATGTCCACGGCGATGACCGTCCCGCTCTCGGACGCGGCGACCGCACGCGTGAGCTGGGCGGTCTGCAGATTCCCTAGTACTGCCCCGGACATGATGATGGGCACCACCACCACTAGCAGCTGCGGCAGAGTCGACGTACAGGCGAGCGCGATGAAGCTCGCGGCGAGCAGCGCCGCAGATGTAGCAGTTACAGTCCGCTCGTGGAAACGCTGGTGGCATTGGCGGCGGCACAGCCGAGTCAGCCCGCGCATGGGCGCGGCGAAGCGACGAGCACAAACACCAGGCGGCGCGCGCGATGGCGCGCAGCCACGCGCCTGGCGACACGAGCGCACCTCGCTCCAACCCACGACCACCGCTTGCGAGAATGCCGCAGACGCGCCCATCACGCTCATGACAACCCCCTGCGCTTGGACGTCCATGCCGTACGCGCGCAGCGCGATCAACGGGAAAACCGCCCTGAAGGTCGCTGAGGGCAATGATGACAACAACTTGCCCGTCAGGAGCGACGGGACGCGCGGAGTGCGCCACACGCCCGCGAAGGCAGCCGCCATCGAAGCCGAGCTAGCGCCGACGTTACCCTGTTTGCTGGTGCCATCCTTCTGCTGCGTGTCTGCGCTGTCACCAGCAGGCGCTGAGGGCGCGTCCTGAGGTGCGAACGAGTCCGCCGGCAACTCCTCACCGGCAGTTGGCGTGGCAGCGGCGGCGACACTCGCATCCACTGCACGCTGCCCGCGCGAAGGCATCGCGGCCAGGATGATGACCACGCTGAGCGCGGAGCCTGCCGCGCTCACCCATGCTGCGAGTGGCAGGCTGACCGAGCCGATGGCTCCACCCGCCGCCGGCCCGATGGCTGCGCCGACGGCGTAGGCGACACCGACGAAGCCGAGCCACCGCGCACGACTCTCAGAGTCCGTGCGCTCCGCGATGAGCGCACGTGCCGCAAGCATGGCGTGCTGCAAGAGCGTGGGCACACGGCTCAAGTACAAGCCCACCATGCCCGAGGAGAGCGCCACGGCGGAGTAGCACAACGCCGACGCCACGAAAGACGCAGCGAAGAGTGTGCGCGCTCCGAACCTATCCGCCAATGGCCCCGAGAGCAGCCCGCCGACCAGCTGTGCAACTCCCATGTAAGAGGAAAGCTGAGAGTGCATGGAGAACGGGCTTACCTGTCAGAGAGCTGCACGCACGCTGCGCCAGCCGCACGGTTTCTTGTCAGAAGGAGAAGGCGTCACTTACCGCGGCGAAGTCCGTCGCGACGTCGGTGCCGAGGCGCTGCACGATGTACGGCAGCACTGGCTGCTGGATCTGATAGCACAGCGCGTAGAGCGACACGTTGATAAGCACGCACGCCAGCTCGGCCTTGCTTGCTGGCACGCCTGCGACGCCCGTGCCAGCCATGGCGCCCACGCGCGCGCCCGAAGCTGCTCCCGCGCGCTGGAGCGCGGACGCAGCCGCGCGAGCGCGCGTGCGCGGCGAGCCATTCCTGTGGAGGCAGACGCGAGCGGCGCGCGGCACACGCCCCAGCGGGGCGCCCCCGCCACCCGCGCAGCCGCCACGCGGCTCCCACGCCCGGTCAGCGTCGTCGCAGGGCCACTGGAGCCTCCTGGCTACCCCGCTCACTCCCCCCTCCTCGCCGCCTGCAGGCAGCACGCCCCCTGTGGCACGACGGCAGGCCGGCCCCTCTCTATTTTCGCGCTGTCTCGCCAGCGCTTGCCTGTGCGCGAGTCGATGCGCGGCTCCTCCGGCGGAGCTGGACAGGGAGCCCGCGGTCGTGTGTGATTCGCATTGTACAATACAGGGGGGCGCGCGACTGAACGATGCAGTGTATGCCTGCATGTGTGTGAGCCGCGCGGACGCACCGGGCGCTGCAAACAAGGCCGCGGCGGCGCCGCTGTGTGCGCGCGCGGGGGCATCACGTGCATGTGTGGAGGCGCGGTCTCACGCCGACGCATCGGCGTCCTCCGGCAGCAAGCCCTCGCTGTCGATGAGCACCGCGAGCTCGTTGTGGAAGCGATGCATCGGGAACCCAACCACATTAAAGTAGCAGCCGTGGATGGAGCTGACGAAGACCCCCGCCGCACCCTGGATGCCATAGGAGCCCGCCTTGTCGAAGGGGTCGCCGCTCGCGATGTATTGGTCCACGGCTTGCTCATCGAGCTCGCCGAAGGTGACCTCTGTGGTCTCGTGAAACGTGCGCGCCGCGCTCTCGCCAGGCAGCACCAGCGCGACGCCCGTGTGCACACGGTGCGTCGCGCCCGACAGCTCGAAGAGCATCCTCTTTGCATCAGCTGCGTCGGCAGGCTTCTCGAGGACGACGCCACCGGGCGACTCCACCACGGTGTCCGCGCCGACGACGAGCCTGCCTTGCGCCTCCGCCCTGCGTGCGACCTCTTCAGCCTTCTTCGCCGCCGTCGCGGCCGCGTACTCGCCCGCGCCTGCAAAGGCGGCCTTGTTGAGGTCCTCCTCAAATGTCGACTTGATGACCTCGGCGGCCAGGCCGAGCTGCGCGATGAGCTCGCGCCGCCGCGGGCTGCCCGAGGGCTCTATCTTACGCTGGGCGACGCAGGCGTATTCGATGGCATCGATGCATCATTCGCCGGTGGCTTCTTGTATGAGGTCATTACGAGCAACCCACCAGGACCGACAGGCATCCACCTCGACAACGCGCTCGTTCTCGCAATGGAGCTGCGACAGGCTGCCCAGGACGNCATGGCCCGCGCTGGCGCGGGCGCCCGCTGCAGCGGCAATGACTACTGTAGCCGTGACCACCGACGCGGCTGCGGGCCTTGCCGGAGGGTCGCCCGCGCCCCGCCGCCGCCCGCGTGTATGGCGAGCGCGCGCCCGCGGCGCGGGGGTGAGGGCACGGTGGCCCTGCCGCAGAAGTCGACCCTCGAAGGCAGTGGGTTGTGCCCCACACACAGGGTGCGCTGACGCGTGCATTTTGATGTGAGAATTCGTAGTATACACGTACACGTACAGTACGGCGCTGCGCCGCCATCGCGTGCGCGTCCGATGGCGCCGCTCATGCCGGGAGGCCCGCCAGCGAACGCAGGAGCAGGACGAAGGGGGGGTAGCTCACGAGCGCCACGGCCAGCGCTCCGCCGATAGCGAAGGTCGCCGCGGAGAACGCGCTCGCGTCCCGCTCTCCGAGCGCCGCCAGGCCAGCAGTCCCAGCACCGTGGCTAGAGCCCCCTGAGGCGATTCCCCGGGCCGCCGGGGAGTGGATGCCCAGCGCAGTGAGGAGCGGGGGCAGCACGCTTAGACCGAGCGTGCCGGAGATGACGCATGCCGCCGCCGCAAGCGCGGTCGGTGCTTCAAGCTTGGCGGCGATGACCACAGCCAGGCCCGACGTAATATTTTTGCTGAGGCTCGCCATTGCGAGGGGCTCCGACAGCCCGAACGCACGCGCGAGCAAGGCACCGACGGCCATGCCCAGCGGAACCGCGGTCAGCAACCCAGCCGCCAGCGGTGCCACAGCACGCGCGAGCGCGCGGCGGTTGGCCGACACCTTCAGCGCGCAGCTCACGATGGAGGCGGGGACGAGCGAGAGAAGGATCGCGCCCGTCCCCGCCTGGTAGGCGATCACTGCGTCCGTTCCCCGCGCTGCCGCCAGCCCCAACCCAATGACTAGGCCCGCGGTCACCGTAGGGAACATTCCAGCCCTCTGCAACGACGCAGGCACCCTCTCCGCGAGTCTGTACGCTGCGATTGTGGCGAGCAGCCCTGCGGCGACCTCCACCACCACCGCTGGGCAGCCCACTGCGAAGCCGCCAGCAGCGCACGCGACACCTGCCAGCGACGCGCTTCGCAGCGAGCACACGCGGTCGAGCAGCGCAATGGCCGCCACCCCGGAGGACGAGCTGGAAGCAGAGGCGGCATCATCGGCGGTCACGCGCGGGATCCCGCCGTCGCTTGCGGGCTGGGGCACCCCACGCGAGGAGAGGCGCTCCGCCGCGGCTGCGGCCCAGCCTGCCCCGACCGCTACGAGGAGCCACCCGACCACGGCCGCGGCGACCGCGCGCGCCAGCTCGCCGCCGCTGGGCAGTCCCCCCGCGAACAGGCTTGTCACGTACGGCACGAAGATGAATCCCACGAAGCGATCCAGCATGCGCTCCGCGGGCGCGAGAGCCCTGGTGGCGGCGTCCCTCAGATGCGCGGGCGCGCAGAGCAGCGCGGCAGTGAGTGCGACGAGGCCCGCGACGGCCGGCGGCACGTCCGCGCCGAGCGGCGGCATCGCGAGCAGCGCCGCCGCGCCGTGTGCCGCTGCAGAGAGCGCACAGATTCCCACGGCTGCTCCCAGCAACTCGCTGGGACCCGCCGCCCCCCCATCCTCCCGCTGTCGCACCCCCTTCCCCTCCGCCGCGGCGCAGCGAGCGGCGGCTGAACGCACCGGCCGCGCGCGCCCCGTCACGCCGACGCCTGGTGCGCCGCTGCTCGCCCTCACGAACGAGCTGGGCGGGGCTGCCAATCCAGTCGAGCCCCCAAGCGACGAAAGTTCGGTCAGACTGCGAGATCGGCGGTGCTCTCGCAAGGTGCCGCTCGCGCGAGCTCTCACGTCCGTATGTGATGACGTGCGTGGCCGCGCGGGCACCTGCTGCGGCGTGCCACCGCGCGACGAGCCACGCGAGCGCGGCGTACTGCGCTGCGAGGGCGACGACGACCCTGTGGGCGTCGACGTGGGGGAGGAGCGCATGTCTCCGAAGGTCTGGCGCACCCAAAGCAGCACTTCCTGCGCGGCAGCGTGCGCACCGGCCTCGGTGGCGAACGCGCCGTGCCCTGTCACCATGGGGCTCGTATCGACCTTTGCAGCAGCCGCGCGGCGGTCGCGCGCGCTCCGCCGACGCACGTGCCCCACAGTGGCCACCTTCGTCGCCCCGGGCATTCTCCGTGTCCTTTCGTGCAGTGATCCCAGCGGCGCGCAGTAGTCCTTGTCCACCGCCACGAAGAGCTTAGGCTTGCTCGTGCTCACGTGGCTGCGCCCTGGCGCGAGTGCCCACGCCATGCGGAACGGATACCCAACACATGCCAGACCCCACACATTTGTTGAGCAGTCGGCGCAGGACATGCCGATCACCNGCCTGGTGCTGCATCAGCGCAGCGAGCATGCCCTGCGCGAGCTCGGGAGGCCACTTCCTCCGTGGAGGTGGGTGGGTCGGGTGGGTGGAAGGGGCCGCGCGCGCGCGCCGCGTGCGGGCGCGCCAGGATGCCGCCTGGAGGGGTGCACCTGGCGGTGGGCACGACGCTCGCGCGCCTGCTGCCGGACAAGGCAATGCTCGGCGGCGACGCGCGGGCGCTCTCGTGGCTGGGCAAGAGCGCACAAGCCGGGGACCCCGTCTCGCGGCGGTGCGCGCTCGCCGCTCGGCTGGGGTTCGTGGTCGGCTCGATTCTGCCGGACGCGGACCTGCTCGGCTGCGTGGCGGCCGTTGCGGTCACAGGCGACCGGCGGTGGATAGACATCCTGCACAGAAAAGCGACACACTCGCTCCCGCTCATCGCCGCCATCGCGGTGTACGCGCACAAGGCTGCTTGCTGGAGCCGCGCCAGGGCAGAGGGGACGGGAGCGGCCCGGCACGCCGCCGAGGGGCCGCAGCCGCAGTGCCAGCTGGGCACGCGCCAGGACGAGCCGGAGGCGGCCGCGCGAGGCTGGCTCGCCCCGTATGTGCGGACGCGCGCGGAGGCCGCTCGCCTCTGTTTCGGCGCGGCCTGTGGTGCCTTCGTGCACGTGCTGCTGGACCTGTTCTACCTCCAGCCGTTCTCGCCGCTGTGGCCCTACCCGGCGACGTACGGGCCGCTCATTGGCCCCACGGCCGCCGAGATCGACGCGTTCGGGGGGGACGCGTGGAAGTGGATAACGTGGCTGGACTTCCTCAGCGACGCTCTGCTCTTCACCCTGCCCATGCTTATCATCTGCCGCGTGTACTCGCTGCACAAGGAAGTCTACCGGTCTTTGTTGGTGTTCGCGCTTGCGCAGCTGGCCGTGCTGGCCCTCTTCGCCCCGCTGCTCGACGACGTGCGGGTTGGCCACGAGGACTTCGTCTTCTACCTTCACATTCCGGGCGTCGTATGGATGGTCTTTTGCGACGCGAGCCCGCTCCTGCTGCGGCACGCGGTCGTCCGAGCAGTGAGCAGCGATTCGGGCCCCGAGGACTCCGACACGTCGACGTATGAGAACGAGTGCGCGCAGGACTGCTCGCGCAGTCCGAGCCCCCACGAACTCGGTGGCGAGGGCGCCAGCAGCGGCTACAAGAAGCTCGAATGAGCACGCCGCGCGCCTCACGTACCATGGCTTGGTCCATCGCGTCGAACTATTTGCTCCGCTCTCAGTGCATGCCTAGTGCACACGTCTGTACGGGGTACCTAGGCACCTCGTCTTAAGACCAATTTTTTTGTTGTGCAGACCAGGCCGGGCAAGAGTGTTTTACAACGAGCCGCAGCGACGCGGACTCGTGGGGTCGCTACTTGCCAGGCTCGGGCTCCACGTAGTCCGGGTTCGGCTTCAGGATGACGATGCCCTCCAGCGCGGACGTGAGCGCGATGTACTTCTCGCTGGCCAGCTCCGCGCGGTCGCCGGCGCCCAGGAGCACGGGCGTGGTGTGGGTCTGGAAGCCCGTGATGCTCTTGGGTTTGCCCGCCTGGCCGACGACGTCCACGGCCTGTCCCACTCGCACGGGCACCGGCAGCGGCGAGCCCTCCTCGTCCACGGTCACGAGCATGCGCGGCGCCATGCTCGAAAAAAGAGAGTACAGGAGGTAGTGCTGCTTTCCGCCAATGGTCGCCTTGACGTCGAGCGCCGCGAAGAGCGTCACCAGCAGGCCGGCGAAGGCTGCGGGGCAAAGCTGCGACGGCGAGCGGTACGGCGAGAGCGTGACGAGCCCCTTCCCCGCGTGGCACAGCCCCTGCGCAACGCGCACCATGAAGAGCGCGGCGCTGTCCTTGTAGTAGTAGCTGCTGAGGTTGCGCAGCATGCCCGCGATGCGCGCGTTGTTCGTGCCCGCCGAGATGATGCCGAGGGAAAGAATCGCCCCCTGCGCCGTCTCGGCGTCGGCGTCGTGCGTCAGCCTGCTCAACATGTCCGCGATGGTCATCTGCGGATTTGACACGGACAGCAGGGCGAGCGATAGCGGCACCGCCCGACGCAGGTTCGTCTCGCCGTACTGCAGCAAATGCTCGAGCGCGCGCACCGACATGGCGCTGCCCAGCTCCTCGCCCAGCGCCACCATGGCCACGCCCAGGCACGCAACGGCCTGGTGCCAAATCGGCTCCTCCTCCTTGCCCTCAGCGGCGGCGGCATCGTCCCCCTCCGCCTTCTCCTCGGCCTCGGCACCCAGGTGCTCCGAGCACATGTGCAACAGCTGCTGGACGCGCAGCACGGAACCCGAGCCAGCGTAGGCGCACACCTCCAGCGTCACCACGCACAGCTTGCTCACAGCCGCGTCGAGGACCTTCGCGACCTCCACCGACGGCTCGACGGCTTCCTGCTTGTTGAGGAAAACCAGGCCCAGGCCCAGGCACATGAAGCGGGCGGCGGGTTGCGCCAGCTCCTCCGACGTGCGGCCCATCAGCGCCTCGCAGATGGCGCCCGCCACCTCCTGATTGCAGCTGCCCACGTAGACCATGCCCAGGCTGAGCGCTGCCATGCTCGCGGCCTCCATGCTCAGGCCGTCCTCGTTGAGCGTGTCGCACAGCAGCTCGTGGACCTCCTCCTTGCAGCAGCCCGCGTACGCCAGGCCCAAGCCCATAATCGCGCACGAGCGCACGTCGGCGTTCTCGTTCCCCACGGAGTCGCTCAGAAGGGCAAACGCGGGATCGCACTCGTTGCGAACGCCCGTGTTCACCACGCCCACCGCGAGCAGCGCGCCCGCCACCACATGCGGGTCGGACGAGTACAGGTACTTGTCGATCTGCGGCAGGCCGCCGTCGACGTCCCACAGCGTGATCGCGCCCAGCGACGCCGCCGCGGCGATCTTGCCGTGGTCCTTGTTCTTGTAGAGCCAGCTGACAGTGCTGCCCGAGCTGGACTCGGGGGGTGGCGCGGTCATGAGCTTGTCCGAGCCGAAGCCGGCGTTTACGAACGCGTTGACGTAGGTCGCCGCGAGGTTGGCGCGCGCACTGTCGACCGTCGCCGCGGTGGGCTGGCGACCGTCGATCAAGTGCGCCTTGTAGATGTCCTCGGGCGTCTTGGCCTCCATGACGTCCAGATCGCGAGCGAGCGCGAGGTACGTCTCCGAAAGGCGCGCGTTGCCGACGGCCTCCGCGAGCGTCTCGCACTCGTCGTCGTCTAGCTCCTCCTCCTCGCTGAGGTCGAGCGCCGCCCCCTGCCTGCCCAGAATGTGTGCGAGCTGCTTGCGCCCGAGGGCGTCCGGGCACGCGAGGAAGACCGCGCGCATGCGCTCAGGCTCGTTCATGCGCAGCGCCAGGCGCAGGGCGTCATCCCACACCTTGTACGCCATGTAGATGTCGTACGCCACCGCCAGGCAGAGCGTGTCGTCCGGCTCTGCGAGGTAGGCAGACATCGACGCGAGGTACAGGCAGGCACGCCCGTACGAGTGCTCGGTGACGAACTCCTTCACGAGCTCCAGCTGTTCAACCTCGACGAGCAGATCCACGGCGTCGGGTTCGGCGTAGTGCTCCATGTTGAAGGGCACGATCTGGCGGACCAGGTGCATCAGGTCCTCCTTGGAGATGAGCCCCGTCGACACCGGCGGCAGCGCATCGGCGTCTGCCTCTTTCTCCTCCGTCTTGACGGCCTCCTTTTCCTCGGCGGAGTGCTGGGCGTAAGCGGCGGCGACCTCGCCGGAGAGGTTGCGCACGTACTCGTGTCCCCAGCCACCCAGGTCCTCCTTGTCTCCCAGCAGCTTGAAGCGCAGGCTCTCCAGCGTGCCCTCCTCGGCCATGGTCATGGCGAGCACGCTCATCACGTCGGCAAGCGGCGCGCGCAGGGCGTCGGACTCGGGCGTCCGCAGAAACAGCTTCTTGAGCGCGCCATAGTGCGGCCGCAGGAACTTGAGAGGCTTGGGCACCGCCGTCATGCTGCTCGTGGCGCTCGCGATGGACGTGCGCATCATATCGAGCGCGCTCTTGCGCACCTCGGCGCCCTCGGCGTCGCCCGTGAGGCGCTCGACCATGAGCTCCAGATCCGCCTTGAGCTTGGCGTCCTCCTCGCTGAGCTCGGGCTCTTCATCCTTGTCGCCCTTCTTCTTCTTCTTGTCCGCAGCCTTGGCGCCGCTCGGCGCGGCCGGCGCTGCCGGCGCGTTTGGTGCCATCACTCCCCGCCGGCGCCGGCGCCCGCCACCGGGCGGCCGCGCGCTCG
>RQSC01001236.1:123401-149779 GCA_013416795.1 Prasinococcaceae sp. CCMP 1430
CGCGGCGCGGCGCGCGCGCGCCCCCACAGCGGGCGCGGAGGACGCCCCCGTCCCCCTTCCCCTCCCCGCTTCTCGCGGGGCGAGGGGCGAACGACGCGCGGACGAGGGGGGGAGGGGGGAGGTCGGTCGTCGCGGGACCTCCACCGGGGGCGAGGGCGATGGCGAGCGGGCCCGGCGCGGACGGCGTCTTCTCCGCCGGCGCGGGCAAGCCCGCCGACGCCGACGACGGCGTCATCTTCATCCTCGAGAACGCGCCGCTCGAGACGGCGAAGGTCGGCAAGGGCTACGCCATCCTCAACCATGATGACCACAAAAACTTCCTCCGTAAGCACAAGCGAGACCCGACCGAGTACCGGCCGGACATTCTGCACCAGGTGTGCGCGCGCAAGCGCCCGCGGCGTGCCGGCACGAGCGCGCGCACGTGCCCCTTGGCCCGCGCACGCGCGCCGCCCCGTCCTCGGGCAGCACAATGGTTCGGCGTCGGCTTTTCAATACGATGACGAGAGTTTCCCGCTGCCGATAGACACTGCGCCCGTGGCCACCCAGCCGCCGTGACGGCGTTGAAGTGGACCCTCACCTGCGGGACACATCCCAGCTTGCGCGTCGCAACGCATGCGCGCGCTCGGGGCGCATCGCCACAGAGGCAGAGGCGTGAGCGCGCGCTGCGCTACTCACTGCGAGCACGCAGACGCGACGTGCAGCACAATCGGTGTGCCCCTGAGATGTGCATGCGCTAACTACTGCGGCGCGTGCCGTTCTCGCATTCACTGGCACCGGCGCGCACAGGCACTACTCGCCATCATGGACTCCCCTCTGAACAAGGCGGGCAAGGTGAAGGCCGTGTACGTGTCGACTCGCTCGAATGTGCTCTTCGAGGTCAACACGAAGACCAAACTGCCACGCACGTACAAGCGTTTCGCGGGCCTCATGGTCCAGCTGCTGCAGAAGCTGAGCATTCGCGCGACCGATGGGCCGGACAAGCTCCTGCGTGTGATCAAGCAGCCGGTGTCGCGGCACCTACCCGCCGGCTGCCGGCTCGTCGGCATGAGTCACAGGGCGGGCGCGGCGCAGTCTATCTACAAGCGCGCCCCATCCATCGCTCAGAAGGGCAAGCCACCCTGCGCATTCGTCGTTGGTGCATTTGCGCACGGCGCGCCGGACGCTTCCATATGCGTTGACGCCTCCTACGTCGACGAGTGGGTGAGCATCTCCCAGTACTCGCTCAGTGCGGCGTGCGTGCTCGCGCGAATCTGCAACGCCATGGAACTGCAATGGGCCATCCTGTAAATATGTCACCCTCCCCTGTACACAAAGTCGGCACGCCACCGTAGGGGTGTGCGTGTGTGCGCACACGGATAGGTGCTGGCGGCTGTTACACGACCGACATTGTGCCATTGCCCGGGCCATGGACACGCCGGCGCGGCAAAATGCAGCGCGTGCGAATGCGCTGCTCTCACGCGCCTGATGCGTCTTCCGACACGGCTTTCTTGAGCCTGTGGCTTGCCATGATCCAGTCGTCAAGTGCGGCTGCCACCTCGGCTGCGCGCTCGCCGTCGGCGCCGATGGCACCGCGCTTGGTGAGCGCCATCTTTAGCAGGTACGCTTCGCCCATCAGAGCGCGGAGGGAACTCAGGGCTTGGCCTTGACAACCACCTTTGCCACCGCTGCGGGGAGTCGCCACTCCGAGCAGCCCGACGGCCTGCATGGGCATGCTTTGCTTGCTCAGGGGCGACGATGCCGCCTCCATCGCGAGCGAGCTCTCGAAGTCGGCGATCATGGCGCTGTCATATGCTCGCAGCTGCTCCTGAGCCTTTTGCAGCTGACGGCGCAGGTGCGCCACGGCCTTTTCCTCCTTCGCACCGCCTTCGCGAATGTGCGAGCGCGGGGGTGTCGCGGCGGGGTCTGTATCGCCCATCTCGGCCTCCAACGTCCGCCCGTTTGGCCTCGACGCTCCGAACTCGCCGCCATCGGCGCCAGCATTCCAATGAGGCGTCGCTGCCGCGTTGTCATTGGGATCGGCGCCCCCACCAGCCCTGCCGCCGCCGCCCTCGCTTGGGGATTGTCCCGGAAAGGCGCCCGTACCCTGCGCGCCGCCTGCGTGAGCACTGCCGCCGTACATGAGAGATCCTGGAGCCGGCGAGGACGCGTTCCGTAGCACAGCCTCCGCGGCAGCATGTTCGAGCATGGCGAGCTGTCCCTCCTTCTCACGCAGCATGATATCCTTGGACGCGAGGCAGGACTGCGCGACAGCAAGCGCCGCCTCGGCCTCGCGCGCCTTGGCGAGCGCAGCGGTGCCGGCCAACGCGGCTTCGCGCACTTCGGCGAGCTCGCGGTCGCGCTGCGCAAGCGCACCCTGCATGCGAACTGCATATGCTTGCACCGAGGCAAGCTCCTCCGCGTAGGCCGCCTGCGCAGACGCAGCCATCGCAATGGTAGCGGCGTCGGCAGCGCCACCAAGGGTGGGAGCAGCGCCATACGTCGCTCCCATACCGAGGCCCGTTTGTGCATCGTAGGGCGACGGCTGGGGGATCATGCCATCAGCAGGCGTCCCCGCGGTGAATGCTGCGCCCAGGATGCCACCCACCGGAGCAACGGCGCTTGGTAGCGGCGGTGACACGCCGTACGGCGTCGGTTGTGCCATCTGCGTAGAGGGAGCTGCATTGGCCGCCTCGCATCTAAGCTGTTGTTGCTGCTGCTGCAGCAGCATTTGCAGCGCCTGCTGCTGCTGCGGCTGCATTGGCACTGCGTGAGTTTGAGGCGGCGGAGTGGGTGCTGTGACCGCCGCTGGTCCCTGAGGTGGCGGAGACTCAGGCGGGAGCTCGTACGCTGGCGCAGGGCGTGCTGGCGCTGAAGCGGGCTCGTCCTCCTCCTCCTCGGCGTCATCGGCATCGTCTGCGAGCATACCAAGTGCCTTACGCGTTTCGGCGGCCATCGCCGTGTGTTTATCCAGCCTCTTGCGCGGCACTGCTTTGGCGTCGGCGGCGCTGGCAGCAGCCGCCGGACAAGGAGCCGAGCACACGCGCTGCTGCGCTGCGCTCGGGTAGTTGCGCCCGCGCGCCCAGGTGCGCACCCGGTCGCCCATCCCCCCGCTCACGCCGCGTGGGGAACGGCGGCCCGGCGTGCATGTACGTGTAAGGGTTCGCTCATCCGACCCTAACTTCGTTCCCCGCGCGCCCAGCCAGCCCATTCCCCAGGCGTTGCAGCGCGCATTCGAACCCTGATTTTTGGACCTGCTTTGGGACGCGCCCGCCCGCGCGTGGGCGCAAAGTGCGAGATTTAGATTTAGATTTCGATGAGAAAAACCATGCTCGCGCGACAGAGGGGGGGGGGAAGGGGGGTTGCCTGCGCCGCATGCGACTGCATCGATCGGCGCTGCCGCGTGCGCGCGGGCGGTGCCGGCTGCTGCGCGCTGGCGAGTGCGGACGCGTGTGTCCGCGGCATGGCGCACATGTGGGGCTTATATGTGGTCGCGTCGCACTCGCATCTCGCTGACACCCGCGCGTCGCCGCCGCGGGCCGGCGGGCCCCATGGAATCTGCCGCGCTCTGCCGCGGCAAGTCGCGCTTCTTCTCGCGCGAATATCTCGAAAAAACGGACGCACAGTGCAAGGAGTCCATCGAAGCAAAGACTGTCCGCGTCGGCAAGGTCGTCGAGAATGTCGAGGCGGGATTCACCTCAACGCAGTGGTTCCACCCGCAGTGTGTGACCAGCCGTGGCCCCGTGGTGGCCGAGGAGATCGATGGCTACGACGAGCTGCCCGCACACGAGCAGGCAGTGCTTGTTGACGCGATTGCGAACAGGAAGCGCAAGGTCGCAAAGTCTGAGGGCGCCGCCAGTCCCACTTCGCCCAAAAAGAAGATCAAGAAGGCATCGAAGGATGCTCCGTCGGGCGACGGCACGCCCGCGTACCCCACGTATGTGCATGGCCTCGACATGGAGGAGGCGTACAAGAAATACAACATCATGCGCGCGCCCGAACTCAAGGATGTATTGAGAACCAACAAGCAATTGCTTGGGGGTGTCAAGGCAGAGCTAGTGGCGCGCTGCGTGGACGGCGAGGTATTTGGCGCGCTGCCCATTTGTCCTGCGTGTGGAAAGGGCAGACTTCGCGTCAAGTACGTGAAGGTGACTGGGCACAACGGCCAGGGCGAATTCAGCTGCCCGGGATGGTTCGATTCCGAGATCGGTTCGCGCGTGTCGTGCGGGTTCACCAGCTCCAAGGTTGAGCGCCCCGCGTGGAGGCAGCCCGGCGACCTCGAACCCGACGACGGCGCCGAGGCTGCCAAGGCTGCCGGCGGAGATTGGACGAAGGCATTCGACGACATCTCGCCGACGGACAAGAAAGGTGCAGCCCAGGCCCTGCTCGCGCGCGCGCGGGAGCTCAGGCTTAGTGTCAGCAAGGACGAGCACAAAGGGTTGGTTGATTGCGTGCAGCGGCTGGTAGCAACGCGCGACTCCTCTGAGGCGCCCTGGAAGCCTGCAGAGGCGCTAGTCGCGCTGCAGAAGGAATTCCCGCCGATCGCACCGCTTTCGGTGGACGACCCCGACGACGGCGAGGAAAAGGGCCCCAACGAAGACATCGCGCGCATCTTTGATGAGCTCGCCCACTGGATTGGGATCCTCAAGCCTGAAAACTACGGGTTCAAGGTGCGCCTGAGTCTGTGACTCCGCGCTTGCCCTGATCTTACCCCTGCATTCGCTTGGTGCTGACCCAGCCGGCGTTCTGTACAGCTCGGCGCGTACAAGAAAGTCGCCACCGCCCTGCGGACGAAGTATGCGACTGAGCGCGTCGCTAGCGGCAAGGCACTCGCGAAGGAGAAGAACAACGGCATTGGAAAGGCGTCTGGCGAAAAGATCGATGAGTTCTTGTCAACTGGCCAGGTTGCCGCTCTCGAAACGATGAAGGCGGAGGCTCAGGGGTAGAAGGAGCCGGTCCGCCTAAAGATGTCCTCTCAACCCCCGCGCACCCCCCGCCACCATCGCCTGCGATGCGGATGTACGGCGCGCTCTGTAAATATGTGAATTGACATACAGTACCTTACTTGATTACACCGCATGAATTTCGTGCGTCTCGCGTCCATGTTGCTGCCGACGCGATTGCTCGACGACGAGATACTCAATCCTCACAAGGCCCAAAGCGCGGTCGCCGCGAGGGCTGCGATTGGCGCGACACCGCCCTTGACTCGCCACATAGCGTATAGCGCGGCGAAGGGCAGCGCGGCGCCCAACAAGGGGTCTTTGCGACCGCCGTCGCCCTCATTCTGGGCGTCCACCTCAGCCTCGGGCTTCCCAAGAGGCGTCGGCGCGTCCTGTGAGAGTTCGGCAATCGGCGGCGATGGAGGCAGCGTCAAGCAGCTTGGCACGGGCGAAGAGCCGAGATCGCTCGTGCTGTCGGCAACTGAGAGGCCTGGGGAAGTGTTGGGGCATGGCGTGAGTGCCAGACGCGCATCCCCGAGGCGAGCTGCCGCACGCGCAAGGCGAGACGGCGTTGTTCCGGCCGCGCCTGCCTTTTGCAGCGCGATTGACTCAGGCGTCGCCGGATCTGCCAATCCGACGCCACTCAAGACGACGTTGCCGTTGATGCCACCCAGTGGAGTGCGGCGCAGTCCAGTGCGTGGCGTGCGTTTGTTGGGAAGGAGTGCCGGCGAAAGCGCGTTTTCCTTGTCTTCGAATCCCTTCCGACCACCACTGCTCGCACAACCTTGCGCGGCGGGCAACTGCGAGTCGGTCGCCGCTGCCACCGCGATGGCGGCGAGATCATCACGCAGGCGCATCGCCTCGGCGTCTACCTTGCGCAGATATGATCGCCCAGCACCCAGCATGGTTGAATGTGGCGAGGACACGACCATGGCGAGCGCACGCTTGGCATCACTTTCGACGTCTGCAAGCGCCTGCGCAGCCTCCTTCATGTGTATGCCATCGGCAATGCTCTCGCTCTGAAGCCTGCTGCACTCCGTCTCCGCCAGAGAGGCCCGGCGTTCCGCGGCGACGCGACCCTCCACCTGCTTCTCGGCGTCGCTTTGGACAGCTGCAAGCTTCGCCTCCAGATTGAGCACGGCCTGCTTGTACTCGGCGGCGCGCGCGTCGGCAGCATTGGCCCGCTCCCTCAAAATAGACATGTCGGCCTTGCGCTTCTTGGCCGACTGCTGCGCACGCGCGAGGCTCGCTTGTGTGACCTGAAGCTGGGACGTTGCTTGTGCCGCAGCTCGCTGTGCAACAGCGACAGCATCAATTGTATCCGCGACGTCCTGCTCGGCCTTGGTCGCTCGCGCGTTGGCCGAAGTTAGAGCCATGCGCGCTTCCTCTGCGGCACGGAAAGCAGCACGCTCAGCGTCGACGAAAGCGATGTCCTTGTCGACCACTTCCTGGCGTGCGGCATCCAACTCCGTGCGAAGCCTGCGCGCCTCCTGAGTCGCCTTCGCGATGTCGGCGGCCGCCTTGTGTTGGGCATGCTCGAGCGCCTCGAGCGCATCGCGCGCCTCCTCAACAGCTTCGTCGCGTTCAGTCTGCAGGCGCGCACATTCGTTGCGAGCCTCAAAAAGATCAATCTCGCCTTCAGCCGATGTTTCGCGAGCCTCGGCGAGGCGGCGAGGTGCTTCGTCGATGACAGAGTTCGCGAGTTCCAACATGGAGCCAGATCCAGACATCTCGACATTCGTGAAGGAATCAATGATGGTGTTGATCGCATCGACGTTGGCGATGACGTCCCTCTGCGAGCCCGTCGCAGTCATCATAGCGGCCTTGTGGGCGTGCCCTCCCGTAGTATCTTCCCTTCTCTGCAGCCTTGCGCCATCAGCCTCAGACAGGGCGAGCTGGCCGACCTTGTAGATATCCCGCGTCTCACTGGCACCGGCATCTAGCTTTTGGTGCAGCGATGCGATCTCGGCGGCATGCATGCGCTGCAGCGATGCGATCTTGTTCTGCTGCAACGCAACCTCGTCCGTCAGTCGGCAAGCTTCTTCCTTGCTTGTGGCGATGCGTGCCTCCGCAGAGGCTGCGCGCTCGTGCAGAGCAGCTACGTGCGCGACGGCCACGTCGCGCACCGCCCTGGCCTCGGCGAGCTCCGCTTCGCATGCTTTCTCTCGCTCGGCGAGAATCCTGCTCTCCTCGAGGGCAGCCCTCAGAAGCTGTTCGGCAACGTGCGCGCGCTCTTCCGCAGCACACGACGCTGCCTTCGCAGACTTTGCATCATCTTCCGCCTGACGTCGCGCGACCACGGCTTCGTTGAGCTTTTGTTGCATGTGCGCCTTCTCTGCGCCCTTCAAAGACCTGAGCGAAGCCATCATACGCGTTGCCTCCTCGAGCTCCTTGGCGAGCCGTTTGACCTCGGTGTCGCTCCTCGCCACCGCCTGTTCGGCGGACGCAGCGCGCGCAAATGCAGCGAGCGCTCTCTCCTTTGATCGGGCGGCTTCGGCGGCAACGTCGCTCATGGATCGCTTGCTCGCGTTGACTGCGGCAGCGGCACTTTCACCAGCGATGCGCAGCTCTTCGAGCTCCCTCTGTGCGTGTGCGAGTGCCTTGGTGGTGGCTGCGACTTCGCCGCGCGCCGCCTCGAGCTCGTCCTTAGTCTTCATCGTTTCCGCCTCGAGCTGAGAGGCCCTCTCCTCGGCTGCCGTGACGGCCCGCGTGTGCTCTTCAGCTAGTTGATCCGCCCTCCGCTTGGCTTCTCCCTGGTACTGCGTGGCGGCGTCCCTCGCCGCTTTGAGCTCGGCACTGGCCTTTGAAGCAGCCGCCGCCGATCGGCGGGCATGAGCACGGGCATCCTCTGCTGCGGCTTGCGCCTCCAGAAGTCTCTGCTCAGCGGCATCCCTCGCAATGTCGGCCTGCTCCTTGCCGTACCTGATGGTGGCGGCCTCGGCGCGAGCCTGCTTCGCGTCTTCCACCGCAGCTGTGTAGGCAGCTTTCAGACCCTTGACAGTCGCCATCAATTGAGAGACCTCAGTTTCGGCGGCCTGTACATTTGCGGCAAGCCGATGCTCGCGCTCTTCAGCGGCGGCGACAGCAGCATACGCCCCCGCAAGAGCGCTCTTATGCTCTTCCGCTGCGGCAAAGGCACCCCGCAAGGCCTTTTCGGCCAGCGCACGCGCCTTTGCGGCATCGCCCTCAGCGCGCGTTGCTCTTTCCTCAGCGACAGCAAGCCTCTCGTCTTGAGCGCTGCGCTCGCTGAGTTGAGCCCGAATCTCGTCAATTTCAGCCTGCTTCTCCTCCAGAGCAGCTGCGGCTTCCAAGGCCTGCGTCTCCGCCAACTTGGACGCCACTTCTGCCTCGCGCCTTGCGCCATCTGCCGCAGCCAACGCAGCATCCCTCTCCTCGCGCGTGGCCTGGAGGGAGCGCAGAGCATCTTCAGCAAGGGCCTTCAACTTCTTCACTTCGGCACGAGCAGCGGCGGCGCGCTCATCCGCGGCTTGGCACGTCGCATCCGCGGCCGCGCGCACACACTCAAGTTCCTTGCGGCGACTGTTTGAGTGGCGTGCTGCAACGCCAACCTGATGCATTGCTTGCACCGTATTGGCCTCAGCCGCATCGACGCGCGCATTGGCGCGCTGCACGGCAGCTGCAGCTTCTAGCCTTGCCTGGTCAAGCAGCGACCTCACGTCGGCAGCCTCAGCACGGGCAAGCTCAGCAGCCTCTCTCGCCTCAGCAGCAGCGCGCTCGGAGGATGCTGTAGCTGCCTTTGCAGACTGGACATCATCTTGGAGGGTGGCAATGGTGGTCTCGTAGTGCGCCTTCTGAATAGAGCACCGTTCGTTTGCCTCCACAAGCTCAGCGCGCAGGCTCAGAACCTCAGCAGCAGACACAGCGACAGTCTCCTCCATGGACGCAATTGCTTCCGCAGATTCAGCACGGAGAATGTTGGCGGCCAACTGCGACGCCTGGAGCTCGCGCTGACACGCCTCGTACGACTCGCGCACGGTGCGCGCTTCCGCGGCGGCGCGTCCGGCATCCGCCACGGCGCGCGCCACGGCGGCGTCCGCGTCGGCTATGGCTCGTGAGTTGCGCTGCTCACACTCGTGCGCCTTGCGAATCGCGCTCTCGGCCAGCTGGCGGAGCTTGGCGCTGTTGCCGTCGGCGCGGTCGGCGTCCAGCTCGGCCTGAACGGCAGCGGCGCGTAGAGCCTCCGCCTCCGCCTCCGCCGCGGCCTTTGAAGCCTCAAGGTCGTCAACGCGGGCATTCGCATCCGACAGAGCAGAGCTCAGCAAGCTCTGCGCGGCGATCATTTCCTGCTCTAGCTTCGCCGCGCCGTCGCGCGCATCCGCGCTGTCGCGCTCGAGCGACGCGCAGCGCGCCAGGAGGCTCTTCACGGACTGCTCAGCACTCGCCAGCTCGCGACGGCTCGCGGCGCGCTGCGTCGACGCGGCGCGTTGGGCGGTGGCGACCGCGGCGTTCGCCTCCGCAGACTCCTGCTCCGCCCGTACGGCCCGGCGAGTTGCGGCCTCGGCTGCCTCGGCCGACTCCTTGTACCGTTGCTCGTGCTTCCGCTCAGCAGCCTGGGACTCCTTGACGGCGGCTTCAGCGGCTGCACGAGCGCTCACGGCCTGCGCTTCGGCATCCTCCGCCTTCCTGCGGGCCTGCATGGCATCGGATTCGGCATTAGAAAGGAGCTGTTTCTGTTGCTGCATGGTCACGTGGCCATCCCGAAGCACCTTCTCGGCAAGCGCTCTCGCTGAAGCGGCGGCCTTCTCAGCAGCACAGCGAGCGGTCTCAGATTCAGCGAGAGCTGCCTGAGCTTGTGACATCGCAAGCTCGTGGGCTTCTGCTGCCTCCTGTCCATCTGCCCTTGCTTGATCGGCATCAGCCCGAGCCCGAGCGACTTCGCGTTCAAGCGCTGAGAGTCGGTCCTTCTGTTCGGCAACAGTCGTCTCAGCAGCAGTACATTGGATCTGCAATTCTTTTCTGGATTTGTCAGCCTCGCGCGCGGCTTTTCGCGCTTCACTCGCAATCTCCTCGGCGCGTGCGACAGCTTCGACAGTCTTGCGCTCCGCTGCCGCCGCATGCTCCTCCGCAATTTTAACGGCTTTTTCGAGGCTGACCTTGAGCTCATCGTTGCGGCGCTGGATCGCCATGGCACGCTCGTCCGCAGCTGTCACGTCGGCCTTGGCCTCGGCAGCGCTTCTTTCGGCGGCTTCAACCTTCGCCGCCATAGCGGCGAGGGCCTGGTCGCGCTCGGCGATGGAGCGCGAAGCACCGATGCGAGCATTCTGGAGTTCGCTCAGTGCAGATGCTGCTGCTGCCTCAGCCTCCTTTGCCCTGGCTTCGTGCCCAGCGGCAAGCTCTTGCGCAGCGGCCACGGCGCGTTGGCCGTCATCTTTCGCACGAGCAAGCTCGCGCTCAGCTTCCTGCAAGTCTGCCTGTGAGGACGCCAGGGCCTCCTCCGATGCGGCAACTCGCTCTTCCGCTGTTTTAACGCTCTCCATTGCTCCTGCAGTGGCCATCTCGGCAGCCTCGGCACGCTTCACGGCAGCATTTGCAGCCTCCATAGCCGCCTGCTTTGCTTCGCGATGAGCCTCAGCTGATCGCATCGACTCCTGTCGAGCTGCTTCAGCGGCGCTGGCACGAGCTTCCGCTTCGGCGCGTGCCGCCTTAAGCTCGTCATGCAGTGCTGCAGCGCGTCGCAACGACTTCTCGGCCGCGACCTTCACGTCAGCAAGGGCTTTCTCCGCTTCGGCAGCGCGGGCATTTGCAGCATCTGTCTCTGCCTGGGAAGCGGCACGCGATACCGCGTGATCCTCAGCCAATTTGGAGGCTGCAGCATGGGCTTGCTCAACCTGTGCCCTCGCTGCGCGCAACTCCTCTGACGCTTCCGTCTCCTTTGAGAAAGCAGTGCGGCGAACAGCAGCTAGTCCCTCCGCGGCTTCTTCGTGAGCATCACGGGCTTCAGCAAGATCGTGCGATAGCTGCGCAATTCGCAAGTCGGAAGCAGACTTTGCCTCGACGGCATCCCTCAAAGAGGTCTGGATCTCTTCCTTCTCGGCTTGCGCGGCGGCAAGGTCTTGCTTGGCGCGAGCCTCGGCAAGGGCGGCCTCCTGTTTGGTCCGCTCGACTGCCTCGATTGCTTGCTTTTCCCTGCATTCGGCCATCTCAGCGGCAGAGCGTGCATTGTTGAGCTCCGCCTGAAGACCCATCGAATGGCGCGCCGCCGCTGCGAGCGCCTCCTTGGCCTCGGCGGCGGCCTCCTCGTGAGTCGCTTTCGCGATTTTTGCACTGCGGACGGCAGCTGCGGCCTCAGAGCGAGCAGTGATGACTGCGGCCTCAGCCTGGCGCGTTTTTTCGTCGGCATGTTGTGCAAGCTCAATCGCAGCCTCCCTCGCTTGACGCAGCTCCCTTGCTTCTTCCTCTGCAGCATCGGCGCGCTCTTTTGCGTCCTCCGTGGACTTGACAGCCTCCTCAATAGCGAGCGCGTGCTTCTTGCGCTCCTCCCCGGCCTCGCGCAGCGTCGCTTCGGCCAGACTGCGCGCCTTCGTAGCATCAGATTCTGCTGCATCAGCGCGGTGGACAGCCGCAGACCGTGCCTTCTGCTCGTGGGCAGCCGTGTCAAGGGCATCCTTTGCCTCTGCACGCGCCTGGTCTGCCTCTGCCTGCGCAGCCTGGAGCTTGTCCATCGCACCCGCCGCCTGCGCGAGCGCGTCATCGGCAGTAGCCTGTGCCTGCAATGCCTGCGCCTCGAGCCTTGCACAGCGTTCTTCTGACTCGCGCGTTGACTCCTCTGCTTCGTGACGCGCCTCCTCAAGTCGCCTTTCCGCGTCCTCGGCGGCGCCTGCAGCATCCTCGGCAGCTTTTTCTGCCTCGATGAGCCGCTTCTGTGCCGACTCAGCGGCGGTCTGGGCCTCCTTGAGCGCCGCCGCAGTTGCTGCGGCGCCCTTCTCGAGCTCTGCAACGCGAGCGGCCTGCTCGGTGAGAGATGCTGCGTTGCCCGCCCGGGCCACGCGCAGCTGCTCGAGCTCCTGCTCTTGGGCCATCACCCGAGCCTGGCCCGCATCCACCTCCGCCTGCGCCAAGTTGCGAGCGTTGACGGCGCGCCTGGCCGCGTCCTCAGCCGCAGCGGCGCGCTCTGATGCCCTCGTTGCTTCCTTGGAGGCCACAGCGAGCTTGCTCTCGAGCTCGACGATCTCGGCGTCACGAGATACAAGGCGTGCTTCAGCAGCTGATGCCCTAGCCTCCGCTGCCTCCTCGCGAGCGATGGCGGCCGCGAGGCTGGCCTCCGCAGCAGCGGCACGCTTGTTCGCCTCATCAGCCTCGGCGGCGGCGGCACGCGCCTCCGCGGCGATGCGCTCGGCTGTAGACTTGTGGCTTTCCTCGCGGACCTCGGCTTCCTTCATGACCACGATGGCGTCCTCGAGCTGGCGCGCGCATTCAAGGGCCTTGGTCTCCGCTTCGTTAGCACGGGCCTTCTCCCTCGACACCGTCGCCATGGCGTCGGCCTTGCTGGCAACTTCAATTTCCGCTGCCTTCTCCTCGGCGCGCTGAGTGCGCTCCTGTGCCACCTGCAAGCTGCGAGTAGCGTTCCCGAGCGCGCGCTCCGCGGCCTCCTGCGCCTTGCGGGCCGCTTTGAGGCCGTCGGCGGCCTCGTTCGCGGCGAGGTGTGCCTCGTGTGCGCGCGCCTCCGCCGCGGAGCGCGCCTCCTCCGCCTGGGCGGCGCTCTCTTTGAGTGGGGCTATGGCCTCCTCGTGATGGCGACGCGCCCGTTTGAGCTCGAGCACCTCCCTTTGCGCATCCTCGAGGGCGGCCATCGACGCCTCGCAATTCTCCTTGAGGGCGCGGGCCTCCTCGCGCGCGATTTGGGCCTCACGGGTGGCCTTCTGCGCCTTGGCTTCGCCCGCGTCGGCCTCTCGTCTAGCCTTCTTCGCCTCCTCGATTGCAGCGGTCTTGCTCGCCTCGAGCTCGCGGCGCATCGTCTCTGCTTTGCCGAGGGCCTTGTCGGCGCCAGCGAGGGCGCGATGTACCTCCTCGACATCCTCATCGGCCATCGCTTGCGCCTCCTCCGCCATAGCTCTGGCAGCCCGCACCTCGGCCTTGAGGGAGCTCACCTCACGCTCGGCGCGCTCAGCGCGCGCACGCAAGAGCTCCGAGTCGGCGAGCGCCGCCGCCGCCGCGGCCTCGGCCTCGTCGGCGATATCGTGCGCCTCTTGAAGCTCCTCTGCGCGGGATGCCATCGCCGCGTCGAGCCTCGCACGCGCCTCATTCAGCTCGCGCTCGGTCGCGGCCTTGTCCTGCACCTCGTCGCGCAGCGCATCGCGCTCGCGCTGCGCCCGATGCAGCAGAGCGCGATACTCCGGCCCGTCCAAGGCGCCGAGCGCGCCCGTCGAGGCGGCAATGGAGCCGCGCCCGCGCCGCCTGCCGGTGGCCGATCCCACCACCATCTTGAAGAAGCTCTTCACCGGCGTCGGCTTTGCATCCCCCACTGCCGACGCACCGACGCTCGGCGAGCCACCATTCCCTTCGGCGGGCGCGGGCGCGGCGTTCTCCTTGCCGTCCGCCGGCGCCGCGGGCTCGCCGTCCGCGTTGGCCGCGTCCAGGCTCGCGAGCAGCAGCGGGTCGCAAAAGTCCATCGCCGCGGGCACCCCCCTCCCCTCCCCCTCGCCCGACCAACCCACCGGTCGCGCCCCTCTCTCCGCTCCGCTCCCTCCGCTCCTCTCCTGGGCTCGCGCCCGGCGCCCCGCGCCCCCGCCGTGCGCGCGCACGGAAAGGGCGCGCGCGCCTGGCGCCCGTGTGGCACGCCCATTCCTCCCTCCAACCTCGCGCACAGCTTCACGACTCCTCCAGCCAGCCAGCCGAGCACCGCCGCCAAGGAAAAGCGGGGGAAAAAAAAAAAAAAAAGAACGGTCACGGATGGGTGGATCTTTCAAAGCTCAGTGTACCATGATGGTACAGTAGTACTAGTCACACTACGTGCGGCGAAAGAACCACCCGTTCGGGCGCGTTTGTGTTCGGTCGGCCGGCGTTTGCGCGATCCGCCCGGGCCCCATCGAAACGCAAGGCGCTCCGCCCATTCAGCGGAAGGGCGCGCGCGAAAAAAAAATCGCGAGCCCGCCCTTTTTTTTTTTTTCGCGCGCGCGGGGGCCCCCGCGCGCGCCGCGCTCTGCTTTGTGCACGGCTGGGGAGCCGGGTCCCACATCAAAAAGCATCGGATGCGGAGAGTCCCCGACGGAGGTCCGTTGCAGGGCCCAGCGAGCGTCTACCATCTTGGTACACTACCATCGGATGGTAGTACAGCACAGTAGTACTAGTCCTAGTATTCAATTCGAAAAAGGGGCATTTTGCCGTTTGATCGGCGTACTCCAAAAAGGCGCGTCCCCGGTCGGGGGCCCCACCGACGCATTTCCCAACGGGCAACGGCACGCAGCTCCCTCTCGATCGATCTGCGGGCACCCTCCATCTCTCGATCGTGAGTGCCCAGCTCCAAAACCCGGTGTGTTTAGGGTTTACTTGCTTTTTAGGGTCCGAAAGTGGCGTGGCGCGGTCGAGGCGCGCGCGTGGCGCGGGGCACTCTGGCAGGCGGCGCGGCGGCTGCGCGGGCAAGGGGGGGGAGGGGCGGTGCAGCGGGGCGCGAGCGGCACACGGCGCGCCGTCCGCCGCTTGTGTGGAAGCTTCGGCCGAAGGGGGGGGGAGAGAAGGGCCGTGTGTGGCGAGAGCGTTGCGGAGGGCATGGCGACGGTCGGCGCGGTCGCACGCTGCGCGGCAAATCGCGCTGCGAGATGCCGCCCGCCACCCGCCCAGGCATCAGGATGTGCTGGAAAAGGACCCCTCGTCGATCTACAACGACGTGTATGAGTACGCGCGTGCGGTGCGCGTGGCAGCCGCCCCAGCGCCACGTCAGGGTGGCGCCGGTGGCAGCGAGGGCGAGGCGAGCGGTGAAAGGTGCGTCCAAAGCCCCTTCGTGGCGCAGCGAGGGCCGGGCTTGAGCGCGTTTGCCACGCGCGGGCTGACAGCACCGCACGTGTGACGATCCCCTCGCGCGCCGAGCTCGCAGCAACGAGAGCGAGGCGGGGGGCAGCGCGAGCGTGGACGTGCACGCGCACGAGCGGCGCACGGTGCTCGCGCAATTCACGTGCGACCAGTGCGGCACGCGCAGCGAACGCAACGTGAACCCGGCGGCGCTCAAGCGGGGGACCGTGTACGTGCAGTGCCAGGGCTGCGACGCGTGGCACACGCTCGTCGACAATCTCGACCTCGTCAAGGAGTACGATCTCAAGGCAGAGAGGGAGGCACATGCAGCCGCGGCCGCCGCTGAAGCCGAGGCCGAGGCTGAGAGCGGCACTGGTGACGCGGGGCAGACATAGCACGTCTGCCGCGGTGGCGATGAATATGACATTCTGTCACGGCGCGCTGCGCCCGCAACACCCTGTACTGTACACATTTGTCATCTACGCAGGAAATTCACGCGCACGTGCGCGTGCAATCTCTCGCTCGCGCCCCCTCGCAAAGAATTGAGGGGTTACAAAATTGGGATGGAGCGTTCGAGTGCCCCCTGGTCAATCAGAGCGACGCGCGCGACATGGATATATTGGTGACGTCAAGCTCTCGGCGCATCTGCGCCTCGTCCCACGTGTGGTACGGCAGGCCCTCGGCTTCCAGAGCGCGCTCTGCGACCTGACCCCAGTACTCGCTGCACACGACCGGATGGCCGAGCGAAAGCGCCACCGACCGCAGGCGCACGCTGAGCAGCGCCGCCATAACCAAATTGTCTGCGGCCTCCTCTAGCGGGTCGGTCGAGTGGAGGGAGTCGATGAACTGTGCGCGAGCCGAGCCGCACGCGCGCACACCGACAGACACAGGAGTCAGGGCCCAGCCACGCACGCGCCAATCTCCGCATGCGAGCTCGCCAACTCACCTGTTGTATGTTCTTGTCCCCCAGAAGATCCCTACCGTACGTGTCATACCCGAAACGGCAGAGCTTGTAGCAGACGTCCATGTCCATGTGCTTGGACTTGTAGCCGCCTACGCGGCAGAGGCGCAGCACGGCGTCACGGTCGCCGCGCGCGATGGCTGCGTACAGGATGCACGCCGACAGGCGCTCGCCGCGCGTGAGCTGCTTGGTGGCGCCAAAGTCGATCAGTCCCACGCGCCCGTCGGGCAGCAGCAGGAAGTTGCCACCGTGCGGGTCCGCCTGGAAGCAGCCATCTATCAGCAGCTGGTGGCCGTGCACGCGCATGAGCACGTCCATGATGCGCGGGGCGTTGGGTGGCGGCATAGTTTGCCGCCGCCCGACCCGCCGCAGCCCAAGCGGGCGCGCGAAAGCCGCGTTGCACAGCGCGCCTCCTGCGTTGTGCACGGCATCACGCGCGCGCAGCCAGGTGGCGTAGGCCGCCACGCGCCGCGCGGAAGGGCCCTCGTAGCGAGGCGCGACGCCACGCTCATCAAGCTCGCGTCTTTTTCGCGCCTCGAACTCCGCCAGCGTCACGCCCTCACGCGCGGCCACGCCGCGGGCATAGTCACGCACACCGTCAACAAGCTTGGGTCCGGGTAGCATTTCCATCACAAGCATGCGGCGCGTGCACAGAGGGAGCTCGGGGCGCGGCACGGCCACCTCGCGTGGGAGGAAGCCGCCCTTGGTCAGATTGGAGCGCACGCTGGCGAGGTTCTCCGCCTCGCGGCGGTAGTCGAACTCTCCCTCCAGCGACCGCGTGAGCTCGTCGAGCATGATGAGCTGCTCGGGGGCGAACATCGCGCAGAAGGTGCGGATTGTCGACATGTCAAGCGCGAAGCTGCGCTCTGCGTCTGGATATTGCACCTTGACTGCGACCTCGCGTGTCCTTCCCCCCGTGGTGGTCGGCCGAAGCGTGGCGCGGTGCACCTGCCCGATCGACGCCGATCCCAGCGGCTCCTCGTCAAACGACTCGAAAAGATCCATCGGCGCAACGCCCGTCTCTTCGCGCACGGTCTGCAGGACGTCCGCCGCTGGCCGCGGCGGCACGTCGTCCTCGAGCTCGCGCAGCTTGTCGCTCCACGCCGCCGACAGGTTGGCCGTCAGGCCGGCGCCCATTTGGCCGTACTGAGCAACGCACGGGTCAGCAGCGACGTCGCCGGGGAAGCAGGATGCAGGGCGCCAGAGCACCGCTGCGAGCACCAGCTGCGATTGTGGTGTCTCGCGCGAGATGAGCGCGCGGGGATGCTCACCTTGACGTACATGCCCTTGAGCTCCTTGAGCATGTCCACCACGCCATCGACGTACTTTCTGCACGTGCGCGAGCGCGCGCGGAGCAGGCGTGGGTAGGGATGGGGTGGATGAGGGCTTGCGTCAGCGTGGCGCGCGCGGGGCGCACGGGAGCGCGCAAGTGGCGAATGCGTGCGATGGCATGTCCTTCTCGCTCACCTATCGAGCGCGTCCCACTCCGACTTCGCCTCCTCTTCGCTGGCGGGTGGGAAGTACTTCTGCTTCTGCTCGACGTAGCGGTAGTGCGCAACTGCGGGGCCTGCGGTGAGATACAGTCGCGCGGCGCGCGCCGCGCCGTCGCGGCCTGCATCGTCGGCGAGCGCGTACGCCGTGCTCGCCGCGCAGCCAACGCCGGCGAAGCTCACGATGGCGCCGCGCAGCAGCAGCGTAAGCATGCCGCTGCCTCGCCGTCAGGCCAGGCAGGCACCCCGCCCACTCCGAGACCGCGGGAGCGACCCTGGCCCCGCTCCGCGCGGCAGCCGGGCCCCAGACTCCGACCCCCCTGCCTGCGTCCCGCCGCCCTGGCCACCCGCCACGCGCTGAGAGACCGCCCGGGCTGCCCCGCGGCGCTGCGCCGGCAGCGCACCAGCGGGCGCGCGAAGTGGCGCACCGGCGAGCGCGCAGCCAACTCTCGCCGCTGGCGCTAAAGTATACTGTAAACCCTGACCCTAAAAGCTCGGAACGGTCGGAACCGCTGCTGCTGAGGTAGGGCGCGCCCTCGCGCGGGTGTGGCTGGGGCGGCGAGGCGGGAGTGTAGGCGTTCTCGTAATTTACAGGGTGGGGGAAGGGGGCAGGCGGGGGTAGGGGGCGCCCAGCGTGGCCGCGATCAGAGCTCGCCGCACTGCGAGATGGTGCACGGGTAGCGCGGCTTGTTGGTGCGCGCGTCGCAGCTGACGGCCTCGAGCTTGCGCACGGTGAGCATGCCGTCGCCGACGACGCGGCCAAAGACGACGTGCTTGCCGTCGAGCCAGTCGGCCTTGGCGAGTGTGATGAAGAACTGGCAGCCATTGGAGTCGGGGCCCGAGTTGGCCATCGACAGCAGGCCCGGGCCCGTGTGCGTAGCCAAGAAGTTCTCGTCCTCGAACTTGCCGCCCGGACCGCCGTAGATGCTGAACGCGCCGGTGCCGTCGCCGTTGACGAAGTCGCCACCCTGCACCATGAAGTCCTTGATAATGCGATGAAAAGAGCAGCCCTGCACGCGTTGGACGAGGCGGATGGGAAGGGCGTGTCGAGGGAAGATGGCGCAGTCAGCAACGAGAACAACCCCAGGCCGGCGCCCCCGCGGCGCCTCCCGCGCTTGTTGGCACCGACTTCGCGCTTGTGCACAGTTCACATCGGCACCTGCGCCCCGCCCGCAAACCCACGCACACTGGAGCGTGCGCGCACCGCCAGCAGGGTGCCCCGCCCGCCTCCGCCGCGCGCGCACGCCACCCCACCTACCTTGTACCCCATCGGCACGCCACCGCGCCGGTGCTCGCCCGTGCACAGCTGCCGGAAGTTCTCGCACGTCTTCGGGCAGACGTCGGCGAAGAGCTCAAAAGCGACGCGCCCGCCGGGCGTGCCCGCGAGAGCGACGTCGAAGAAGACGATTGGGTTTCCCGCGACGGGCGGCCGCTCGTGCCACACCACCTCGCCTTGCGGCGGCGGCGGCGGCGGCGGCTCCGCCGGCATCGCGGCGCCCCGCGACGCCGATGCGCCGGGCACGCGCTGTGGCGCGCCCTACCCAAAACTCTCGGTCGCCGCCCAACCAGCGAGGGTTTAAGGTTTAATGTGTAGGGTTTATATACAGTACAAAACGTTTAAAACGCCCTTCAAATCATTACACGCTCGAGTGGTGTGTCAGCACTGACACTGCAACCGTCGCGCCGCGACGTCCGGGACGGTGTGCGGCAGGAACGCGCGCTCCTCTGTCGCTCAGGAGGGCGCGGAGAGACGCGTGAGCGTGAAGACGTCGCTCGTGACGAACGACTCGCCAAGATCGAGCTTATCCGGCGCGACCGAGCACTCCCAAGCAGCTGCTGCGTCGCCTCCCGAGCCAGCCGCGCCCGAGACGACCGCGAAGCGCTTGAGGTAGGCGGTGAGCATCGCCAGGGCGAGGCTCTTCGCAGGGCAGTTGCGCGAATCCTTTGCCGAGTGCGGACACTTGGCAGGCTCGGCAAACGCGACTGACAGGCGCTCGTAGTCGGCGTCAGCACGTGACAGGCTGAAGCTGAATGCATCCTCCGACCACACTGTCTTGTCGAAGCCGGCTGCCGCCACCACCGCGGCTTCGTGCTCCGCCTTGCCGGGCTTGGGCGCAGGGTTAATCGCATTCACCTGAAAGGCCTGGGGCACGAAGCGCACCATCTCAAGCGCAAATGCATCGGCGTTGTCCTCAGAGAGCTTCACGCCACCGGGCGGCACAGTGCGTGCCTTGCTGTCTGCGGAGTAGAGCGTTGCCAGCGCCGACTTGATGAGGGTGGGCACCATCTGCCCACCGGCAAAGACCATGCTGTCGAGGAAGCCGGACACCACGAGTTTCTGCTGGTCGGTCGACAGCTGGTTGTATCGCTCTCCAAACTTGGCCTTGAGCGCAGCGCTGAGCTTTGGCAGCAGCTTCGCACGACGGCGGGGCATACCCGCCACGTCAACGCCGGCGAGCAGCCCCAGTACGCGCGCTGTGATGAAGCGCAGCGGACCGGTCACAAGGAACGAAGGCGACAGCGCCGACACGAGCATGCCACGCTGCAGCTTGCGAAAGTCCTCGGCAAAGGTGCGATCGATGTCCATCCCGAAGTGCTGCTTGAATAGCAGCGTGGCGGTAAATTGGTCGATGTCCATTGGCTCAATGCGCTGGGTGTCTGTCGGCAGCGCGGCCGCGGCGGCAGCGGTGATGTCCGCCGCCACCCACGCGCCGTCGCCTAGCGCCTCGTCTAAAAAGGGTCGCACGACGGCGTGCGATGCCGAGTCTGCGCCTAGAATTGCTACGGGCGCGAGGCCCGCCGCTTTCAGCTCGGGCCACGCGGTGCCGTTCGCCAGGTCGTCTCCCAGGTAGTTGCGACGAGTCCAGCCGCTCGTGCCGCCTTCCTGCAGCCTGTCTGGCATTTCCTGGAGCCATTCCACGCACGCGGAATGCGTTATTGCGGCACGCGTCGCGTCGGGCGCCGCGGCGACGTCCGCATAGCCACCTTTGCATGGCTTCGGCAGCGCCTGCACCTTGCCGAGCGCTCCAGGCGCCGGCGTGACTGCTCCATTCCCGTCAGGCTCCGCCTGCATCGTGAAATCTATCCCCTGTCGCACCCAGGTTTTTGCGACCTCTTGTACTCGCTCGGCGTGGCGGCCCGTCGCACGCAAGCGCGACCGCTTGTCCGGCGCTCGCAGTGGCGCCCGTGCGGCGTCCGGCGCCCGCCTCTTTCTCGTGCGCCTCCCTTGGCGCCCGCGCCTGCCGCCCCGAGCCTGCGACCGCGCGCGGTTGAGGTTTACGGCCACGCGAGCGTCCTCTTGCCGCACGCGCCCAGCCGTCCCACTCCCTCGGGTCCCACTCACAGCCCCGCGCAGCGCCCCGGCACGCTCTTTTGATATGGATGTGACTTCATCAACCGGAGTCGGATTTGGCTGGAAGCTCGCCCTTGGTCTTGCGTCTTCCGGTCGAGCTGTCAACGCAGAATCTGCCCGGATCTGCGCATCGGTCGCCGCCGTGCGGCGCGGGCCTTGACACGTGGACCACGCGGCCACGTCACATAGGAACGCTCGAGGACCAGGCCACCACCTTGACTCTCCCGTGGGTGGCAGTGGCGGGCGTCCATGAGGATTTCACCTCTATGGCTGTGGCGGTGGCCGATCGCGTTCCCCCATTTTTCTGCGCGAGATCGGATCATTGGATTGCTCAGTCTAATTACGCGTCGTGGCGGCTCGCAGAATGGGCGTGCAATGAATGCCCCGAGGGTGTGGTTGCTTCCGAATCATTGGCCGCATGAGCGACGTCCATGCCACGTGCTGCGCACGTGATGCGTGCAGTACGAGCGGATCCGACGGTTTGGGGGGAGGAGCGGGGGGCGTGCGATGCGGAGCGCCCGCTGGGCTGCCACACAGCGCGCAGCCGCCGCGCCCTGCCACCGCTGCCGCGGGTCCGGCGGGGCGACCGGCGATGCGGTCTGCGGCTGCGAAGCGGGCTGCCTGCGCCAGCGCCTTGAAATGCGCGCTCCTGCCGCGGCGGAGCTGCCGCTCATGGGGCAGGCGGACGGCTTCCGAGCAGCACGACCTGCACTGACGGTATCCCGCTCGTGCCGTCTTGCGCTCCGTGGTCTTGCACTCCTTCTCTTGCGTTGCAGCTTGGCAGCTGGCAGCGGTCCCGGTGACGGCGTGCGCTGGGCGACCCGCCGCTCGCTCCGCGGTGGCCGCGCCGGTTTCTGCCTGGAATTTGGGGCCGGTTGCTTCGCGACTGACTGCCTTGACAAGCGCCTCGCCGTGGGGGTGCGAGACTGCTATGACCGCTCGAGCGAGCTGCTTCCCGTTGGTCCGGTCATCGACGTCACGTTCGGCGAGTCCGTGTCGATCAGGGTCGTCAACAGGGTGCAGTACACTGACTCTGGCGATCCGTCCTTCTACTCGAGCTTTCCCGGTTGCGAGCCTGGCGACGACATTGACCTGAGCGCGCTGCCGGCGAACGTGTCGGACAACGACTACCCGGGCATCTCCATCCACTGGCACGGCATTAACCAGAACGGGAGCCAGTGGTACGATGGGACGGCGTACTTCACGCAGTGCCCGACGGTGTATGGCAACGAGCTCACTTACGATTTCGAAATCAACGATAAGCCGGGGACGTACTGGTATCACGCACACGTACAGGACCTGGCCAGCGATGGCATGCAGGGCGCTTTGATTATCCGCGAGCGTACGAGCGGCGTGGGCACACCGGGCACATGCGAGGACGACTGGGATAAGAGCCTCACCAACGGCGAGCCTGTGCACGAGCTCGGGCCGCTGACGGTGATCGACTGGTACAACAAGTCCTGGCTAGCAATCCACAACGGCCTGTGGAATCCGGACTTCAAGCTGCCCCACCGCGCGCAGTCCCTCATCTTCAACGGCCGGGGCTTCGCGGCCGCTGCTGCCGGACGCGCCTTTGGAGATCGCGCGGGGCGCTACCTGCCGCTCGACCCGAGCGATGCTGACTGCCCGCGCACAGAGTCATTCCAGGCAGCATTTACCCAGCTCACAGTGGAGCCCGGCAAGTGGTATAGGCTTCGTGTCATCAACCAGGGCAACTTCTGGCAGCAGATGCTTGCGATCGATGGGCACAGCTTCTACGTGATCGAGGCCGACGCCGCGTGCGTCGACTGGCGCAGGCTAGGCGCCCGCAACTGGATTCCAATCAACCTGGCACAGCGCTACTCGCTACTGTTCAAGGCGGACAACCCGCGTGGCGATCGACAGACATTTACTATCAGCTTCAGCACCACTTTCAACCGACTTCATGGCATCCTCAACAAGGTGCTCTTCAACGTAACCTACGACCAAGTTGCGGCGCCATGCCAGCTCGGCGCAGACACCGCGCTCGTTGGCGACAACGGCGAGGCGATATCCTGCTTTGACTACGTCGACACCGGTCCCGGCGGCGACCGCCTCGTCGGCCTGGGCTACGAGGGCGCTCTGCTGAACCCATCGGGCGTCGTGGCGCTCCGGTACACGACCTGCGACGAGCGCACGCACGAGCGCTGCGGGCTGATTGACACCTTGCCGCCAACGGCGCGCAACGTAGCCATGTCAGGGCCAGACGGCAAGCCGCTCCCGAGCAATAACGGGCTGATCAAGAAATCCCCGTCGCTGAACAGCTTGGTTTTCGACTGCGACGCGCACGGCCTCGTGGATGGCCGCGAGCGGCTGGGCTGCTTCCAGCTGGGTGACGGCCGGGATGCCACGCGCTACTTTTCTCCATTCCTCGCGCCAGTGCAGACGTGGCTCGCGCCCAACAGCAGTGAGGAGGCGCAGAAGGATGGCAAGCTCGACCAGGCGAGCGACTGTCTCTACTGCGACGGCCTCGACACCGACGCACAGGACGCATCGGTCTCGTACGTGCGTGACTCCTTCATCAACAAGCTGAGCACCCCGCTGGGAGTCCCCAGCGTAAGTTACCCGTACCCGCCGTTTCCGGGCGAGCCCTCACCGGGATTCGAGCTGGACATGACGCCGTTCCCCATGAAGGAAGGTCGCAAGCGCTGGATGCTCTCCGGCACGTCGTTCGACTTCAACCAGGATCCGAGTCTGTCCGGCGCTGGGCCGCTGCAGTGCTCGCCTCGTGCCGAGCAGCTCACGCTGCAAGCGCAGGCGACCGGGGACGACTGCGATGGAGCCGCCTGTTCGCCGACGCCCACGTATTCCACCGTACCCTTCCGTGGCAGCCCCGGTATGTGGGATGCCTGGGGGAACAACGAGACGAGCGGCCAGGGAGGATGGGGCCAGGGCGCCTCCATGATCCCGTTCGGGACGACGGTGCAGATCACGATTCAGCAGAAAAGCTACAGCAGCAATCTGAACGCGTTCAACCCGGTGGGCTTCGAGAATCACGTCTTCCACATGCACGGCTATCACTTCTATGTGCTCGGCGAGGGCCCGCTCAACGCCTCGTACACGCACTACAAGTATGACCCGCGCCACTGCCAGGACGGCACGCTCAACTGCAAGGACCCAGTGCTACGGGACACGTACAACGTGTGGCAGAACGGCTGGGCCGTGATCCGTTTCAAGGCTGACAACCCGGGTTTCTGGTTTTTCCATTGCCACATGGCGTGGCATTTGACCATGGGCCTCGCGACGGCGCTCTTCGTTGAAAGGACGACCGAGGCGCGTCAGCTCGAAGGCATCAACTTCCAAGAGCTGGCGACGCTGCCGGACGACATTCGCGCAGCGGATCCGACAGGTGCAGGCGGCGGAACGGGCCAGCAGTGCCGCTTCTCTTGTCCACTGGCCACCGATGACAACGGCGCCCGCGCGGGCGAGGGCGATGAACAGCCCACCGTGACGCTCACCACGGATACCTCGGAGCCTCTCGTGGCTGGCAAGCGCTTCGCCCCGCCGCTGGAGTGGGCCATCAACGAGGGCTTCGACCCGACCCAGTTCAATTCGTCGCAGCTCCTCTCGAGCGGCACCGTCACCATCCAACTCATGTGGTACGACAAGGCGGTGTGGATGCCGGTGTTTGCCACGGAGGACGCCACATCCGGCGCAGATCCGCCGGTGGCTGCCAGTCGGGGGCGAGTTCGCATTCGCACGCCCGTCCCTAGGCTGCTGCCTGCGGACGGCGCGTACCGGTGGAGAATTACGTTCGCCATCCCCGAGAACCAGGCTGGCAGGGCGTCCGAGTTCCCCCTATTCGCATATACCGATCCTCTCGAGGTGAGCAACATGCACGCTCGTCCTGTTCTGTCAGGCGGCGGGAATCGGTTGAGAGCGCGCACTAGTACTAGTCTATCGCTTCGTGACCGGAGGCGCTGACGCCTCGCATTGCATCCGCGCACCGCCGCACCCAAATGCGCAGCTGGTTAACCCCGGCGACCGTGCCATGCGCGTGGTGACGCCCCCTGATCGCGCCTGGCGCCTCGGCGAGGCGGTGCCCTCCAAGATTGAGTGGTTTCTTCCAGAGGCTGGCCTCACCCTCGGCGCGGCTCCAGCGGTGACGGTCGAGCTCTACCGCGTGGACAACCTGCAGCACGCAGCGCACACGCTTGCGTGCTATGCGCCGACGGGCGAGCGGCGCGGCTCGCTGGTCCCTTTCGACTACCGGCGCGGCGAGCCCTACCTCGGCCAGCCCGGTGGGCCGTGGCTCCCCTCGCCGCCCGACCTCGCACAGTCAGGCTCGGGGCGCTCACAGGGCGCAACGCGCTTCCAGATGCGTGTCGCACTCACGCGCTCGTCCACCGCGAGCGCGGCGGCGGCCGGCGACCCCCCCCTCGAGGCAAATGCCGGCAACTATTCGCTCTTCGGGGTGAGCGCCCCATTCGAGGTGCGGCACGCGCGCGCGAACACCGCCTCGCCGCACCTGCAATCGACGTGCGCAGACTCCGTCTCGGGCCCAGGCTACGGCACGTACTGCAACGCCGTGTTCCGCGAAAGTGACGCCCCACTGTGTGGCGCGAAGCACTTTTCTTGGCTTGGCGGCTGCTCGTGCGACGCGTCGCCGTCCGGCTGCGATTGCCGGCGCGAGAGCGGCACGACGTGTGTGCGCTGCCTTCGAGCGGCTACCAAGGACGGACAGCCGTGCTGTCCGGACGTCGCACAGACGTGCTTGAACGAGGCCAAGGTCGTCGCCCCGGGCGACCTCGCTGGCTGCCCCGATGATGCTGATGCTGGAGGTGGTCAGGGTGGCGGAGGAGGAGGAGGGGGCGGAGGTGGTGGAGGAGGAGGCGGAGGCGGGGGTGGAGGAGGAGGTGGGGGCGGGGGTGGAGGAGGAGGCGGAGGCAGCGGCGGCAGTGGGGGTGGATAGAGACGAAACGACGCCCGGACCGAACGAATGGCGTCGCGGGGCGCGTCCGCCTCCTTCTGAGACACGCTTCGGCTGAGCAGTCACTTCCTTAGCGCAGACCACGAGAACTTAGTACCATCCATGATAGTACATACTCAGAGCGGCAGCGCGCCGCTCGTAGCACGCTCGCTATCAGCGTGACGGTAGACCTCTGGTCTGAGAATATGAGAGCAGATGTGGATTAATCGGCCGGCCCACGCGCGCGCCGCCGTAGGCGCGCGCGTGCCGACCGGCGGGGCGGGCTCGCGCGGAAGCACCGCCAAATATGATGGCACCATCCAATGGATGGTGCGTCGCCGCCGCACTTATCGATACATAACTGAGGAGTCCGAGTAGTCAGCGTATCTCTGAGCCCAACCCCCAAAAGGGCGAACGTTGGTCCGCCGGTGCGGTTCGCTCGCCGCGCCGGTCCGCGTCTTTTTGTCGCGCACGCGCGTGTTGAGCGCACGCGCGCTGGTAGTGTTGGCGCCCGCTCGCGGCAGCGGGGCGCGGCCAGGGGCAGGTGGTGTGTGTGTGTGGGAGGAGGGGGGGAGGGAGGGGAAGAGGGGAGGCCGCGAGGCGGGGCACACCGCGCGATTCACGCACGCATCCCCTAGTTCGACATGGCCGCCACCATGATGCGCACCTCCCGCCTGGTGCGTGCGCGGCGCGCGCGGCGTCGAGGCGGGAGGGACGGGGAGTGGGCGGGCGCCGACTGGGAAGTGCTGGATAGCGCGGGACGCAC
>RQSC01001240.1:0-12140 GCA_013416795.1 Prasinococcaceae sp. CCMP 1430
AGAGGCCGGCCGCGCGCTCGCCGTCGCCGCGGGCGCGCGCGGGGGCTCGCAGCCACTCGCGGCCGCTGGGGCGGACTGCGCCCGCCGCCCGCGCCCCGCTCGTCGCTGAGTCTCAGCGGGTGAGCGATCGCCGGGGATTTTTTTGTGGCAGGGTGGGTGTTCAGGTCGGGCGTAGTGGCCCACTACTAACGGGGCGAAGGGAGATGGAGGCCACGCTGCCGCAGCAGCTCGCGCGCTCCGGCAGCGGGGCGCCCCCCGGCGGCGGCGCGACGCCTTCGCCTCCTGCGGGCAGCCCGCCGCCGGGGGCAGCGCCTCACCAACAGCAGCACCACCAGCACCAGCCCCGCCCGCAATGGGCACCCGCGCCGCCCGCGGGAGGCAGCTACGCGCACATGTGTGTGTGTGTGTGTGTGTGTGTGTGTGTGTGTGTGTGTGTGTGTGTGTGTGATGTGTGTGTGTGTACAGTCCCATCGATGGTGGTACTGTACAGTACGTAGGCATTGTGCCTGGCCGAGCATCGCGTGGAAAGGGTGAGAAAAAAGGGAGAAACTACCGACAAAACGCATGCGATCCGCCGTCATTTTTCTCGCATTGTACGCGCGCGGGGGGTGCGGAAAGTCTCTACGAGTAGCCTGGGTAAAACTGGGCGCCCCGGCCAAGCGGCGCGCGCTGGAACGACTTTGAGGCGGGCGTACATCCGCCTGGCGAAGCGAACGATTTTTGTGGACACCTCTGTACTGTATACACGCTGGCAGTGCGGTGTTGTACGTGTAAATGAAAGGGAAGTTTTTTTTTTTGGCGCGTGTTGTGGCAGCTGGCGGCGGCGATGCTCATGTGCGTAACCTTCCTTCGTGTCGATGCGCGTGCGAATGCGCGCGCGCAAGTATGCGCATCGATGTGCGCTCGCATGCATGTGCTCATGCAAGAATGAAAGTCGATCCTTGGTGCTCTCCGTCGCTAGGGGTCGGTGGCCGCGTCGTACGTATGCCTGCGGGCTGCGGCGCCGTGTCCGACTCGTCGCNGCGCGGAGGTCGTCGCAGGTGGGCGCGGCGGCGTGGGTGGCGGCTCTGCGGCGGTGCTCGTGCAGCGTCAGCGCGAGGCGCAGGTGCTCGCGATGGGCGCGCACGGCGTCGACCTGGAGGGGGTGCCCCACCGCGTCAGCGCGGACGGGTCCGGCAGCCCCGGCGGCGAGGTGTCCTCCCTGTCGGGGGGGGCGCACGCGCGCGGCCACAACAGGTCGGGAACGCTCTACCGGCGAGGGCCGGGCTCGTCCGCGCGCCACAGCGGCGAACTCGCTCCTTCGTCGGGGCGCCTGGTGGAGCGCCTGTGCGCGCTGGCGTTGCTGACATTGATGGCGGTGGTGGGGCTTCTCACCTTCCATGCGCCCGACAGCGCGCTGCCCGCGCGCTACCGCCGCGACGGGCGGGGCGCCTTCGACGGCGGCGCGGGCAGCGGGCGCTCCAAGGCGGTGTACGCCCCTGGAAGTGCGCGCCGCCGCCGCGGCACTTTCGATGGCGCCGAAACCGCCCAGTACGAGGATGGCGACAAATTCACAATGGCGGGCTTCGTCGACAACTACGCCATGTCGCTCGCATCGACGACGCGCCCCAATAAGTACATCAAGAGCCGCACTGCCGAGGCGGAGGGCGCCATGCGCTGGATGGATGTGCTCGAAGAGCGCACGCGCCGCGCTGCGGCTGTGACCGCGGCCGTCAGCGGCATCGACGACGCTCAGCGCTCGGGCGGCAACGGCAAGAAGGCGGCGCGGACGGGCGATCCCTGCAACGCCGCGAAGGCGGCCGCGCGCGACGACAGCGCGCGCTTGCGTCACTGCGAGATCCACGGCGTGCATATCGCCGCGCACTGCCCGGCGCTGTGCTTCGAGGTGGCCGCCGCGGCCATCGAGGACGCGCAGCTCATGGACGAGCTTATGGTGGACGTCCCTATGGTCCAAGAGGCCCTGGCGCGCGCGCAGTCGGGCGTGCCGACCTGCGTAGACTTCGACACTGCGCGCTGCTTCCAGACAGCCACGACGCACTCGTGCGTGGCGTCGGAGGGCGAGGAGGCCGACCAGTGGTTCGGTGTGAGCGAGATGAGCCTCATGTGCCCGCGCACGTGCATGTGGCTCCTCATCAGCGACAGCTATCGCTTCGCCCAGTCGTACTTCGACAGCCACCACTGCGATCAAATGGCGCAGGCAGACGGAACCTTTGCCACCGTTGACAAGAACAGCTTCTACAAGTCCATGCACATGGAGATCGCCCACAAGGTCCACAAGAGTGGCGGCATCGACCTGGAGTTCGCCAGCGAGCAGCGGCGCCTCAACATCGGTCTCGCGGACGGCTGGACCGTGAAGAAGGATTTCAAGTCAAAGAAGGCCTTCTACGAGCACGTTGACGGCAAGGTGCAGTGGGACCGTCCCGAGGGGTCCGAGGCTGCGATCAGCAAGGAGCGCTTTGCGCAGTTTGAGGCCGACGCCCGCGCAGCACGCGTGAAGGCGGTCGGCACCATGACGGTGCATGATCGCATTCTGCAGCGTCTCGCGCAGGGAGACGCGGCGACGAGGAGGGCCAGCGCGCAGCAAAAGAAGGCGACGTCACCGCCGCCGAAGTCACAGGCAAAGTCCTAAGCGGCGACGCAGCAACAGGCGAAACCGCAAACGGCGATGCCGCAGCAGCAGCAAACAGCGAAGGGCAAATGAGGGAAGCGCTGGCGGTGCAGCCTGAACTCACACTTACTGGCTAGAGTGCGTGCACTGAGCAAGCGCAGCCGAACCGGCGTGCAAGAAGCAAGGGCTCCCAGTGCTCCGAACGATCCGCTGCGGGGTCAGTGTGGGGCTGCCAATGGTGCGCCGGTCACTTCTGCGCAGATAGTCACGTGCGTGATCGTCGGGGGCGGAGCTTGCATAAGACGGCCATACATAAACTTATACAGCACCAACGTCCCGAGTGCTTGAGCTCTGCGCGGCCGATCACGAAGGCCCGCGCCGTGCCTAGCTGTGCCTGCGAGGCTTCGAGCGGTGCGCGGCCACGGACGTACTACTAGGCACCCGCCAGTGCCTCGTGCGGCCCAGCAGCCCGCTCAGGGCCAGCTGGTGTGAAGACCGACACCGCATGCCGCATGTGCACGTCGGCCCGGGGGTGGGCGTGGCCACACGAACGACGCCACCCCACACACTGCTTTTGCCCATTGGCATGAGCTCAGCCCATCGGATGCGGTCTTGGTGCATGTACGGTTTGCATCGACAGCATTTGCGCGTACCGTTGACGGTACGACACGACGCAGCGCGTTCCCCCGCGCGCGCGTGCGCGCGCGCGCGCTTTTCGTTTTCGCGGAGGGACGCGCGCGCGAATTCGCGCGGTGAAAGAGGTTCGATCGAATGCGGTGCGGCGCGTTTCGGCGGATGCGAAATCGTGGAGATATTTTTTGGAGATATTTTTTTTGAAAATGCGCGCGCTGAGGTGTCGTCCGCTCGCGCGCCGTTCCCCGAGCGCGCGCGCGCGCGCTGCAGCGGCAGCAGAGGGCGAGAGGAGGGGTGGGGAGCAGGGAGTGCCTCGCGCTCCGCCTGCGCGCCCCTGCGCGCGCGCGCGCCCGCCTGCGAGAGGCCGAACCCCAAGTGCGGGCGGTTGGTGCGCGGCGCCGGCCGCGGCACAGGCGCGCCCCGCCGCGGCGCCGCGCCCCTCGCCTGGGGTGCGGGCACCGCCCCTCTCTGTCTCTCTCTGTCTCTCTCGCGTGCGCGCACGTGCCGCTCGGGCGCTCGCCCCCGCCCGCTCGCATCCTCTGGCTGCCGCTGCGCCGCCGCGCGGGGGCGATGGCGAGGACCGTGTTGCACACGCCCGCGGCGCCATTCGCGACAGCCGCTCTGCTCGGGGTCATCGGTGCGTTCGCGCTGCGCGCCGCGCCCCCCAGCCTTTGCATAGCTGCAACACAGCCCTCGGCGCACGTCTTCAAGCCCCCCCCACCCCCCACCCCCCACCCACCAGCCCCCCAGCCCTCCACCCTAGCTCAGTTTGCGACGCACAGTCCGCGCGCGAGGGCAGACGCCTAGGCGCTGACAGCGCATCATGTCCTTGGGACGCCGCTGCGCCTTTCTGCCGGGCGGCCTGCAGCGGCAGTCACGCTGCTGTCGTTGGCGGTGACCGGCGAGCGCTGGGCGGTCGGCTCGCTCTCGTCGCCGCTGCTCCCGCTGCGTAGCGGCGGAGGCGGCGGAGCGCTGGCCGCGCCGGGCCGCGTGACGCTCGAGGTGGGGCTGACGACCGCCACGGCGAGCGTGAGCGACATGGACGGCGCGTCCTTTCCCGCGCCCTGGCGTATGGCGGGGCTCTATCCGGACGGCGAGGGCTGCTGTGAGGCCACCGTGGCGCTGAAGGACATCGCCGGCGCAGGCGCGCGCGCGCGCGCCGCCGGAGAGGCCGACCCCGTCTGGTGGGCGCTGCAGGTGCGTGGTGCGGCGCGCGTGCGGCGCGGCGCAGTAAGGCGCGAGGCAGCGCGGCGCGGCGTCTCCTCCATTCCTCCTCGTGTGGTGTGCCAGCCGCGCCACGGAAAACAAGAAAGCGCTCCCGCCGTCCACACGGCAGCTGCGCCGGACCTTGTGCCCCTGAAAGCCATCCGCGCGGCCACCGATCACGGTCAGCGCAGCTGGCGACCGGTGGCTGACCCGCCGCGCCGCAGCACGCCACGACGCTCGCGCGCGATCCGACAGGCGCTCGGACCGCCCTTCAAGTACGGCATTGGCTTCAGGGTCGTCGGCGTAGTCATACGCCTACTCGGCGGCGCTTCGCTCGCTGTGAGCCTCTGGATATTCTTCCTGCTCTGGAACAATGCGTGGTTGATGGCTACCGCCGCCGCGGCGCTTGCCGCGGCGCTCGCGGCCGGCGCGTTGGGCTTCTTCCACGGCCTCGCGCCGATGGGGCTCGAGTTCGAGGTGTCGGGTGAGCTCGTCGGCGTGCGGGCCGGCCCTAGCCACGATGCAATGATCGCCGCCGCAGCCGTCCTGGCCTGCGTGGCCGTCGCCTGTTTGGGTGCGCTCGCCGTGCGCAGCAGCAATGCAGGATCTGGTGCAAAGCCCAGCGGCTCGCCCCGTCGTTCGGCGCAGGGTCAGGGCAGCAAGTCCAAGCCCAGCGGCCCGCCCCGTCGTTCGGTGCAGGGTCAGGGCAGCAAGTACAAGCGGGCAATAGCTGCCACGGCCGCCATACTGTGTCTGGCTCTTCCGAGCGCGCACGCCGACGGCTGCCCCTTTGGCTTCGACTTGGCGAGCAGCCCGGCCGCAGCAGCGTCTCCTGATCTGGGCGCGCACCTTCGCTCCCTTCAGGCATCGAAAGGGGTCCAAGCAGGTGCCGAACCGCTCAGCTGGGGCACACGCGTCCCAGATCGTCAAGGGTACGACGGCTACGGCAATAACGCTCTCGATGCAAGCAACGGAGCCGCAGGGGTCATGCGCCGAGCCGCACCGGCAACGTACAGCGACGGCTTCGGCCGGATGGAGTTCGCGCGCCCGAATCCCGTGGCCGTGTCGGAGGCCATGTGCGCCGCCCCATCAGCTGCGGGTGTGCGCGACACTGGCGATAACGCGCTCAGCGATCTCGTCGTGTTTTTCGGGCAGCATATCTCGCACGAGATCGCGCACTCTGGTGGCAAGGCATGCCCAATCGAAGCGCTTCCAATCCCGAACCCGGGCCAGGCTCATATTCAGGGCAAGGTACCCTTCCAGCGTACGCGCTTCGTCGGTGGCAAGGGCCCGAACTCGCAACGCGAGCAGCTCTCGGCGGTGTCGGCGTTCATCGACGGCTCGGCTATCTACGGAAATACCAAAGCGCACGCAGACAAGCTGCGCGCGTACGAAGGCGGTCGCCTCGCCACGCTTGCCGACGGGGCACACGATACGGTGCATCCAGGAATGGAGACGCTCCCTCGGAGGAGTTCCGGTGGTGGCGACCCGGGCGACATCAACATGGTGAACCCGGTGCGCCGGCCGGACGGTACATATTTCGAGCTGGGCAACAATAGGGGCAACGAAAGCCCCGGACTGCTTACCCTCCAGGTTATGTGGGTTCGGGAGCACAACAGGCACGCCGGCCGCATTGCCGCGGCAGACCCTGACGCGACTGATGAGGAAGTCTACCAAGCCGCTCGTCGATGGACGATCGCGACGCAGCAGCGCCTCACGCTCGAGTATCTGAGTGTGCTTGGCATCGATCTCGGAGAATACGCCGGCTACGACCCGACGGTCGATGCGCGCGTCGCGAACGAATTCGCGACGGCGGCCATGCGCTTTGGTCACTCGATGGTGAGCCCCATGACCCTCCGCGGCACCTATGTCGGCGACTCGCAGCTGGGTACGGGTTGTGCCAGTCTGCAGGAAACAGAACCGCTGCGCCTCTGCTCGCACTTCTTCTCGCCCGAGCACGTGATTGGCCCTTCGGGCTCACTTACAGCTGTTCTGCGTGGGGTGATCGGCTCGGTGGCACAGGCAGTCGATACCGTGGTAGTTGATGACCTCCGCACCTTTCTCTTCAGCCCGCCCTTTCCCACGAAGAAGCCGCGTATGGATTTGGTCGCGGTGAACATTCAACGCGGGCGTGACCACGGCCTGGCTGACTTCAACACGGTCCGGCAAGCGTATGGGCTGCCCGCCATCTCTTCGGCGCTCGATGTCACGTCTGATGCAGAGCTGGCGCAGCGCATGAATACCACGTACGGCGGGCGCGTCGCAGACACTCTGGACCTTTTCATCGGCGGTTTAGCCGAGGACCACGCAAGCGCCGATCCCGGCGCGCTGACTCAGCCGACAGCAAAGCTCGGTCCGACGTTCAAGGCGATCATCAAGGACCAGTTTAGACGCGTGCGCGACGGGGACAGCTGGTGGTACGAGCGCCCTGCTGCCCAGGGCGGCTACTTCGATGATGCGGAGATTCAGCTGCTCCACGACTTCACCATGGCAGACTTTGTCGCGTTGAACGGCGACATACGTTCAGCCGAATTGAGGGACGCGGGGCTGCCCCATGGGAGCCCATTCTACGCGCCAGCGCTTGGCTGCTCGGACGCTCAATACGACCAGCTGATCGACGCAGCAGGGGAGTGTTTGGCGAAGCAGTGTGGGTACGCACGCAACGCCGACTCGGTGGCGTGTAACGATCCTGGTCGCATGCGCCAGCAATTCTACGATTATGGATGGGGATACCTGGTCCTCACTGCGATCCTGGCTGTCTCTGTGGTCGTCGCAGTCTACGCCGGCTTCAGACGCCGCCATCGGAGCCAGAGCTTCTGGCTCACGTTTGTGTCACAGGCGGTAGTGCAACATCTGCGGTGGTTTCAGTCTGCAGATGCGCGCGCGGCGAGAATCAAGGGCCTCGCTCAGATTGCCTGCTCGTCGCAGCCGCCCACCGACGACGACACGCAGGAAAGCGCGGAGGAAGAGGCAGCGCTTCTGGCGCTGTGGATGGAGGTGCAAGACGTCGATGATCTCGACGCGACCCTGGATAAGCTGGGTCCGGCCGAGCTTTGGGCCCGGTTGACCTCTGACGTCGTGCTGGATCGGAGCGAGCTCGCCGCTTTCCTCGGCGTGAAGCTCGACAACGCGCTGGTGTGCGCGATCTTTCGCGTGCTCGATGAGGATGAGAGCGGCGAGCTGTCGTTCGCCGAGTGGAGAGCGCTGATGCGTCTGATCGTCGGAGCGCACACAGAGAAGGGTGCGGACGTCGCCTTCGCCCTCTTCGATCGGGACGGGAACGGGGACATAGACGCCGAGGAGTTTGCGTCCGTCCTACGCGCCAACTTGCGCGAGTCAGGCATGGACGAAACGGCTGTCGAGCGCCTCGACTTGCCTGCTCATTTCGCGCGGATAGACGTTGACATGTCGGGCTCGGTTTGCAAGGACGAATTCTGCGCTCTGCTCGAGAGCCTAGGCATGGACCCCAAGGCGAGCGTCACCCCAGGTCGCGGGACCGCTCTGGAGAGCTACCTCAGCGCGCGCGCCGAGCGCCTCAATCGCGTGCCGATGCGACAGGCGGTGGCTGATTTCGTGGCAGAGAGCACGCGCGACTTGGTCGCACTCGCTTTCCAATCGCGAAAGCTTTTGCTGCTGTTCGGTGTGTACCTCGTCCTTCTCGCCTGCATCATTTGGGAGCGCCTCGAGTACTATTATCAGATCGTGCAGCTGCGCTGGGCCTCGCAGGAGGGCGTGCCCAAGAGCCGCGTGACTGCCCAGCTCGTTGGTTTGCATTTCGCGTTCGTCTTTATTACCAAGTGCTCCCGCTTCCTCGCCGCGGTCGGATCAACACCCGTGGGATCGTGGCTGCCTCTGAGCCGGCTGCAGCTCGTGCACAACTTCGCCGGGCTCGGAGGGGCGGTCGTCGCCGCCGCGCACATGTACTACCATTTCCACAATTTCTACTACCTCAGCGAGATGATGACGCCAATGCTCAACTGCTGGTTCGGCCTGGGACTCAGCGCGGGCGAAGACCTCACCTTCGCTGGCATGATGCTTGCTGTACCGACGCTCACGACCGGCCACCTGAGCACGGTGTTCTTCATGCTTCTGTTAGCGTTCGCATTGCCTGCTGTGCGGGCTCATGCGTACGGCGTCTTTCTGTGGGTGCACTACCTGTCGGGGTACATTCTGGTGACCCTGCTGTTCCTGCACGGCAGCATTGAGCTCGTCCAGGAGCCGCACTTTTGGTACTTCATGATCGGGCCGCTGCTGCTCTACACGCACGAGCGACTGCGCGCTCAAGACGATGTTACTGCGCCGCCATAACTTCCGCGCTGGCGGCGACTACGCCGTCCAGAGGGCGCACCTGCTGTGGCTCGCGCCAAATCAGGCGACTTTTGACAGCCTGCGCCCAGCGCTCGAGGACCTGGAGCGCCTGGACGCTGATGAGGTGCTCCAGCTCGACTTCGCCATCACTCGCGCAAAATCGAGCGGCGACGCGCGCGCGCTCATGCTCACGGCGGTCGACAAGTTAGACAAGGAGGGCGGCTCAGGCGGCCTGATGAACTTCCGCCGGGCCAACGTGCACTTTGGAAGCTTCAAGAGTGAACAGATCATGCGCTATCTGGCGGATGCTGTCGAGAGCGCGGGCGCTGAGCTCCAGCTCGAGGGTGGTCGCAAGCCGCGCATCGCCGTCCAGACCTGCGGTCCCACACCCATGACGGCCGCCGTTTGGTCGTCAGCGCGGTCCCTGCAGCAGCAGGGCCACTTCCTGGACGTCTTCGAAGACATCTTTTGAAGTCTGGACCCTTCAGCGTCAGCATTGGCGGCGAGGACCACCACTGTGACGTCCTACTAAGTTAGCTAAAGTACAGTGTAAGTAAGTAAGTGCACTGTGTAAGTCTTTTGGCAGCAAGAAAGGGCCGGCGTGGTGCGAATGCATAACACTGTCCATTACGTCTACGCGAGTTCTGTCGCGAGTGGCTTGGATTGGCACCGCGATGGTGCTGCTTAGGATCGTTGTGTGTGTGTTGCATGGCTTAGGTGACTCGCTTTCGTGTCCGGTGGTGCGAGCGGACGCACGCGCGCGCGCGGCGCGGTCGCTCGTGTCGGCGGTGGCATGTGCTTAGCAGGTGGTGTCCCTGGCGGAGGAAGACAAAAAGCATCCTGGAAGGCCTGTCCATAGCTTGTCTAGTCGGGCCACTGAATGGAGATGCCTTCGTGGTGCTGACCTCACCACTGATGCCGCAGCAGAAGTGCGGGAGAGTGTACCTCTCTCGCTCTCCCTATGAGCGTGCGTTATGACTCGGATGATGGTACTGCGGCACCAGGAAGGAGCCGCCCATCGAGCCTGGCATGTACACAGGCATTGCGTGCGGCACGCCACCGTTGGCGCGCGCCGCGGCCATCGCCACCGATGTGGCGCTCATATGAGGGGGCACATATGGCATGGTGGACGCGGTGGCTGTGCTCGACTTTACGCCGACGCCACTGGTCGCCTCTACGGTTGTCGGCCGCCCCGTGCCTGCATGCATGCCCGCAGAAGTCTCGTGGTGCACGGCGGCGCCATCAGCACAGCTACCAGCGTGCTTCTGGCGCGCGAGAGCGGCAGAGTGCTGCTGTCGCATGTATGCCTGAGTGTGCGCATGCGCGTGCGCTGCGTGATGCACGGCGTGCTCGGCCATGGGTGACAGCTGCGGCGGAGGCGAGGATGAGAGGCGCACCGCCTCGGCGGTTTGCATGGCGACCGCCGCGTGCGTATCGATGCCCGCCATCGCCCCCGTCGACAGCACGCGCCCGCGGCCGGGCACGTAAAAGTGACGCTGCGCCGTGGTGCGCTGCATGTGGGCCATCGGCCCGCCGGTACCACCTCCGTATGCGGAGTTCAGCGGCATCGCGTGCGCGTGATGCGGGTACAGGTGGTACGCGTGTGGTGCGTACATCTGCGCCATCGCAAAAGCATGTGGGGGTGGGTATCCTCCCATGGCCATGGAGGGCGCAGCAACATCGAACTGGCGCGCGGCGAAGCGGTCGGCGAGCGCCCCCAGAAGTTCGGCGGCGCGCGGTGACACGCACTGAGTTGACACGCTCTCCGGGGCAGCGCTGCGCGCCTGGCGCTGCAGGCCGCTTGCGTCGCCACCGTCGCCGCCAACGGAGCTCATTGACCTGTCCGTAGCAGCATCAGGTCCCGCCACGACCACCGCTTCCATCGTGACCCCAGACGCACGGTGGAAGCGCCAGAGCTTCTCCAGGCCGTATTCAAGGTCAAACTCATCGTTCAACCTCACGGCGAGGCGCTCGAAGTGGGCATAGAACGCGTCGCGACCGGCGGAAGAGCGCGAGCACGCGGTATAGAGGAAACGAATGACCCAAGTAGCGCCATGATCGGGGCGCACGTCGCCGCTGCCGCTCGTGAGGATGTGCTGCCTCGCGAGACCCCCGTGCTGCGCCCGCTGCGCCTGCTGTGCCTTGCCCGTCTGGGCATCGGCCAGAGCCTCACGGACGAACTCGTCAAAGGCGCCTTCGAGCTGCGGGTGCATGAGGAGCAGATTGGCCCAGAACTGGTAGAGATTGAGCTTTGTAAGCGCGCGGCGCCCATGACGCGACGAGGAGGATGTTGACGGCGCCTCGGCGGCGATGGGGCCGCCGCGCTCCCACCGCGGCGCGGAAGATGCCGCCGGGCACGAAGGCGGCGACTGGGGTGCCTCGGGCGACGCGCTTCCGTCCGATGCGCTGTCACCGCGCTCCGAGCCTCGGTGGCTGTTCGCGCGGGGGCTGCGAGCATGGCCCGTGGCGACGGCCGCGGCGCCACGCTGCGCGCCCGCCTTGCACGCGGCGACGAAGGCACAGTAGACGGTATAGTCCTCCGTGGCAGCTTCGGTGGGGAGGCGATCGCCCGGCGCGCGCACACGTTCCAAGGCGGGCGCGAGCGCCGCTGCCGCCCGGCGGGTGAACAGGCAGGCGACCTGCTTCGGAGGCGAGTAGCCTCCGATGCCCGCGCGGCGGGGCCCGGCGCCGCCGTTGCTTCTCAGGCCGCCGAGCGTCGCTTCCGTGATGGGGGACGCCGCGTGAGACGCCGCGGGCGCGGATGCGGGGCGGGGGCGTGCCTCATGCGGGACAGGAGATAGAGAGGGCGAAGGGGATGCGAATGGCGAGGCGGCGTTGGGGCTTGACTCGCCACCCGTGCGCTCCGCGACCCGCGGCGGTGCGGGCGTGACGACTCTTGGCTTGGCCTCCAACACGTCGCCGCCGCGCACCTCCCCCTCGCCGCCCTCGCTGCCCGCCGCATTCGCAAATGTCCGAGTCCTCCCTGCAGCGCGCGCGCACGGGCCGCAGCCACGGACAGGCCGGGGGACAGGCGGGCGGGCGGATATGCATCGCGACGCGCGCGGCGCGCCAGCATGGCGCGTGGCGCGCCAGCGTGGCATGTGTCGCGTACAGCCTGTCAGCGGCGCGTGCTCGCGCTCGCGCGAGGGAGGTCTCTGCCTGCCGCCGCAGGCAATCGCGGGCGGCTCGAGCTCTGGGGGGCGGGCGCTGCGTCCTTTCCTCCCTCCAGGCACGGCAGTTGATCTCTTCTCTCTCTCTTTCTCGCGCGCGCGTGGCCGCGGTCGCGCCTTCGGCGGCAGCGGGCGGGCGCCCCCCCCCCCACACCGCCCACACCTCCCCCACCGCACCTTTGGCGCCGCCGCCGCGGCCTCCGGCGCGGCGCGCG
>RQSC01001240.1:12340-34824 GCA_013416795.1 Prasinococcaceae sp. CCMP 1430
GGCGTCGCGCGCGAGGCGCGCGGCCGCTTTGGCCTGGGCTCGGGCGGCCGCGCGCGTCTCCCGCCGCTCGGCCTCGCGCTGCAGCCGCTCCTTCTTGGCGAGCTTCTTGTCGAGGCGCGCGGTGCGCGGAGCGCCCGTGATGGTCTCCAGCACGCTCGGGCGCTCCACCGCGCTCCACGACATAGTAGGCGCGCCGCCGCGCTCGTACGCCTCGGCGACAGCCTCCGAGCCCATCGAGCTCACCCACGCGTCCCAGATCTGCACGCACGCATGCGCGTCGAGCGCGGCGTACTCCTGCTGCGCGGAGGAGAGCGGGCGATCCTCCCAGTCGGAGCACTGCTGGCGCTTGTCAAGCGGGGCGCCAAGCGTCGCTCGCGCGAGGCCGCTCAGACCGCGCGCTCGGCGCACGGCGCCGGGGGCCTGCGGGCACGAGCGAGCGAGCGAGCGAGTGTGAGCGGGTGAAATGGAGGGAGAGAGAGGTGGAGAGATGGGGAGGGAGCGAGGGAGAGGGACAGGAAGAGCGCCAGCTGCTGCGCGAGGGACACCGCAGGAGCGCGCGCTATCGCCAGCGCTGTCGCGCACCTTGGGCCCCAGCGCGCGCGCCACGCGTGCGAGGTCTACGACGCGCGTCGCCCTGAGTCCCGCGAGCGACTCCGCCCGCGGGTAGGAGCTTGCCAGCCGTCTGAGGTCGTAGCCCACCACGTAGCCGACCAGTTGCGTGTCGTCTCCCTCGAAGAGCTCCCCGATTGCCGCGCCGACCCGCTCGACGCCCTCGTCGCCCTCCTCTGCGGCGATGCGGAAGAGGTCCACGAGCACGCACGCGTCGCGCGACGCCAGCTGGCAGAGCGCGACGGGTCGCATTGGCTCCGCACGGTCGGTCTGTGGCCGCCACTCGCAATCGAGGCCCACCATCGGCGCGCCGCGCAGCGTCGTCAGCGGTCGGCGCCAAGGTCGAGGTCATGTACACTGACGACGACAGCTGGTACGAGGCGACGGTGGAAAGCGGTAGCAAGAATGGCATCGTGGTGGTGTACGAGTACGACGGCTCCAAAGAGAAGCTCACGCNCCCGCGCCCCCCCCCGCGCAGCAGCGCCCGTGTGGCGCGCGCGCGCTCGCGCTCGCGCGCACCTGGGGTTTTGGGTTAAGGTTTCAATTAAGGTTGAAACAACTCAGGGTTAAACATTTCAGTCGAGGTGACACGACTGCAATACGTGCGCATCGCTCAGGCACGGCCGCTACCGCCCCCGTGCTTGTGCGTAGACAGGACCGGAAAGGCCGGCATGACTCTGAGCGGCGGCCCGCCCTTCTGGTAGTAAAACTGGTGGAGGCTCGAAGAGCCGATGGCTTCGACCCCAACGCTGGCGTTGAGCGCGCTGAGCTCGGCCATGACGCAATCGACGCCGCGGCGCGCGCCGCCTCCGGCGCTGCAAAGCGTGCCAGCGAGCACGTTTTCGCTGCCGAATTTCTTGTCGAGGGCCCTCTTGACCACGGCCATGCACCTGTCGCTCGGCAGGCCGCACCGCCTTTCTTTTGGTTTTCGCGCTGCGAGGCGGTTTTGTTCCCTGAGAGTCCTGCTGCCGTCTGGCCCGACATCGGTCGCCAGGTACACCGCCCTCGCGCCGCGCTGCGCTCGCAGGCGCTCGGCTGACGCATTGACTTCCTGCACGAGGGCAGCGCAACGCGCGCGGGGCGAATCCAGCACGCGCCGGACCTTCGGCTCGTTCATCCATCCGCACAGGCGCTCCGTGCGCACCTGCAGACCTGCATACGCGTCGCGGCTCTCGCTCGGGAGCGCGGCGCGCACTTCCTTAATCGCCTGCCTTTGGAGTCCTTGAGCAAAGCTGAAGAATCCCGCTGGCGGTGGCTACATGTGGGACTTGGGGCCGATCGTCTTCGACTGCGTGCCGCTGCTCTTGCTGGCCGTGTGGTCGGAGGGTCTCTCGGCGCACAACAGCCTCCCAAATCTGGCCTCTTTAGACCTTGCATTGGACCGACTGCCGTCCCCGTTGCCATTTCTGTAGAGCCTCGCTGCGGCATCCAACTGCTCCGGGCTGATTCTCTGGTTCATCATGCCGCGCCACGAGGCCAAGTACACGCAGGCGGGCTGCCCGGTGGCGTTGAGGAGCGCTGGCGCCCGCGATTGGGTGTCGTGGGCGGCGAGCGCCGCCTCAGCAAGCAAGGCGGCCTCGCCACAGTCGGTGGCAGTACGGGTGCCATGCGCGTACTCGCCGGGCGCGAACGCGTGCGCGTAGCTGCCCAGCTCTCGCTCCTTGCGCACGTCCTCCCACGGAAAGTGCCACCTCTCATATCCCACGACATCGCACGCGGCGAGTGCCTCGCGCGCGGGCACCACTGGGCATCCAGCGAGCGACAGGAAGTCCCCCGCTTGTCGCGAGGCGTCGAACTCGCCGCCGACAGCGCTCGACTCGTCCGCCGCGGCTCGCGCGTGCTGGGGCGACCCCTCCGGTGCGGCGAGCGCTGGCGTGTGCAGCAGCGGCTTCTCTCCACGGGACATGGCCGGCGTGGCCAGAACGAAGCCTGTGTCGCGCGCGAAGGCGCACAGCTGCCCGAGCGATGCCAGCGCCATCCCCAGCTGCTCGCCCACCGAACCCACGACGATCACGCCGCGCGCGTCCGCCAGGCGCATCTCGTCGGCGCGGGCACCGGCGGCAGCCGCCGCCGCCGCTGCGCACAGAGCGGATTCTGACGACGAGGACGACTTCGATGCAGAGGGTATCTCTAGCAGCAGTCCCCCCGCACAGCAGCGGCCGTGCACAGATACGAGGGCGTTGCGCGCTGCTGCTTCCGCTCCGAAGCGATGCGCGCGTTGCGTGATGGCGTTACGGCTCGCCTCGTCTGCTCTTGAGGCCGCCTTGCCGCTCTCGCAGGAACGCACTCTCACGACAGGCGATGCTGTCGTGCAGCTGAACGCTCTGCAGGCTTTGGGCACGTGTCTCGAGGCGCTCGCGCGTGTCGACGAGGCGATATCAGTGGAGCACAACATCGCGTCGCTGCTGGCAGAGCTCCAATTGAGTCCTGAGCCTCCGGAGGATCGCGTGGAGGCGCTCGGTGCGACGGACCATGCCGAGCTGCCACGCCTGCTGCCTTCAGTTGTGCTCGCGTGGCCAGGCGTCAGGGCGNCCTCGCGGATGCGCTCAGGTGTGGAGCGCATTGCGAGCGCGAGAGTGCAGGGCGGGCGGGCACGCGCGGAGGGCGCTGCGCCCTGGGCGGTCGGCCTCGTCCTCGTCTCGGGCATGTGCTCGCTGGCGCTGGCGCTGGCCAAGGCGGCACTGCGGTGGCCGGCGCCAGGGCACGCGGGCGGTGCTGACGACGTGGAGGCCGGCCTATGGTGGGCCATGGCGGCGTGGACGGCCACGGCCGGGGCGGGCGCGCTGTGGGTCGCGCGCGCGCGCGTGCGCGCGCATGTCCGTCAGCGGTCGAGCGATCTGGAGGACCCGCTGCTGGGCGGGGAGTCGCAGGAAGGCTCCGGCGGCGGCCGAGCTGGCGCCGTGCGCAAGCTCGCCAAGCTGAGCGCGCCCGACTGGCACGTCCTCGCGGGGGCGAGCTTCTTCCTGGTGGTGGGCGCCGTGGCAAACGCGGCCGTGCCGCGCTTCAGCGGCGGGGTGGTCAACGCTGTCTCGTTCGGGTACGACCGCAGCGCCTTCCGCACGCAGCTGTGTCTGCTCACGGGCGCCGCCGTCGTGAATGGCATCGGATCCGGCTGCCGCGGCGCGCTCTTCCTGATACAGATTGCCCGCTTGAACCGGCGCGTGCGAGAGCGCCTCATGGAGGCCTTGCTGGCCCAGGACCTCTCGTTCTATGACGTCACTCCTCTGGGGGACATCACCAGTCGCATGAACAACGACACCAGCAAGCTGACGGACACGCTGGGCCTCAATACGAACGTGCTGCTGCGCAACTTGGTCTCGATTGCCTTTCTCCTCGGCTTCATGCTGCACTTGGAGCCGCGGCTCACGTTGCTGACGTTCGCGGTGGTGCCAGTCGCCACTGTGACGAGCAAAGTGTACGGAACATTCTATCGGAAGAAGACCAAGGAGACGCAGACGAGCTTAGCCGAGGCCGGTACGGTCGCTGACGAGACGCTCGGGGCCCTGGCGACGATCCGCTCGTTTGCCGCCGAGGAGCTCATGGCGGCCGCATATTCGGAGAAGCTCGAAACATTCTACGTACTGCAAAAAATCCAGGCCTATTGGTACATCGCGTACATGGCCACGATGACCGCATTGCCACAGCTCAGCCAGGCGCTTGTGCTCTTGTACGGCGGACACCTGGTGCTGGAGGGTCGCACGCAGCCGGGGACGCTCGTATCGTTCCTGCTCTATCAGCAGACCCTCTCGAGCGCGTTCTCCAATTTGGGCGACGTCTACTCGCAGATGATGCAGGCCCTCGGTGCAGCTGACAAAGTGCTCGAGCTGCTCGAGCGCGTTCCTCTCTTCGACAACCGCTCCGGTGCCGTGCGTCCGTTGGAATGCCGTGGCGAGGTGGCGCTCGTGGGCGTCCAGTTCCAGTATCCTGGCCGTGACCGCGTCGTACTCAAGAACTTCAGCCTTTGCGTGAAGCCCGGGGAGTGCTGCGCGCTGTGTGGACCGTCGGGGGGCGGCAAATCGTCCATCGTCAAACTCATACAGCGATTTTATGAGCCGGACCTCGGGCGCGTGCTCTTCGACGGGCGTGACCTGCACACGCTCGACGCGCACTGGCTGAAACGTCAGATCGGGCTGGTGGGCCAGGAGCCTGTGTTGCTGGCGCGCAGCGTGCGTGAAAACATCCTTTTTGGGCTCGAAGGCGAGGGCACTACTGAGGAGATGGAGGCGAGGATGATTAAGGCGGCGCAGAGGGCCAACGCACACGCCTTCGTGTCCGCGCTGCCCGACGGCTACGAAACTCAGTGCGGCGAGAAAGGGACGATGCTAAGCGGCGGGCAGAAGCAGCGCATTGCCATAGCACGGGCGCTCGTGCGCGAGCCGCGCCTGCTGCTGCTTGATGAGGCCACCAGCGCGCTCGATGCCGAGAGCGAAGCGCTCGTGCAGGCTGCTCTGGAGGAGCTCATGACGGGACGCACGACGCTGGTCGTCGCGCATAGGCTCAGCACGATCGCGGCTGCCGATCGAATCGTGGTGGTCGAGGGCGGGGAAGTGGCCGAAGCTGGGACACACGAGGACCTGATTCGGCGAGATGGGACGTATGCGCAGTTGGTACGACGGCAGCTAGGCGGCGGCTCGAGCAGGGCGAGCAAGGCGTTGCTCATGGCGGGCGGCGAGCAGGACGACGAGGAAGGCGCCGAAGATGCGCCACCAACGCTTGAGTGAGCGGGTGTGCGCGCCGTAGCCAAGTGAACGCATTTGTATAGTGGAATTCTTTTCGAGATCTGTATGGTACGTATCGTACAAAGCCAACGCGCCACCTCACGGCGAGCCGTCCAGCACGACGAAGCTCCTGTCGTCCTCCTTGACCACAGTGTCCACTTTGGCGAACGCTCCTTCAAGCGCGCTGTTGGCTTGACACACGACGAGCACTGTGCCATAGCTCAGCCTACGGAAGAGGCGCGCGGCGGCGTGCATGCCGTCTTCGTCAAGGTGAGCGAGGGCCTCGTCGAGAACGAGGAGCTCAACGCGGCATGCTGCGCTCTCGGCGGCGAGCTCGCCGTACGCCAGCGCGAGCGCGAGCGCAACACGACGGCGCTCCCCGCCGCTGCACTGCTTGAGCGAGCGCGTCACCATCTCACCACTCTTTGAGCGTATGCGGATCTCCCTTCCGACGCGCTGCAGCGCGCCGCCCCTGGCGCTCTTGGACTGCGTCGTCGCGCTCAGCGCGAGCGTGATGCCGCCACCGCTAAGCTCGCGCAGCAGCTCGCAGCTGCGCGCGGTGAGAGACGAGAGTGCCTCATCGAGGACAAACGACTGCACACCGCGCCGCCCAAACGCGACGTCGAGCTCTTTGCTGACCGCCTCCTCCTCCGCCAATGCCAATTCCGCCTTTTCCGTGCGTGCCAGTGCGTCCGCCTCGGACTTCGCGAGCGCACGGAGGCGTGCTTGCTCGGAGAGATGCGGGTTTGGAGTCAGCTCGCGAGCGCGCGCGTCCGCCTCTGCGGCCGCCCGCGCGTGCTCCGCGCGCGCAGCGCTGTCGACGCTCGTGGAAGCGCTGGCACACGCGCGATCAAGTGCGGTTGCGTACGCGCGCATGTTGGCCGGAAGTGCGCTCGAATCGACGGAGAGGGTCGCGTCGCCTGCCCTGGTTGTGTCATGACTGCGACAGCGTGCAGACGCGAGCATGGGTCAGCTGCTCTGTGCAAGCGAGCGAAGAGCAAGGCGGACTGCGCGGCGCGCATCCACGGGCACGCATGCGCGCCGCGGCCCGACCGCACGCACAGGATGTCGGCTGTCGATGCAGAATGGTCGAGTGCCCTCCCGATGGTGGACATCATCGAGTCCGCTCTGCGCAGCGCCGATTGCAAGGCGTCTCGCGCGGCTGCTTGCTCGGCGCCACGCGTCGCCTCTTCGCGCAAATCCTCGAGTTCTCGCCTGCGTGCATCCTCTAATGCTCGCGCTCGAGCGTCTGCGTCCGCACGCAGCGCGGCTGCTTCCTCCGCGAGCGCTGTCGCACGCGCTGCCACGCTTGCTACAGCAGCTTCAAGTTCGAGCCTTCCCGCGGTGAGCACTGCGGCATCCACGGGCTGAAGGCATCTGTCACACGTTGCCACGCTGTCTGCGCCACCCATTGCGTGGTCGAGACGATGGGCGAGCGCGCCCTGCTCGGCGACTGCCGCCGTTGCACGCGCCTCAGCGTCGGCGGCAATATCTCGCGCGTGCGCGGCGTCAGCCTCGAGCGAACTGAGATGCGCATCTGAGGCGGATTGCGCGCCACCTTCGGCGCCCGCTCCCGTGCACGTGTTGTCACTGGCCTCGCAAAGAGTGGCTGCCTCGCCCATGATGCGATGGAGGCTCAGTCGCGCCTGCAGCAGCTCAGTGCACGTGCGCTGTGCCTCGACTTCGAGCTCGTTGGTGCGAGCCTGAGCGGCTGCGACCTCTTCTGCGCTTGCAGCGTCCCACGCGGCGGCGCGGGCGGCGCACGCGTCCGCCTCATCAGCGAGGCGTGCGACGAATTCAGCGAGTTTCGCGGACTCGGCAGCGGTGGCTACGCGAGATTCGCGCGCGCTCTTGAGCCTCGAGGACGCCTCCTCCGAAGCTGCCTCCCACACGTCCATCGGCACTACCCGCATCATCGCACGCTTCATCTCCGTATCTGTCGAGTCGATCATGCAACCGACTGAGATAGTGTGCTGCCCATGGAAAGCGACGCTCGAGAGCAGGTCTGCAGGCAGCAATGCGCTGTCGATGGCCTCCTGCGTGAGCGCCATCTCCTGCGTCGTCATGTCGCGACCGCCGAGTGTGAATGTGAGCGCCTTCTTTCCGCCCCGGCTCCTCGAGGTGATACGCTCGACAGTGAACGGCGTTCCATTGACAGCGCCCTGGAGGAGCACGCGTGCGCTCGTGCAGTTCTCATTAATCACATCAGCGCCGCTGAGTCCACGCATGGAGGATCCCTCCGGCCGTGGATCGGTTTCCCCGGAAAGTGCCCACAGCGGCGCCATCACCAGCGAGGTCTTTCCGGCTGCAGAATTGCGATGCACGCGCGTCAGCCAATGCGTGCGCGGATACGCGTGCTGCGCGCGTGTAGGGGTGGCTCGTGCGCGCAATGCGCACTCGTACCGCCGTTCGATGACGATGACGTCAGCCCCCCCGCCTGCACTCCGGCTTCTCCGTCCCTGTTGCTGCCAGTCACCATACGCACTCCTCGATTTTCTAGTGGGTAAGTCACCTCGTTTGCAAACGGACCAAAGCCCTCTACGGTCACACTCGAGAACCTCACGTGCGTCGGAGGGCGCTCAGCCTCCCCCACGCCTTCCTGTGCGAGTGACTCGAGCAGCGCGAGGCCTTCTGAAAGCGCGTTCGGCGAGAGCGACATTTTTGTGTCGCTATTGCACTCAGCATAGGCGCGCAGCAGCGCGGTCGGTGCCATACGAGCCGCTCCCTCTATCCGTTCGGCGCGCGTCTCCGGTTTGCGCACGACGTCAACTGCCACCCCTGCCGCGCGCAACGCATCTACCATCTCCTGCGTAGCATCAGACTCAGCGACGCTCAAAGATCCCTCGCTTTCAAGCGTCATCCGCACGCGGTCGCCCTCGCGCGGAGCGCGCGGAGTGGCATGCACGCTGCGCCCTTCGCGCAGAGCGGTCGCGTGCGTTGCGCGACCGACCACTCCAAGCACGGCCTCGCTCGATGTGGCGCAGTCAGCGCCGTCGCGGTCTGTCACGGCACAATCGTCCAGCGCTGCCAGCGCGTCGCGCGCTTCCACGCTGAAATGCCGCGGGCCGATATCGAGCGGCAGCTCACCCACCCGCCTCCACTCAACCCCGCCATTTGTGCCGCTCGAGTCACCGGCCGCCCCTGGCTCCGGCCAAATCGATTCGAAGAGCAGCATGCGCTTGTCCTGGCCCTCCTCTGCGAAGGTGAGCTGGTATGGAGAGCCGATGTACTCAATGCGGGGGTGCGCGCCGCCAGGGTCGGCATCGATGGCCTGTGGCTTGTGATAGTGGCCGGAGTACACGCCGCGCACGTGACCTCCTGCCGCACCGAAAGCCGACGGCGCGAGGCCCAGCGCGCTCTGATGCGACTCGTTCACCGCGGCGCCGATCACGTCGGCGTGGCAGAAGACCGCGGTCGGACCTCGCTCGCCGAGGGACTGCGTCCTGGCCGCAGCTTGCAGGGCGGCGACGATGTCCGAGTGACGCCGGCGGTATGGGAGAAAGACTGAGCCGAGCGCGGCGGTTGGCTCGTCTATGACACGGACCAATCCCGGAGGCGCCGCAGCGGCCAGCGCGTCGAGCGAGTGCAGGCGTCCGTCGAGCGATACCATGTCATGATTGCCGGCGAGGATGATGGTGGGCACCTCCCACTGCGCGAAGAGTCTCACGGCGTCTGCGAGGGGCGCGACGGGGATGGCGCCCCGGGCGTGCCAGAAGTCTCCCTGTAAGTCGAGAGTCGAGGGCGCGGGAGCGGTCGTGGGTGCGTGCAGCGCGCGGGTGGTCTCGCGCGTCAGACGCGTCCCAGCCACGCGGAAGCGCCGGCGGCGGCGCGGAGGCGCCTGAGGCGCTGCGCCACGCACCAGGAGAAGAACCCCACCGCCTCTTGCGCGCGCGTGCTCGTGCGCGGCGCGCAGGCTCGCGCACGCGAGCGAGCGCGTGCGCGCACACATGTGCACGTCCGAGAGGGCCACCCACTCGCGCACGCGCGCAAAGCGCGCATCCGCCTCCAGCTCGTGCGTCGGAAGCGAGTCCGCTGCAGCCGCCGCGCCGTCCGCGGCGAACGTCCTGCGCCTCCGACGCGCGCGCAGGCCCGAGGCCCGTGTGCGCGAGGGAGGACGAGCGCGCGAGCGCGCGCGAGCTGGCGTGCCGCGGCAAGCGCCATGCTGCGCACGCGCACGAGCGCGCGCGCACGGGCGCACAGGCGCGCGCCCTGCACCCAGAGTGGTCGCGCTCGTTGCGAGCCCGCCGTTTTGCGTGTTTCGCGCGCGCGCGGCCGAGTCGTCCGGCCCGCCCGGCGCGTCGCCACATTTCTCGCGCGCGGCGCGCAGGGGCCACGTGCTGGGCCCTCGCGCGTGGGGCACTCGTGCTGTTGCCTCCATTCGCGGTCCCACTGCGCGGGCAGCGCCCGCGGGGGTGGGCGCGGCGGCCACCGTGCCCCTTCGCGAGGCCATGTTCTCGTGCTGCCTCCCATTTGCGGGCTTCGGCGGCGCCGCCGCGGACGAGCCCCCTTCTGAGGAGCAGCTTCTGATCGACGCGGCGGAGGCACGCGTGGCGCGGAAGATCGCGGAGGAAGCGCGCGCCGAGGCGTCGACTGAGTGGCGCGACCGTGCACGCGCGGCTCTCGCACGCGCGCGCTGGCTCGTCGGCTATGAGGACGTGAGCGCAGACGAGGACAGCGACGAAGACGCAGACGCGGAGAGCAAACACGCACACCCGCCACCGAGCGATAGCGGAGTAGCTGGTGGCGCGCACGCCCAAAGAGCCGAGCCAGAGCACACGCACGCAGCGTGGCAGTGGCATGCATGCGAGCCCGACGCACGCGGCGACGACCAGCTCGCTCTTGCGTGCGCAGGCGCGCCCGATGCGTGCACGCGCAAGCACTTGGCTCTTGCGTGCGTCCTCGCGCACCCCGACACAAGCGCCCGCGCACGAGCGCGCGCAGCATGCGTGGACACGCACACGCGCGTGGCGGCGTACCGTGCCATGCGTGAGACGTTCGTGCGCACGCATGGCCTCGGCGAGCTACGCGTTCATGCAGACCCTCCGTCAACCAAATTCTGGTACGCTCTCGTGCGCGCAAACACTCGTGCGGCTTTGCGAGTACATCTGGACTAACGCATGCGCGCTCGGCGCGTACGCAGGACGTCGCGAGCCTCGACAGTCTTTGCTCGGCCCCACACGTGTGCGGGTGGTGAGAGCTGGCAGGGCGTCGCGCTCGCGTACGGGAGCACAGGTGGGTACTAGCAGATGGGCTGCCCATTTGCGTCATGCGCGCAGCGTGCGCATCTGCCTGCTGGACGTTGATGGCACTAGACTCAGCTGACACGCTCATTTTCGTACCCAGCCGAGGCGGTGGCGTCGGCGAGTCGCCTCACGTCGCATGAGCGCACGTTGGCGTCCCCACGGACGACGCTACTCGTGCCTCCAGCGCGCAGGAACGCAAACCTGGCGCGCGCGCGCGCAGTTCTCGCGCGTGATCCCGAGAGCGGACGGCTGCTCTGCCTCTACGACAACGACAGCAGCGACGCGCGCGAGAGTTTTGCTCGAGCGGCGAAGACTCGGAGGGCCTCCGCTCGCGCGGCGGTGTTACATGCGGCGCGAGTCGACGATGCCTTTGTCGGCAGCGCTGCTGTGTCCGCGTGCGAGTATTACCTCGGCGCCGCGTCGGGCGACGCCGTGAATGCGCGCAAGCTCATGAGCGAAGACAGACGCTGGGAGGAGAGCCACGCGCGCGCACGCGAGCACCTGGGCTCAGCTGTGCTCTTGCCGCTCTCTTAAGCACCCTCTTTGCTAGCCTCCCCACCAATGCGCAGTCCCGGCGGCAATTTCGCACCCGCTGTATACGTTGGTGCCGGCATTGTACTGCACGCACTCGTTCATGCCGCGCAGCAAAGAGCGGCTGCGGTCGCGACATGCCCCTCGCACGACTGCAGCGGCTGCGCGTGCTGTGCGGCATTCGTGGGTCCCGTCTCCAAGCTCGGCCGCACGAAGCGCCGAGTCGCCTTCGTGGTCACCGACACGTCGGAGCAAGAGTTTGGGGACCGGGTAGAACGCCATTTCCGAGGGCTTGCAACAGAGCAAGTCGCACACGCGCGCGAGTTCATCCGTGGCCACAACAGCGCTCGTCACGTCACCAGGAGGGAACGCGATGAGGGTCACCCGCGCGTACGTGCTGGCGACTACTTCGGCACCGTCGCCTCCTTCGGCACGCGCACGCCCACTCGCTTGCTGGATGCGCGCGCTGTCGGCGCGCATCCTCTGCGCAAGGTCACGCACGCCCTCCATAGTATCGATGAGGTCGAGCTGCTTGTGCGCGTCGCTGAGGTCGTTTTGGGAGCCAACGAGTCCAGAAGCTACGAGCGCATCGACGAACGCTTTTTCCATGTGCGCGTGATCGCCAGCGTTGAGCACGAGTTCCACCTCGCCTGCATGCACCCCGTCTGCGAGATGCCCGATGAGGTCGGTTATGAATTGCCTTTGTGCGCCGGCGCCCCCGACGGGAAGCAGCAAGCGCAGCGGTGCACACGCGTTGCAGCGCGCGAGACGCAACTCGCAGTCGGTGTATAGGTTGACGACCATGTCTCTCGGGACCCAATGGCCGGCCAGTGAGATGCTCTCGGGCGGCACTCCCATGCGTAGCAGCTGGTGGTACGTCGCTGGCCCTTGCACCAGGTTGAGCGCGCCCGGCACCACCACGAACCACTGTGCGTGGTTGTCGATCACGAGATTGATGACTTTGGAAAAACCTGCGGCGACGGCCGCGAGGCCAACCAGGCAGTGCGTCGCCACTACGGGCAGATCCCGGGGCACGCCGTCCAGCAGCGGTGTGAGGTGCGCCGCTGCGATTAGTGCGGCGACGCGCAGCGCGTCAGGGTTGGCCGAACCCGCCCCATCATCGCCATCGCTGCCATAACTGCCAGCCGTCAGGGTTCCCCACATGTACTCAATCACCCCTCCCACCTCGCTCGCGACGCGCGACAAGCGCGAGTACAGTCGCTCCCCGTCCCTCAGCACGCGCACGGCCTCGGGCTCGTCGCTGCTGCCGCGCGCTCGCCCGCGCTGGCCGGCTGCAGCTGGTTGCGCGTGCACATTGAAGCTGGGGCCGTCGAAAGCGGCGCTGGGGGCGAGGAAGTCAAAGATGTAGCTGCGCCTCGGACGCACCCCAGGACATTCTGCCTCGCTAGACGCAACTCCGTTCGCATCGCTTCTGCTGTCATGGTCGCAGCACCACGATGCCAACGCCCTGGCGATGCGCAAATGGCCGTAGCCCATGCGCATTGTCCCCACGAGCACTGCCTCGCCTGGCTCGATGCCTGCGGACGCCATCGTGAGCGGACCCAGTGCTGTGAGGTGGTCTTTGGCGGCGGCGCCCGCGTCGTCGGTCTGCAGCGCGGCGAGGAGCGGCACGAGCACCGTAGAAACTTGCCACGGCGAGAGCGCCTCCGCTGCGAGGCCATTGCGACTGAGGTCGTCGCCCTCTGACGGGGCAGCCTCATCAACGCCGAGTGGCATTGCTTGACTGCATTGTTGCGGTTGTGACTGCCTGCTTCGCGCTTGCTGTTGTGGCCCACGGGGCGTGGTGATCGTTCTGAGGAGCAGAGCGCGCAGGGCGCCCAGCGCGCCGCGCGCCACGCTGCCGGTGAGGACGCGCATGACGAGCACGCACTTGCCGCGCGTGAGCGCCGATGGGCGCCGCGGGCGACCGTCCTCCTCTCCTTCTTGCCCTGGAGACCAACGCCCGCCAGGCTGGGCGCCCATGATGAAGTCGTCGATGTCAGCGGCGCGCGCACCGAAATCCTCCAGCAGCTCGTCGTACTCGACGCTCAGTAGCAGGACCATCAGCAGCAGCGCCAGCAGCACTGCCCCAGCCACCAGGAGCGCGCCGACCGCCGCCGCTGCGACCGGCATCATCGCGACCGCCAGCGTCCTCGCGGCGCGCGCGAGGTCGCCCACGACGGCGTCCATCGTCCTCTGCTTCGACGATGGAGCTCGCGCAGATGGCGCGCGTCCGGCGCGCGCCGCGTCCGGAGCGCGGCGCGCGCGCGCTCTGCCGCCTGGCGCGCCCTCGTGCGGTGCGTGCGGACACCGCACACCCTCCGCCTGACCGCACATGCATGTGCCCCCCGTCGCCAACAGCCCACCGCCGCTGCCGCTGCCGCTGCCGATGCGCTGCACTCCGAGCTGGCGCACTCAGCGCACTGCCTCATCGTCATGGTATCGTGTGACCATACGTCGTCTTCCCGGAGCGCAGCCCGGGGCAGCCCGGGGCAGCCCGGGGCAGGCCTACGCAGCCCTGGCCCCTGAGGCCCCGAGTAAACCCACCCCCGCGTGAGCTGATCCGGGGGAGGGGGGGGGGCGTGGGGCACCCTGCCATTGGCCAGCGCCGCTGCGTGAGGCGCTGGGCTGCGTTCGGCGTGGCGGCGACGCCCAGCCGGTGCCCCGGCCAGCCGGTGGCGTTTGACGGCCGAGCATCTCCTTCGTACGGCGCAGTATCTTTATCGCAGAAGGCGTGGAATGTGATGGCGCCGGCCGGCGGCGTTGCTGTTGTTGTGATTGTGCGGTCGCGAGTGCGCGCCGCCGCGCATTTTTCCGCGCGCCACACAGCGCGCGGGCCGCCGCGGGGCGGCGCGGGGCGACGCGTCGTCGCGCCCTGCCCGTACGCGCGCGCTGTGGCAGGCCGAGTCGAATTTCGAACAAGCTTCAGTCAGGTCCCGGCAGGACCAACAAAAAATGGGACGTCAAGGGTTTCACCATCAAACAGGGTTTACAGTATTGTCAGTCAGCTCAAGCTCAGTCCCGTCAGCCTCTCCCGTCCGGTCATGAGTCGATCCACGGCGAAGATGATCCGGAATCCATCGGGGGTGCGCGCGGAGTCGGGGTGTGTGTCGCCTCGCTCTTCGCCGCCCCAGAAAGTCCCATTTGCGTCCGCGTCAATCAAATCGCTCGGCACGCGCGCACTCGATCGATCGATCGATCGAGCACGCCCAAACGATCGAGCGAGCACGGCACAAACGAAGGGAGGGGCGGGGCGGCGCGCGGCCGTCGACGCGCCCCGCGGACGGTGGGGGGGGGGGCGTGCGACGCCTTCGTTCACACTCACCGCATTTTGTGGGTTGCTGCTACTCGCTTGGCGGTGCCGCCATCAGGCAGATACCACGGCCCGCCAGTGGCCGCGGCAGGCACAAATATGGACAGCGCCGTCATGGAGGAGGCTGAGGTGCTGGGCGGCGAAGGCGGCCGCGGTGGCGGTTCGAACGAGGGACTCGGAAGCGACGGTGGCGACGACGGGAGGCCCGCGCCGAGGAGCTTGCTCAAGGCACGCGCTGCGCTCTCCGATGGCGCGCTGGAGGGAGCCTTTGGCGGCGCGCGTGAGGCGCTCGGCGCAGCTGGCGGCGCCGAGGCGCTCGCCGCACGCGCGGCGGCCGCTGCGGACATGCTCCTCGACGCGGCCGAGGCGCGCGGCGCGCTCTCCAGAACGATTGCAGGCGCGGGGAGGCGGTTGCTCGGTGAGTGCGCGTGCGCCCGTGCGCCGCGACAGGCGCGCCCACATCAATAGTATTCGGCGTCGGGTGGCGCGCGCCCGGCCGGCTGGTTGAACAAAAGCGCCGTGGTGGCGCCCATGCATGTATCGTCACGCGCACTGCTGACACGCGCAACGCTCGCGCGCGCGCGCCCACAACACGCATTGCGCGAGCCAGACGCGCTGAGCGGCCTGGTAGCTGAGGTCTACGGCCGCTTCACCGCCTCGGGCATCAGCATCGAGGCGACCGCCATCTCATGGAAAAACGCCGCTCTCGAATCTAAGCTGGCTACCAGCGCAGCCACCGCCGCCGAGGCGCTCTCCGCGCGCGCGGCAGACGCATATGGCGCGCGTGCCGAGGCAGCCGCGGGCGACTTCAAGGCGCTCGTGAAACAGCGCGGCGTGTTCGCTGCCGCCGACCTCACCGCGGCCGCCTCCAAGTCACTGGAGAGCGACGAGTACGCCATCAGCGCCGACGAGGCGCGATCCAGGCTCACGGACGCCGCCACAGAGCTCGCTACCGTCGAGGGCGTCTCCGAGACGCTCGCAGGACTCAAGGAGGCTGCGAGTAGCGTAGGCATTGACGTCGAGGGCGGGTTCAAAGCCGTGAAGAGCCTCGTTGCGACTGTCAACGAGGATGTTGATGGCGAGGGCGAGAAAGACACCGAGGAGATGGATGGCCCGCCACTCAGAAAGAAGTCGTCGTCCATTGTGAACAGCATCGATGGCGTCGTCAGCAGCGCAGCGAGCGCCCTGTCATCAATGTCGCGCGACGATCTCCGCGGGCGGGCGGAGAGCTGGCTGCAGCGCCCGCTGACGCCTGCCGAAGAAGGCGTCGTTGACTCGGCACTGGCACTGTGGGACGAGCTCGCAAAGGCGCCACTGGCAGCTCGCTTTGGCAAGGCCTTCGTCGCCGCAGCGCGCAAGATGCGGCAGTACGCAAAAGAGGTGGAGGAGGCGGCTGCGAACAAGACAGGGGGACCAGAGCTCAGTCTGCGGAGCGCTGCCAGCGGTGCCGGTGATGCCTGGGCACGCCTCGCGGACGAGCGCGCCGAGCTGTGCGAGTGTGTCCGCCTTCTTAAACCTTCTGCGCTCGCATTCGTGGACGCAATCAATGACGTCGCCTGCAACGAGTTGCTCCCGGGCCTCACCCTGCCACGCTTCGACGGCATCAGCGACTCGCCGATTGGACGCATTTGCTATCACGTGGGCTCACTCGAGTTTTCGAAGGTGAGCTTCGATCCCAAAATGGTGCGCCTCACGTTGCCTAGCTTCGGCGGCGGTGGACCCGGGTCAGAGAGTGCTTGTGGGGGCGACATCCGCAAAGCAGTACCGCACACCCCGTCGACAGCAAGCGCGGTGATGACGGCAGAGGAGGACTCGGTGGCAAAGATGGAAGGCGCCAGAGGCACTGCAACGACTGCTGCAACCTCCGGTGATGGCGCCGCGCCTGCGCGGCAGGTGACGGGAGGCGAGGCACCGACCGCAGACAGACAGTCCTTCGGCGAGCTTTTCGTCCCCGGCATAGGAGTGTGTCTCGAGGGCATTCGATGGCAGTACTCCAAGCGTGGCAACCCGTACGTGCCTCGTGACGATGGGCGCGCACGCGTGGATGTCTCTGGGCTGTCGTGTCGCATCGCATATGGCTTCAAGCTCCAAGGCACAACGCTCACGCTTTTGATTCGCTCCGTGACAGTTGAGACCGAGCGCTGCGACGTGCGGATTGGCACGGAAGGGGGGTCCAATGCGGTCATGTACAACCTGCTGATGACCCTGATCTCCAAGCGCATGCGCGACGAAATTAGCAACCAGATCACGCTGCAGCTGGGAGGCCTCGTCGAAAGCATCTCGAACCTCATCAGGCCGTATGCAGCGGGCGTGATCGAGGTCGCGCACACGCTCGAACAGCCACCACCAGAGCCGGTCTTCGTCTCGCCTTACCAAACGAAGCAGCTCGTCGCCGGGAAGGTCCATGTGCTCGACGACGTGGAGACAGGCCACTTCTTGAAGAGCTTGCCTGACCAGCCGCGTCTTGTATACTTTGCTCAGGCTGCGGATGGTGGCGACGCCGACACCACCCGCGGAGTGGCTCCCGAGTGGCTGTGCAAGCTGTCGGAGCGTCTCGGCGACGGCATGCTGATTGCGTACGTGCCCTTTGCAAACAAACGTGTGCGGCGGGAGCTCGGCGCGGCCTACTACGACACGCGCTCATTGCCTGAGGCGGTGCTCATGCCTCACTCCGCGCCAGGCGGCGAGCCGATGTGGGCTCGAGGAGCTGCAGATGCGGCGCCCGAGGCAATCGAGCAGCTGTGTGCTCCCTTCAGCTGGGCACCCAATCGCGTGGTTGCTATGGACAACACGACGAACGCCGACGTGCTGCTCGCGCGTCCCATGCGGCATGTGTTGGTGATAATGTTCACCTCGCAGGACCCGCCACCGAAGGCCTTCAGAGAGCTCGCTCGCCGCCACGCCGAGCACGCCGCCGAATCAGAAGGCGCTGAGCTGGCGCCGGCGTTGTTTGCCAGCGTCCACGTGCCTACGCAGCCCGAGCTCGTCGCGCGTTTTGGCGTCGACAGGAGCCCACGCGTGGCCTTTGTACCCGCTGTCACCTCGCGCGCTCCGTCTGGACGCTCCACCAAGGTGCGTCGGCGCATGGTCGTGCCAGTGGGTAAATTGCCTTGCGCGCGGGACACGCCGCCACTGGCAGCTGCTCTGGCTGGCGCGTCTCCTCACTGTCCATTTTGCGCACGCATCGTACTGACGGCTGGATGCCTGCGCGCCACGTCCCGCGCGCGCGCGCGCAGTACGAGTTCATGGAGATGCCGGTGACTCCGCGCAATGTCGAGGTCAGCCTGTCTGATTACGCGGTGCCGTACAGGCACGGTGTTGTCATCGTCACCGAGAAAAACGCCGAGGCATTCTTTTTGACGAAGGTGAACCGCTTCAAGCTGCTTGTCTGGGGAGACCGAGCCGAAGCTACTCCGGCAGTGCGAGAATTGCAGCTGCGCTATCCGAAGAAGCTCGTCGTTGGCTACTGTGGCACCGTCGGCGGCGACGATCTACGTGAGCGCTTCGGCTTGCCTCGTGCGGGCCCAGCGGCCATCGCGGCCTTGGGCCACAGGCTTATTGACATCAAGGCCGAGAAGGAGGCCATGCTAGCCGCTGGGGTGGACAAGCGCCTCGGGCGCGCGGCAAGCTCTGTCGGCGGTTTCTTTCGCAAGGCTAGCTCCTCCGTGCGCTCCATGACGCAAATCGGAGGTAGCGGGGGGGGCGAATCGGCAGGTGCCACCAGCGGTACCGCGGCGTCGGGAGTGGGCGCGTCGGCGGGAGCAGAGAGCAGCGGCGCCTCTCGCGGCGGCTTTGGCGGCCTCTTGCGGAAGGCGAGCAGATCGGTCAGCGGGGGTGTTGGTGGCATCCTGCGGAGCGCGAGCTCGGACACCAGCGGCGGCGCCCGAGGTGGCGGAGAAGGCACGGACAGTACGAGTCGGGGCTCATCGTCGTTGACGACGCTATTGCCACTCCAGCAGCCAGCCAAAGCTCTGTCGGCATCCCCCATGGCGGGGCAAGGGAGGGGCGAGTCACCCTCGAAGAACTTGGCGGAAGACATGGAGTCCGTGCGCCTGAGCGGTTCGGAGTCAGACGCGCCCATACCCAAAGACGAGGACGATGAGGAGGATGAGGCCGACGCGGAGCTGACAGTGCTTGGCGGCAGCACAGCTGCGGCTGACGCCGCAACTTGGCTCGCGGGCGGTGTGCCGTTCGAAGTTGAGCATTGCCCGCCACACGAGGCGGCATCCGCCAAGGGCCTCATCGCTTTTGCTAAGATCTATGCGAGGATGAAGCTGTCAAAGCGCCGCCTATCGAGACTCAATACGGGCACCTAAATGATGTGCGAGGCGGATTTGGCTGGGCAGTGCTTTCTGTCTGAGTGCGCCTCGCGCCGAGCTGAGTGAGACGAAGTTATACAGAACTTATGGAACAAATATATATACAAAGACGAGCCGATCCGAGCACGTCGCGTGCGCACGTCAGGCCTCTGCGGATGCGTACCCGCTCGTGTCACTGTCGCTGCCGCCAGCTGCAGCCGCATGCGCCCCCCCTCTCGACTCAAGGTCGTGCATCGGCCAGTCGCCGCCGCCGGCCAGTAGGCCCGACATGTGCTCGCCCGGGGAGAGCGGGTCAAGGGCAGCCTCGCGCCAATTGGCGGGGATCGACGCACTCCTCTCCAACGAGCCAGGGGGCGAATGAGGTGCCCGGTCGATCGCGCCCACCGACTGCTCGTGTCCGTGCCGCAGAGCCTGGCGGTGCGGCGACGAGTGCGGCGCGAGTGGCAGCTGCTCCGGGGTCGCGGTACCCACCCCTGACCTCAGCTGCGCGTCGTCGAGCTCCTCGGCGGCGCGCAACGCCTCCCGCGCGAGTGGTGCCCACCTCTTTGGCAGGTCCGCTCGCATGCCGAGCACGAGCCCCGTGCCCCAGAGTATCACCGACAGCCTGCTCACCCAGTTGAGTTCTTCTGGGCACTCCTCAAGAGGGTCCCTCTTTTCGAGGGACTGCGGATTGCACCCTTTGATCGCCTCATTGCCCTGGTCAAGACGCAGGAGCACATGGCTCAGGATGACCTTGTGGTCGCCGTGGCGCGTGCGCACGCCGAGCTCGGTCGCTGCGTGCACGATGGCGTCGCTGTCGCCAGCGTCCATCGCCAGCACCAGCCTGCACAGCGCGAGCCTCTGGCCGCGTCTGAGCTCCTTGACCTGCCCGTAGTCGATGAGGCCGATTGAGCCGCCCTCCATGAGCAGCACGTTCCCCGGATGGGGGTCGGCGTTGAAGAGGCCGTCCACCAGCACTTGGCGGCCGTGCACCGACACGAGCGCCTCGAAGAGCGCCGATGGGTTGATGGCGGGAAGGTCCTTGCGGTACTGCGCCTTGGTGCCCGTGGCGATCGAGTACAGCGCGATGCCGGTGTTGACGAACACATTGGTGGTGCGCGCGTACGCGCGGTTAAGCCCCAGGATGAGCGCGACGGTAGCGCTCGATCCCAACCGGCTTGTTATGCCGCCCACGGCGCCGCCGCCACTCAAGCTGCCTTCGCTGCCACCAGCAGTCATGGCGTCCTTGCCCTTCTCGATGAGTTCCTCCAGCGTCATCCCCATGTTCTTGGCGATCTGCGCCAGGTGGTCCTTGACGCCGTCAATCAGCTTGACGCCACTGAAAAAGTCCATCACTAGCACGTGCTCGCTGGCCATGCCCGGCACCGGCCGCGGGATGGCCACGCGCGGCGCGCCGTGCTCGCGCGGCAGCCGCGAGAGGTTGGCGGCGCAGCGCGCGAGGTTGGCCGCCTCCGTGCGGAAATCGAGCTCGCCGCTCACTGAGTTCTTCATGTCCTGGAGCGTGTCGGCGTAGTCGGGCTTGGCCAGCCTGCAGAACATGATGCAGCAGTCGAAGTCAAGGTCAAACAGCTCCTGCGCCTCGGGGTACTGCACCTTGACGACCACTTCGCGGCCGGTGTGCAGGCGCGCGCGGTGCGCCTGGCCGATCGACGCGGCGCCCAACGGCTTGTAGTCGAACTCGGCGAAGAACTTCTCCGGTGTGTCGCCCAGGGCAGCCACCACCATGCGTCGCACGGCCGTCTTCCCGCGCGGTGGCATGCCGTCCTGCAGCGGCTCGAACGCCGTGCAGTACGCCTTGGGCATGAGCACGTTGAACGTGCTCACTATCTGGCCCACCTTGACGAACCACCCGCGCAGATCGACCACGGCGCGGTAGGCGCGCGGCGCGTACAGCCGATGCAGCTCGTCGTACATTTCCTGCCGCTCCTCGTCCTCGAGCTCCCAGTGTCGGCAGTAGATCTGTGTGCCGCGGTAGTGCACGTATATGGGCAGCACCCAAAGCAGGAAGCGCGCGTAGCGGCGCAGGCGCTTGTCCGCGAGCACGGTGTAGCCACCGCCGCCGAAGATGACCACCACGTAGAAGAGCAGGTAGCGCCCGGCGTACGGCATGCGGCCCAGCCACGCGCCGAAGAGCCCGAGCAGCGCCACCACGAAGAGCGCGACGACGGTGAGCGTGCGCTCAATTGACAGCGCGCGCAGCTGGTGCATGCCGCCGAGCAGCACGATCGGCACCACGGGCGCGCACAGCACCATGTTCTGCAGCACCCCGACCACCATGGAGATCAGGGCGGTCCAGAGCCACGCGGCGCCGCGCCGCAGCACGAGACCGCCCGCCAGCGCGCTCTCCACGGGCCATAGCATGCGCTGCAGGCCGATCGCCGCGCCCTGCATGCGCCCCTCGGCCGGCCGCGCCGCGCGCGAGGCGCATCGCGCTCGCCCTCCCCCTCCGCGCGGCCGGCCGCGTCGGCGCCCTCGTCCATGTCGTCGCGGGGCGTCGCAAGCGCCTCCGCGCGCTGCGCCGCGTCCGCGTCGGCCTCCCCCGTCGAATGCGGCGGGCCTGCCGCGCCCGCCGCTCTGTGCGCCCTCGCGTCGTGCGTGACGCTCTTGGTGAACTGCGTGACGCCGTACAGCTGGACGGAGAACGTGAGGTTGAGCACGATGGAGACCACGAGCAGCAGCGCGAGGAACTTGCGGCCGTGCACGTGCAGCGCCCCCGACGCCTTGTCGACGGCGCCCATCGCGTACGACGGCAGCGCCGCGGTGCCGGTCCCCATGTCGCGCGCCGCGCACCGCGCGCGCCCCCCCCCACCACCACCACCTCCTCCTCCTCTCTCCCCCTCCCCCCTTCCCCTCCGCCTCTCCCTCGCCTCGGGGTCGCAAAAGAGCGCACACCTGCAGGGGGCGGGGGAGGGGGGCGCGGTCCCGCGCGCGCCGCGCGCGCCCCCTCCCCGCGCGCGGGCGGCGCCGTATCCGCGGGGCGCGAGGTGGTGTCCGAGGTGTCCCTTCCCCCTCCCCTCCCCTCTCCGAGCGGTTGCCGCCTCCTCCCCCCCCTCCTCTCCCCCAGGCGTTCGCCCCTCGCCGCCGCGCCGCGGGGCGTGCGCGGTGTGGTGTGGCGTGGAGCGGTGCGGTCCCGCCTCGCTCTCGCCCCGCCTACGGCGCGCGCAAACCCACCCAACGAACCCCGCGCTCGGCCCGCGCGCGCGCGCCCGCGCGCGCGTCCCCCGGCCAGAACCCACCTCCACATCCATTTCAAAAAAAAAACGCGCGCGAAACGAAGCGCGCGACGGGCGCCGTCGTCGTCGGTGTGTTGTTGTCGCCCATTCGCGTGATACCACGAAAGGGCCGAAATAAAAAAGAAGAAAAAAAAAAACGGGGGGAGGTGGCGCGGTGGCAGCGAGGGAGTCCCTGGGAGGGAGGGAGGCGCGGCGGCGGGGGAGAGGGGCAGCGCAGCGCCCGGCAAGCAGCCCCGCGCCCGCCTGCGTCTCCGCTCTGCGTCCTGCTCAGGGCTGCGGGGAGGGGGGGTGGCTGGGGAGGCCCGGGAGCGCCCCACGCGCAGCCGATGAGTGCCGCGCCGGCGCCCACTCATTGGCGGCCCGTCGCTGACCGCCTGAATGGCGCGTTTGAAGAGCGGACGGAGGCTGCTGCAAGGCTGTGCGGCCGAACGCACACACACACACACACACACACACACACACACACACACACACACACACACACACACACACACACACACACACACACACACACACAC
>RQSC01001240.1:34861-68724 GCA_013416795.1 Prasinococcaceae sp. CCMP 1430
CACACACACACACACACACACACACACACACACACACACACACACACACACACACACACACACACACACACACACACACATGCACACATGCACGCAACGCACCAACAACCGCGGCAAACCTGCGGAGTTGTTTTTCGGAGGCGATTTCCGATGGGTCGGTCCCGATGTGATGTGACGTGGGCTCTCTTATTGGTGGCGCGTGTGCGAGCGAGTGCGCGAGCGGCACTGAGTGCGTGCGGCGCCGGTGCCTGAGAGAGCCTCTGGACGTCGGCGCCGCGACGAGGGGCCACAGCGCGGGCGCGGGGCGGTGCAGGTGGGTGTTGGCGGGGGCGGGGGCGAGGGCGGGGAGGGGAGGGGAGGAGAGGGGACGGGAGGGGAGGGGGGAGCGGCGTCGGAGAGCCGGCGTCGGGACCTGGTGGGCTCGTGGCCGTCGCAGCGGGTGCGGCACTTGGCGAGCGGGCGGCGATGTACGGGTGGATTCACCAGTGCGCGGAGGACCTGGTGTGCGGCCGCTTCGGCCACGACGCGTGGGCGCGCACGCTGCTCGAGGCAGGCTTCTCGCACGTCGGCCATGGCGGCTGGATCCGCGAGAAGTACTACGACGACTCGGTCATCTACTCGCTGGTGGCGGGCGCCTCAAAGGCCCTCGGCATCACCCAGGTGCAGGTGCTGGGGGCCTTCGGCACGCACTTCGTGCACTTCGCGGAGAAGGCCGGGTATGGCAAGCTCATGAGGAGCATGGGGGAGACCCTGGAGGATTTCTGCGATGGGCTGGACCGCATGCACCGACATCTGGCGAAGACCATGCCCGACATCGTCTTTCCCGCATTCTGGACGTCGCGAGATGCGGTCGGGGGTGAAGAGCGCCTCCTCGTCCACTACTCGTCGCTCAGGCCTGCACTCGCGCCCATGGTCGAGACCATACTCGTCGAGGTGGGTGCCTTGTATTTCGACACGCGCGTGAGCGCATCCATCGTGAAGCCGCAGGAGCTCAACGAAGCCACCGGGGAGTACGAGAGCACCATCGCAGTCGTCGCTGAGAAGGAGGAGACGCCATCCAAATCGGTCGACAAGAAGCTCTTTCGAGCGAGATCTGGCAACGCGAAGGATGGCGAGGGCACCGCGGCCGACGCCAACGGGCATGGCGCTGCTGGCAACGACATCCTGCGCTGCCCGTTCTCGGGCGCGACGATCCAGTCCTCGTCCCTGCACGAGGGTAGTGCTACTACCGCCGGAGCTTCCTGCCCCGTGGCGACGAAAGCACGTGGTGGCCTGGCGCCCCGCTCGCCCGAAGCATCATCCGCCGCGCAGGCTGACTCGGAGTCCTCCGTGCTGAGATGCGATGCACCGGAGGCGGAACGAGGAGATGCGCAGCTGGCCGCCGAAGAGGTACTCAAGACGCTCCCCTACCACATCATGCTATGCGACGACACCATGGGAGTGAAGAGCGCCGGTCGCGAGCTGAAGAGGATGTACGCCGGGCTGCACTGGCGAGGCCCCCCGACGCCAATGCCCGTCGCCAAGGACTTCTTTACCGTCATCCATCTCTCGCACACCGTCGCCCACCACCGCGTCCACCCTCCGCAAAACGAGCCAGAGGAGGGCACCCTCGAGCCTGACCGGACGCAACTCCTGACGGTCGCCGAGCAGCGGAGCGAGTTCGTGGACGCGGTGGGGAGGTCCGAAAGCGGCGTCGCGACGATCGAACTCGCAGCACGGACCAAGCTGCCCGGGGCGACTCACCACCTGCGGCTTAACGGCCAGCTGTCTCGGCTCAGCAATGGCGACTGGCTGTTTCACGGAGTCCCTGCCGTCCTGACGGTGGAGAGCCTGCTCAAGCAAGGCCTCTCGCTCAACTGCCTGCCAGCGTACGCTTCGGGATTGGACCTGCTCATGGTCGGCGAGAGCATGTTTAGGGCCAACGAGGACGCCAAGGCGCAGTTTTTGGAGCGCGATCGCGCGGCCACGCGTGCCACCAACGCGAGGCTGGCGACTGCGCTACAGTATCTGTCGCACGAAGTCAGGAACCAGCTGGCGCCGGTCGAGGCGCTCGTCAGGACACTGCCTCTGGACGACGTAGGCGGGCGGGCGGCGTCGGACCGCGATGAGATCGTCACATCCCTACGCACTACGAGTGACATCCTGAATTCCGTCCTCGCGATCGCTAAGCTGACCGCCGGGACAATTGATGCGCCGCATTCGGTGTTCTCGCTCGCTTCGCTCGTCCACGCCACCGATAGCTACGCTGTCGCCAGCGTCGAGCGCAAAGGCCAGGACGTCATGCTCGAGAGCAAGCTGGTGATGAACACTGCAGACCGAGGCTGCATCGAGGTGCCAGTTTCGTCGTCCTACGAGGAGACGACAAAGGTGCCCCATCTCGATGAGCTGTATGTCTGCAGCTGCAAGTCATGGCTGATGCAGATCATCGTCAACCTGATCAGCAATGCGACCAAATTTACTGACCAAGGCGGCATCTTTCTTTCCTGGCGGATTGACGAGTGCGCCCCGGGTGCTAGCCGCAGCGGCAACGGCGCTAGGGATGGGGTTGGGAGCGCGGCCATTGCCGATCCGACCACCAGTGCGAGCGTGGCGACAGAAGACTCGACAGCAGCGGAGGACACCGCCCCGCTCCGAAGCGATGCACCCGCCAGGCAAGATGGCGCCGAAGCAGGCGGGGAGGTGGTCTCGACGTCTACTACTAAGGCTGCTGCAACCATCCCAGTCGGCGGTGGCATGCGCACTTCCACGTGCGAGTGCGGCGGCTCATCAGCGGATGGCCCGGCGAAGGATGACGACCGCGTTTTGCTCTCGTTGACCGTGACCGACACGGGCTGCGGCATTCGACCCGAGGACCTGTCCATTGTGATGGAGGAGTTCGGTCGCGTACGCACGGGCTCCTCCAGCCAGAGTGGCACTGGCCTCGGTTTGCCGCTCGCGAAGCGCATGATCGAGACGCTCGGGGGCACCCTTGAGCTGGAGAGCGAGTACGGTGTGGGAACGTCCATAACCATCACGATCTCTCTGCCTCGCATGCAAGAGCCCGCCGCCGACGACGCCAGTCGCCTTGACGTCTTTCAGGGCATCGAGCAGGCCGCCATTGACGCCATGGACCATTCTGATGCGTTGGATGCTGACGTGCTTGGGGTCGACGACAACAGTCTGCTCCTAAAGATGTACGCGCGGAAAGCGTTGAAGAGCGGACTCAGCTTCAAATCGGCCTCCGATGGTGACGCTGCCGTCGAGCTCGCACGCCAAGGCAAGCGCTACGGAATCGTTCTTATGGACAAGCAAATGCCCGAACTCACGGGAGATCTCGCATGCTCCTCAATGCGGCAGCTCGGATACAAGGGACTGGTCGCGCTGGTCACAGCGGACAACATGTCGGGAGAAGAGAAGGACAAGCTCATCTGCGAGTTCGGCCTCAATATGGTGCTCATCAAGGGCGAGGCGCCCTCGTGGATGGAGTGTCTCGACGCGTGGTCCAAGGGCAAGAAGGAAGCGCTGGCTTCCAAGCGGCAAACCGCGCCGCACGACCGGTCGCTCAACCGGACCCAGCCCCGAGCCGATCGCAGATCCTTCCGAGGTTTGTGCAAGTCACACTCTGTGGCGTTCTGAGTCTCTGCTTAGTCTGCTTGCTTCAGCGCAGTGTCACGCTGCGCAAAACCCTTCTTCCACTAACATACACGTACTTAGATGTACGTAGATCACGCATAGAATCAAGCCTCGTCGGCGTGCATTGGGCCGAGCGGAGAGCTGTGCTCGCACAGAACACAAATATGTATACGTAACTTTGTACGGTTGATTATACTACAAGAAGTCCTTCAAGCACCGCCTGCTGTGTCCAAAAACACAGCGCACGTACTAGTACGGCCGCGCATTCAGACGAACGCGCTGCACTACACGAACACGTCCATGACTTCGACGACTGGGCTCTGACAGAGAGGGCAGAGGTTGCGGCGCTGTTGGTTGCCGGTGGCGTCCTTGGGCGCCAGAACCGAGCTCGCGCACCCCTTACATAGGCACAGATGCTTGCATGGCAAGAGCAGCGTGCATCGAGGAGAATCGAGGCACACGACGCAAAGGTGTTCGTCGGAAGCGCTCTTTTCATTGCGTTCCTGCCCCGTGTTAGGTGCGGTTCCAAAGGTCGTTGCAGCAGAGTGACTCCCGCTGGCGGCGGCTGCGTACGCGTGAGGAGGCTCTACCCGTGCGTTGGCGTGACTGGGTGATTCAGTGGCTGCGGCTGCACCGCCGAGAGCAACGCTCTGGGCCATCTTCTCTGCGAGAATCTCCGCCGCCCGCTCAGCGATCCGGTCCATGTGGGACGCATTGAAGGCGTGGCTTCCGCTGCCACTGATACCAACGGGCGTCGTCATGGCCTGCCTATCACAATCAATGGCGGCAATCGAGGCCGAGGTCGAGGCCTCGCTTCTGCTCCCTTCGTGGCTGATAGCATTAGTGGGTTCAACTTGAAAGTCCCTCGCCGATGCGGATTCCCGCCTCCACACGTGCGAATGAAGCGCACCTGCTACAGGCTGGGCAGCGCGCGTCGGCGGTGAGGCGCGTGACGAGTTTATTGCGCTACTGTCGCGAGAGCTTTCGAACATATATGAAGACGCTGGATACACCGGTTGGACATTTGTGGTAGAGACGGCAGGTACAGTTCCACCAGTGGTAGGATCCATGCTCGGGAACTCGTTTTCCCGATGAATCGTGGGCCCCGAATATTCACTGGGTGTGTTGTCATCGCAGATGTCACCGCTAGTGTTGTTGGCGGCACCGCGCTCGCCAGAGCTGCCATGCAGTGTGAGGCCGGCAACACGATCGACGTGGCCATCCATCGCCGCGGCAAGCACACGCTCGCACTCTGCGTGGCCGTATTTGACGGCAAGGTCGAGAGGAGACTGGGCATTCCATCGGTCGCGCCCTCCCGACGGCGAAAGGTCCGCCCCAGCGGCTATGAGCATACGAAGCGTTCCCGAGTGCCCCCACCTGGCCGCCAGGCCGGCCGCAGTGAATCCGTGGTTATCTTCGTAGTCGAGGCTCATCACTCCTGCGTCAAGTAACAGCTGCAGCACTTGCTCGTGCCCATTGCTGGCGGCGTCGTGCACGGGGGTGCGGCCTAGGTGGATGGAGCGCGCGTCTGGGCACGCGCCTGCGTTGAGAAGGTCAGCCACCACGGCGATCTTTCCGAGGCGCGAGGCGTTCGCCAGCGGAGTCACGCCCATGGCGTCCCCGAGGGTCGGATCGGCACCTCGGCGCAACAGCAATCGCAGCATGGACCGCTGCTCGACCGTCGTAGATAAGTTCTTGCTCCACACTAGCGCGTGGAGCGTCGTACGCCCGCAACGACCTTTGCACTCGTCGGGCTGGTTTGGATCGGCGCCTCCAACGAGGAGCGCACGCGCGGTGTCTTCGTGACCGTGGTCCACGGCGTTGTGGAGCGCTGTCGAGCGTGCGTCACGCGGGTCACCGTAAAGATGGCGCAAGCAGGTGAGTCAATTATGAGAGTACAGCAAGACGTGCGCCGAGGCTGACACCGGCCACTGCGATTTTCATTCGCGCAAATAGGTGGGTGGGAGCACACACCTGGAGTCCCACCGGCGTCTCGCGTGGAAGGATCTATGCTTCCTCCAGCTTTGGACATAAAGTATTTCACGCGTTCGGTGTTGCCGAAGGCCGCAGCGTTCAAGAATGCCTCGCTCGGGGTCCACGTCGTGGGGCGCCGTCGGTGCCCGTCGTGCCGGTGCCTCGTGCTGTTGCGCCGCGCGGGCACCTGCTGCCAGTTCCCTGATGCTTCGTCGGTGGGGGCGCCGGAATGACGCTCGGACTCGGCATGCGAACGCGTTCCTCCGCTCCATGGCTGGCTATCGCTCGCGCCCCCGCCGCGCCACCCGGCCGCCGTGAGGTCAGGGCCGTGCGCGCGGCCGGCGCTTTGATGCCGCCCGCGCGAGTGCGGCAACGAGGACTGATGCCGAGGAGGCGCTGTTGCTGCCTCGCGCACGTGTTTCTGGCGGACCCAGTCGTCTGATTCGGCGCCCGCGTCGGCGTCGGCGAGGTCCCATGGGCTACTAGACGTCGCCGACGCCACTGACCCGCGCGCGGACGCGGAGCGCCCACCGGCAGCCGCAGGCGCCCACTCCGACATTGTTCTTTCCTCCGTCACGCGAGCGCTTTCTTCCGTATCGTACGGTAACAGCCTTCTTTTGGCCGGTGGCGCAATCCGTCCGCGGGCGCGCACGTCGCCGCCCGGCGAGCGCCGCAGCTTGTAGGCACTGCCGACCGACATGCCGACCTGCCGCGCCGCCTCGGTCACCGAGCCGCGATCGGCCAGCGCCTCGATGAAGTCGCGCTGGCGCTCGGGGGACCAGCCATCATGCCGATGTTTCCGGCGCACGGGCACCCATTCATAGTCGTCCGGGTAATGGCCGTGCTCATCGAGCGGCGTCAGCGGCCGCGCATCCGGCGGCGCAACGGCACCGCCCTGGGTGACGGCGGGAAGGTTGACGGGATCGATGCCGGCGGAGAGCGCGGGATCGAAGCGCGGCGGCGGCGGCGGCGGCGTGGCGACCGCGCCGCGCCGGAAAAAGTTACGACTCGCAGGCAATGAGTGGCGCGCGACGACTCCGAGCGACGCGACGGAGGGACGGAACGACGCCGCCAAAAACGGGTGCCACTTTTGGCACTCCCGCGGGGCTGCAACGTGCGGGTGCGGGCCGTCGGACCCACGCGCACACCCGACGGGGCGTGGCTTCGTGTCTCGCGCTTAGGCTGGCACACTTTATGCCCAACGTCGCCTGCTTCTCGCCCGCACACGAAGCAACTGCACTCTCCCGCACAAGAAGAACGTAGGTCAAAACGAAGAGGAAAATCCACATCCATTCAATCTGACGTATGAATGATTCAAGCCGAGCCCGAGCCGTCACCTCGTTTATTTGGTTCTGAGGGCTCGGTGTCGTGTTGCCACCAATGTGAATTAGGCTGATTTTGATGCGCGTGGTCTGTTTGGGCGCGCCATACTCAGTCTGCAGGCTCGATTCCATGGCGAGGCAGCAAAAAGAGGTGACAGCGGCCTCTTCCGCGCGGGCGGGGGATGCGGATTCCGCGCGGGTGATCAGCGAGCGCAGGCGCGCGCACGTGCGGAGCGGCTGCGGTTGGCGCACAGGCGGGGAAGGCGGGACGGTGCTGGCGCCGCGCGGCGTGCACGGCGCAAGCGCAGGGCGGGGAGGCAAAGGGGGTACCACTTGCCGCCGCCGCGGCAGCGGTGGCGTGCCTGCACGGCCAGGCGCGAAGAGCTGGAGAGTGAGCTCGCGAGATCGCTCGCTCGCTCGCTCGCTCGCTCGCTCGCTCGCGTGCTCGGTGCCAGTGGCTCATCAGCTGGCCGCAGGGCAGGCGGGGACGACGGAAGGTTCAGTCTGTGCGCGGTGGGGGAGCCGGCCACCTCGGGCTGTGACGCAATGCGCGCGAGCGCTGCCAGAACGGCGCGAGCGGCGCGGCGAGCGGCGCGGCCGCCCGCGCAGATGCTCTCCGCCGTCGCGACGGCACTCGCGGCATTCGTGGTGGCGGGAGCGATGGCGCGCACAGCGGACGGCATCGACTCTGGCAGCGGTGCGGGAGATCAACCAGTCGGCGGGCGACTCGACGCGGCGGCGGTGACCGGCGGTGAGGCAGGACTTTCTCGCCTCGGGCCAAACACAACGACGTCGGCGCGACCAGTGCTGCAGGGGCTGCAGAGCAGGGCTGCATCGAGGAGGAACCAGCGAGAGCCGCAGCCAGACAGTGGCCCTCCGGGCGTCGCAGTGGTCTGCATGCTCCCGGTTCAACACGACGACGCCAGGCTGGGCGCTTGGTTCGCCGCCAACCATCGCTGTGGGCGAGTGATTGTCATCATCGCCGACCCGAACACACCGGAAGGGGAACTGACGACCGGCGCGCAGGGTGACCGATGCGGCGCGGCCGATCGCGCAGCCGAGCGCAGGCAGGCAATAGGAAGCGCTCAGCGGCAGCACCGGATGCAGTGCGCCACGGTGAATGTCGTCCTGCCTTCAGGGCGCGGCGAGTCATCGGACAACCTATGGGAAAAGCTCATGGCGTCGTGGTTGTGGATGGCACGCGCGCACGCGTCGGGGCACCGCATGCTGCGCGGCGCAAGGTGGGTGCTCAAGCTCGACATCGACGGCATCTTCCTTCCCGCCAACTTCGAGAGACTCACGCGAGAGCAGGGCTGGGACGCCAACGCCACGACTCACCCGTGGTACCTCGGGCACACCAACACGTGGCGACTGAAGGGAGGGACCGGGCCGCCCTTCAACACGGGGCAGTATGCGCTCAGCGTGGGCGCCATGCGCGCGGTGGCGCCTCGCCTACGCGAGGCCATCGCCGCCACGGACGATCAGTCGGTGCTCGACGACCCCGCATTTCTCGCGTACAAGCAGTCTGCGGGAGTGCCTCGCATGGGGACAGAGGACTACTGCGCGAACGCGTGGGGTACGCACGCCGACGACTTGAATATCGCAGTGTGCCTCGCCCTCGTGGGCGTCAAGGCCACGCCCGCCGTTGACGCTATGGGGCGCGAATACTTCCTGCCGTTTGACCCGCGCGCGCACCGCTGGCTCGAGTACGCCGAGCGCGACACCGCAAAGCCTTGGAGGACGTGGTTCTGGGACGGGAAGACTCGGGAGCAGTCGCTTGAGAACTGCTGCGCGCCGCGGATCGCCGCCATCCACGGCTTCGCTCGGGAGCGCACGCTGCTCGAATGGGGCTGGGTGATCGATGTGCGTGCGCGGTCATGCGCGCGGCGCGCGCACTGCTGCTGCACCCACGAAGTGCGCGCGCGAGAGAGAGCGCGTGCTGACGCGCGGCATGCATGTACTGCCACCGACGACAGCTGGTACAGGTGGACAATTGGGCGACTCCGAGGGGGGGGCAAGGGAAGAGAATCACGCGACGGCTGCTGCGCGCGCCGCCGGGCAGGAGCGGGCGGTAGTAGGCGCTGGCGCGCAGCCGATACGCATGTCTAGACTACCGGATAGTACGTAAAGTATAAACCCTCTTTTGGTGTAACCCTTTCAGTCCATGGATCGCATTGGCGGTGCGAGAGAAAAGGAAGTTTCGAAGTGCACACAGAAACCTCAGCCGCAGCTGTCGCATCGGCGCGGCGTCGCGGCGGCGCTGACAGCGCGCGGCGGCGCGGCGCGCGCCAAGGGCGGCGGAGCGCTGAGCGCCCGTTGGGTGCGGATGGGACCGCGGGCGGGAACGTGGCGGCAGGGACTGTGGCGGCGCGCGAGTGCTTTGCCCGTCTTCAGGCGCTGCATTGCGGCATCCCTGTCCGAGCGAGCGACGGAGCGAGCGCGCAAGGGGCGTGGGGAAAGGGTGGGCCCCAGCGAGCGCTTGGCGGGGCGGGCGCGGCGTGTACGGCGCCGCGGGGGGATCTGGCTGCGCGCGGCGGCCTGCGGCGGGTGCGCGGGGCTGGCCTCAGTGCGCGAAAGGGGCAGCAAGGCGATGGCGGCGCGCGCGCGCGCTCTGTCCCTGCTCGCCACGGCGTTCGCGGTCGCCGTCGCGGCGGCGCGTGGGGTGTTCGCCGCCACCGCCAGCGACGGCGGCACCGGCACCGGCGGCGTCCCGCGCCAGCACATCTTCGAGGCGCCCTCCGCTCCCGACGGAAGCGATGCGCTTGCCGCGGCAGGCGCGGCTGCACTCTCTGTGCTCGAGCGCAAGGGACCCACTGCGTGCTGGCGGCACGCGCGCGAGCGCGTGCTCGCCTCATGCCGCGAGATCGAGGCCGACGACTCGTTGCAGCGGCTCCTTGCGGTGCAGCTGACCAATTGCCACCTGGCGGAAAGCGGTCTTCCTACACACGCCTGCGAGGAAGGCGACTCCGTGCTGGCCTGCACGCGCGCGATGAAGGCCAGCAACGATTTCGACGTTTACACGCAGTTCTTCAATATGGCGACGGCGCTCTGCTACTATCTGCAGGGTGTGTGCTCGCGCGTGCCTGCAACGCTCCCTCTCAGCCCGCGCGCGTGCGACTCGCCGTGCGCAAGGCAGTACCATCAGACGAACAAACTTGTGTGCTTCGTGTATGTACGCAGTGCGCCTCTGCTGACGACCGTGAGAGCCACACGCGCCCTTAGGTGCGCTCTTCCGTGAGGCCAGCGAAGCGGCCGTGAACCAGCTGCTAGGCGCGGCCAACTCAGCTGGGCGTGTGCTCGAGGGTGTCAAGTCGGTCTCCGACCGCGCGCTTGCATACCAACAAGCCCTCGCTGGAATGGCAGATGATGTGGCCGGTGCGCAGGCGTCGCTGGTGTACGGCGCCGCCGCAGCGCTCGCCTTGGTGGCGACACAGCCGCGCTCGGCGGCTGGTGCGCGGGCACCGCTGCTTGCGACACTCCTCGCGGCCAGCGCTGTCGAAAAGCTGGTCTTCTCAGGGTTCCTGCGAAGCTACGTGTCGATAGATGCGCTGCGTGCGTGCGTGTCGGCACTGCGAGGTGCGTGGGCCGTCCTCGCCGCTGCCGTCTGGATGTACGTGATCTGGCATTTCCGCGACCCCGCAAATGAGCTTCATCTTGCAAGGCTTGCATTCGAGCGGGCGCTCGCAGATGCGCACGCGCTCAGCGGTGTGAGCCCTGTCCGCGCATGTGGTGATGAGGAGGGTTACCGAGGCCGCACAGCCGGAGGCGCGACTACGCGAAAGGGACAAGGTGCGATGGGTGACGACCCGACACTTCAGAGGCTACTTGAGCAGAATGAAGACGAATGGTGTTGGCCTGACGATGAAGGTGCCGATGATCCTGACTACAGCCTCACAGACAGCGAGGCTGGATGCTCGCAGTGCGTGCGCACACGCGCCTACGCGCTGCGCCCCACGCGCGCCCGCGCGAAACGCCGAGCATCGGGATCAGCATTCGACGCTCAGGGTAGGGGCGCGAGAGAGGCACTAGAGGAGCTCGTTGGCACACTCTGCTGCGACTCAACGCCCGCGGAAGATACAGTGGACGAGACAGACACGGTAAGCAACGGGCACACACCCAATGAGCTCTCCGATGACGCTGTATCGCAGCCCGTGTCGGGAAGTGAGCGGTCATTGGAGTGGTTGAGAGGGTCCCCTCGGTGGTGACACGATGGAGGCGAGGCGTGTCCGAACCTCGCCATGCCGTCGACAGTGACAAGCAAGGCGAGGACCCCAACTGCGCCGAGCTTGCCGTGAAGGCCTGCCAAGCTCTTCCGCGACTAGAAGATAGCCCGCTTCACAAGACGACGTTTCAGGGAGATCGTAAGATCGATGCAGCACCGTGGCCGAGCTCAAAGCCTTTGGTCTTGTCGTAGGCGCGTCGGGTGAAGCCAACGTGCCAGCCTTGCGCGCCTTCAAGGGCACGGTAGAAGTTGGCACACTGTCTAGGCTCCCACGCACGCGCGTCGGCATGCAAACTTGCGCGCGCGCATTTGTGTGCCTTTGCTTTCGCGTACGAAGCAGTTGTTCACCCTGTTCAGTAAGTAGTTCTTCTTCGAAGGGTGCGATAACAGTGCGATTAAAATCTTCGTATTTTTATAGTCCACAATTCCATATCAATTTGCACTCAACGCGCTTTGCTCGGGTTGCGCCCGACCTGGCACGCCGCTCCGCAGGCGGATGTGCGCGCGGGTCCGCATGCCAAGCAGGTCCGGCTCCGGCGCCTCCGGCGCCTCTTGCGCCTCGGGGACGCCCGGCCGGTCGGGCACCCGCACGCCCGGCCGCTCCGGCCGCTCCGGAGATGCCTGCTGCAGAGTGGCACGAGGGAGCGTGTGGGGCGTCCGGAGAGACGAGCGTCGACTGAAGCCCGAAGCGACGACACCAGGCCATGCAGTAGCCGCGCTCTGTGGTGCGAGGCATGAGCAGGTCTTGTGGGGAGCCGAAGCGGTCTCTGTAGATGGGGTGCGCGAACGTGCGATGCATCTCGTTGTCCTTGTGCAAGACGGAGTCGAGGCGAACGCGGTCCTCCGTTGTAACGGTTGAGAGGGTGAGGAGCTCGTTCTTGATGAGTCCGTCGACGGCCTTCTGCAGGGTGTCCACACGCTGGCGTTCGACACCCTGGGCCGTGCGCACAGGTCCACCAAGGGGGACATCCGTCACCTCTTCACCAACCGGGTCAAGCAGGCGGACCCAAGCCGCTGGCCGACGGGCAAGGTCTTTCGGGTCCTTGCCGACGGCCTGCACAGTTCATCGTCGGCATGCGTTCTCCGCGCGTGCGGCGTGCACACACACGACCGCCCCAGGCGCCGCTCTCGCGGCAGCGCTGCGGGCGGATAGCTAGCTTTCACTCATGCCCTTACTTCTTAGACACACGCGCGCTACGCAACCTCGCGCTTGCGTCTTCTCGTACTGTAATCGCAACCTTTGCAGCAGCAGGGTGTTCTGGCAGACGGCAGCCGGGATTGACATGGAAGCTGGGTCGGCATTGGCGGGAAACGGTGGAGCCAAGGTCTCGTTGTCGGTGTTGATCATGGTGTGCAGGGCCTCGTACAGGGCAGCGCCCGCGGTGTCGGGGTGGGTGAAGTACTGCCAAGCGAGGGGGTGGCGTGTGGCGAAGGGAAGGACGGAAGTCCTCGCACCAACCCACGCCGGCAGGCGAACGGTGGAAGGGGCGCGCATACCGAACCCACCCTGGGAGATGGGAAGCCCGATGTGCTTCGGGAAGATCTTCGCCAGCGACCCAGTGCGGGTCGGAGTGTCGTCTGGCGGGACCTTGCCGAGTGCGCAATCCACCGTGGCCTGGAGCAGGGCGTGGTGACGCTTCACGAGGAAGTGTGTTGGCTCAGCGTACCTGTCCTGTTCGCCCTTGCCGCCCGGGAAGAGGCCGCGCAGGAGGTAGTCGCTGATGGGGTGGACACACGTGCGGAGTACCTTGAGCGCTGCGCTGTGGTGCCCCCACGCGGAGAACTGGTTGCAGGCGGTGAGCTTGCGATAGTACACCGCGTCCTTCTTCTCGAGAGCCCCTGCCACGAAGTCCTTGGTGCCGAGCGGGAAGCCCACGACGACGACGCCTTCAACCGCCCCTGGCGCGCAGCCAGCGGTGGAGGTGCGGGGGTCGGGGGGAAGGGAGTCGAGGTAGGCGACCACCGCCTTGCCGTCGCCCACGGTGAGCAGAGCCGCATCGAGGACGCAGTTGACGTCGGCGATCTTGTTGAAGAGGTCGTGGCCGAGCGCCTCCTTGCGAGCAGCGGTGAGCCTGTCAGGGTGGACGTGCATGCGCAGCTTGCGCTGCTGGGACTTGGCGAGCGCGACCACTTTGGCGGCGCGTCCACTCGCCCCGTTGACAGACGCGATGCCGGCGCGAAGGCCCCTCGGAGCGATGTGTAAGCAGCGAAGAGCCGACGGCACGTCCTTGCAGCGCTGCTGCTCGAAGCGTTGCTGACTGCCTTGCGAGCCAGGGGCTTTGCCGCGAGGCCCGAGGGCCCGCTCCCCCGAGGGGGCGGGTCGCGTCTCCCACGGCCCCCCAGGCTCGTGCCGCTGCCCGGTCTGCCGCGAGACCAAGGCATCTGCCAAGGAGCTCCGGGACCACTGGACCGCCAAGTGCGAGCCGGTCGGCGCCCCGCCCGCAGGCTGGAAGAAGGGCGACCCGGTACCCACACGCCTCCTGCCAGACTTGGCCACGGCCTGGCGCGACCATCCGGTCTGCCGGCTCACCCAGGCTGAGAAGGAGTCTATGGGCGCTCACCACCAGTGCTGCAAAGGGTGCGATTACAGTACGAGAAGACGCAAGCGCGAGGTTGCGTAGCGCGCGTGTGTCTAAGAAGTAAGGGCAGGAGTGAAAGCTAGCTATCCGCCCGCAGCGCTGCCGCGAGAGCGGCGCCTGGGGCGGTCGTGTGTGTGCACGCCGCACGCGCGGAGAACGCATGCCGACGATGAACTGTGCAGGCCGTCGGCAAGGACCCGAAAGACCTTGCCCGTCGGCCAGCGGCTTGGGTCCGCCTGCGTGACCCGGTTGGTGAAGAGGTGGCGGATGTCCCCCCTGGTGGACCTGTGTGCACGGCCCAGGGTGTCGAACGCTAGCGTGTGGAACTGGATGCGGTGGTGCTCGCAGATCTTCGCGTAGCGCTGGACGTGGACCTTGTAGAGGTGCTCCAGGCCTGCCGCCGTGGACGGGTTCGCGCCTGCCATGTTGACCTTGGCTGACGGATCCGTGAAGGTGACGTCGAGGCAGTGTCTGTAGCCTGTGTCGGTGTCGGTGATGACTAGGTCCGAGCGCAGGTCAGTGGGCTGGCCATTTTCGTCAGTACCGAACGAGTACTCGAACGAGTTGGTGGAGCTGGGGCCGTTGGTGTGCACGTGGTAGCCGGTGCGGCGAGCGACCTTCGCGAAGTTGCGCACGAGGCGGTTGTGGCGGTAGGTGCGCTCCCCTGCTGTCGACAAGCAGACCGTGGCGTGGGCGCCGTTTCGTACTGTAATCGCACCCTTTGCAGCTTGCGTCTTCTCGTACTGTAATCGCACCCTTTGCAGCTGCTGCAAAGGGTGCGATTACACTCATGCCCTTACTTCTTAGACACACGCGCGCTACGCAACCTCGCGCTTGCGTCTTCTCGTATTGTAACATGGCAGGCGCGAACCCGTCCACGGCGGCAGGCCTGGAGCACCTCTACAAGGTCCACGTCCAGCGCTACGCGAAGATCTGCGAGCACCACCGCATCCAGTTCCACACGCTAGCGTTCGACACCCTGGGCCGTGCACACAGGTCCACCAGGGGGGACATCCGCCACCTCTTCACCAACCGGGTCACGCAGGCGGACCCAAGCCGCTGGCCGACGGGCAAGGTCTTTCGGGTCCTTGCCGACGGCCTGCACAGTTCATCGTCGGCATGCGTTCTCCGCGCGTGCGGCGTGCACACACACGACCGCCCCAGGCGCCGCTCTCGCGGCAGCGCTGCGGGCGGATAGCTAGCTTTCACTCATGCCCTTACTTCTTAGACACACGCGCGCTACGCAACCTCGCGCTTGCGTCTTCTCGTAACCGCGCGTGCGGCGTGCACACACACGATCGCCCCAGGCGCCGCTCTCGCGGCAGCGCTGCGGGCGGATAGCTAGCTTTCACTCCTGCCCTTACTTCTTAGACACACGCGCGCTACGCAACCTCGCGCTTGCGTCTTCTCGTACTGTAATCGCACCCTTTGCAGCGTATTGTAATCGCACCCTTTGCAGCAGTACGAGAAGACGCAAGCGCGAGGTTGCGTAGCGCGCGTGTGTCTAAGAAGTAAGGGCATGAGTGAAAGCTAGCTATCCGCCCGCAGCGCTGCCGCGAGAGCGGCGCCTGGGGCGGTCGTGTGTGTGCACGCCGCACGCGCGGAGAACGCATGCCGGCGTACATGCGACATGCGGCCCTTGGAAGCTCGTGCCAGGGCGCGAAAGGACGCTAGGGGGTCGCACTGGGAGCACGGAAGATCTACAGCGGCATCCCTTGCGGGATGCGGCGAGTCTTACGGCACGCGGGGGACGCGGTATGTTCAGGGCGTTCGGGGAGCGCCTGCCAGCAGACTATAGCCTCACTGTGCTCTAGCGGAGTACGCCGAGAGGTCGGAAGGGGGCGCCGACCACTTGACTCCTTCGGCGCGTTCCACGATTCGACCGACATCGAGCAGCATGGCACCCTGGACCTGACCGAATGGAACCCCGGGTGTTTTGACCACGCTGCACTTGACCTTCACAATCACGCCAAAAGGTCCACTTAGGTCGGTCGCAGCGCACCAGGGCATCTCGCTCACGCTCCATGGGGTTTGGATGACTTCCTTGTGTGCTCGCAGATACGCAAGGATGTCGTCACACAGGCGCTCGACGTGATCCATCGACTCCACATCGAGGCAGATCTCGTGCTCGAAGAAGCGATTGCGCGCGGCGGTGATGTTCTTGATGCCCCCTGGGTTGTTCAGGAGTACGTGGTTCGCAATCGTGTGCGGGGTCTTGGACACGCCCGTCCTAGTGAGCAAGGTGGTGCTGGACGCTCCGATGCCGATGACGGTGCCGTGAATGTCCTTGCCGACGTGGATAGTGTCACCGACCTGGAAGATCGGGCGCGTCAGAAGAGCGATGCCAGCGATGACGTCGGCGACTGCATCTTTCACGCCAAAGGACAGCGCCACGCCGCCGATGCCGAGGAGACCCTGTCACATGCCGCGGCGACAAAGGCGGTGCAGGGAGTTTCGCTCCCGTCAGCGCCCTCGCTGCGTTCATTGCTGATGTCAAACCCTAACCCTAAACATGCAATTCAATACTGCGAGCATGGACATCTGTCCATCTACGCACGTGCGATGCAAGGAGGCGCCAGGCTCTTAGACGCACCCAAACAGTGCTGAGGGCAATGCCCATAGAGTTGAGAAAAACAATGGTTCCGACACAGCTCACCACTGCCTGGATGACGTTGCAATTCCTGCGAAGTAGGCGCCTGCGTCAGGACGCGCGAGGTCGAACGCAACAGCTTGCGGCACCATGATGCTGCTAGCTACCACAGCAAATGCGGAACGCTGGTGCCGATCAACTCACGTAGAAATCCGCGGTTCCAACTTGCGCGCTTCACCTCCAACGACGGCACAGGCCGCCAGCAAGCGCCTGCGGACCCTCTTGACGACTCTCCTGGCAAACCAGGCGCATGCCACGACGTACACCGGCCAGGGAAGCTGGAAGTTGGAGACGAAGCATCCCTTCGTGCCGATGAGCGTCACGTGCAAGGTCTTCGACATCCCCGTCGCCATGAGCAGGCGCGTGAGCTCGTTGGCCACGACCAGCAGCTGAAGGGGGCCAGAGAGCGCCGCTGCGACGCTTTGGTCGTATGTGTAGCTCTCGCGAGCTCTCGTTTTGATCTTGTCCGCGAGCCGCCTGTCCGCAGAGCTGAACGCGCGCACGGGGAGGAAGTGGCCGATGAAGTCGGTGTGGAAGACGCGCTCCTGCATGTGCCAAAAGAGTCGGCAGGCACGCGGGATGGCCAAGAAGATGACAGCGCCAACGAGGGTAGGCACTAGCACCTCAGCGTGGAATTTGGCCTCGGTCAGCCCAACGGCGCTGCGAGCATATTCAAGCGCCGCGCCGAGAAAGGTAGGCGGGGCGATCGCCTTTGCTGCCAACAGCGCGGGGCTACTCCGACCGCGAGCATCGGTACTAGGCGTGGCATGAGCATCGTCGTCGCTTCCCGGCACACCAGAGGAGGCCTCACAGCGACGCACACCCCTCGCCTTGGCAAATTTTCGCTTGCCTCTCCGCCGCGGCCTGCGGCTGTTGTGACCCGCCGCTGCCCCTAGCGGTGCCATCGCCGCAGCAGCCATTGCACTGCCCCTGGTACGTGGACGTGGCACTCGCCGAGGATGCCCTCAGTGCCGTGACCACGATATCGCGACGCCAGGCGCGTGCTGCGGCCACCGGGTGTACAGGCTGGGAGCTCCTGTGTAGTGACTTGAAATGTCTGCGGTCTGCGTCAGCTGTCTGCTCGTGGCTCCGCACACCATGTGGTCAGCCAGCGGCGCGGTGGGCGCGCGCGCGGTCGCGCAGGCGATGGGCCTGCCGCTCAGTGGCAGGTGGGCAGTGGCAGGCGAGTGCGCGCGAGACACAGGGCGCCCCACACCGCTGTGGCCCTGCGCTGGCAATTTGGCCGCACGTCGAACCATTCCGCGACAGCGCAGCGGGCGGCTGCCGCGACGCGCGCCGGCGTCCCTCGCCCTATGGCCCCGCCCCGACCTTCCACCCGCCCGCACCTGATCGCGCCTTGTGTGCTGGTGGCGCGCGGTGGCTCGCAGTGGCGCTCGGCGGCGCGTGGGCAGCGGCGTACACCGGGTAGCTGCGCGTGCGCGGTGTGGGGCGCGGCGGGCGCGCGTTTTCCTCCTGCGCGTCCGCAAACTCACTTTTCCCTGCGCTGCGTGCACGGGGGGGCTGCGCTGGGGTCCAAAAGTCGCCTGAACGTAAGTATTTACACAATGGTGCCGACTGCGGATCATCCCGGCGCACCTCTGCGCGGCTGCCACCTCCGCTCGCTCATGCACACGCCGCAGTACCAGGCCTCCTCAGGCACGTGATCGAGGCCCACGCACGCGACGTGCGCGGCGCCGGCCTCGCACCCGTCGCACAGCAGCAGCGATCCCTCGTGGCCACCCGATCCACAGATCGAGCACACGACCTGATCCAGGTTGAGCAGCTGCGCGGCTTCAATGGGCTGCCCAGCGGCTTGCAGTTGCGCGGCCTCGGCGGCCGCCGCCTCGGCATCCCAGACCACCTGGTCGCGGTCGACGAGTGCGACGCCGTCGAGGGAGCTCACGCGTACGCGGCACACCGGGCAGGTGTTCTGACGCCGCAGCCACTCGTGTGCGCATCGGCGGTGGAACGAGTGGCCGCAAACCGGCAACGTCGAGACCAGCGACGAGGAGGACGAGCGCGTCGTTCTGCGGTCGCCTGGCTGCACGGCTGCGTGCGCGCCGCCGCCCGCGCCCACGCTGACGCCGGCGTCGTCGCGCTCAATGGCCTCGAAGCAGACAGCGCAGACGCTGTTGTCGGCGGTATCCCTGTCGAAGTGCGCGCTGCTCTTCTTCGGGGAGGCGGGCGGCGCGAGCGCGCGTTTTGGTCGTTTGGCGGGTCGCCACTGGCCGCTCGCGCGTACCCTCGTCGCTGCGCGCGGGCGCTGCGCTGCGTCGCCTCGCGGGGCCATCTTGCCGCCGCTGTCGTGCTCCCTCTCGTTCGGTTCCTCCTCCTCTTCGTCGTCGATGATCCTGATGTGGTCGCTCTCGCTACTGGTGGGCGTCGGGTAGCGCGCTGGCACACGCGTTTCCGCCTGCTTCTGCGCATGTGTCGAGCGGCGATCGCTGCCGAGCGGCGGCTGCGGCCCCGACGGCCGTCCGCGCGGCCGCAGGTGCGCGCCGCAGGCGCCGCCGACGACGGCCGCATCGCCGAAGGTTTGCGCATAGAGGGCGCTGAAGGCGACCCGGATCTCGTTGGCGTCCGGCTGAGAGCTCTCCCCCGTCCAAGCCGAGTGCGGCGCGCGGCCCCGTCGCGTCATGGTCGACGCGGCCGTCGGCGTCGCCGGTGCGCCGTACGCTACTTTTCCCGCCGCCGCCGCCGCCGCGGGGGCGGTCGCCGCCGCCGCCGCGGGGCGCGCACCCTGGCTGNCACCCGCACACCCGCCCTCTCCCCGCCACCCTGTCGTCGTCGCCCCGCGCGCGCGGGCGGGGCGCCGCGCAGACCGCGCTTTCCCGCCAAGACCAACCGAACGCAACCGCACCAAACCCAATCCATATCCCACACACAAACCACACCACACCACACCACATCATCGAAAGGTCCTGATGAGAGAAAGAGAGACCGCCAAAGTAGATTACGTAGCAAAACGGGAGCGCGCATCGCATCGCGCGCCGCTCCCTCTCCGCACGGCCTCGCTCGATCGACCTCTCGCCTCGACCTCGACCTCGACCGCGACCTCGCTTCGCCGCTGCGCTGCGCTGCGCTGCGCCCGACCCACCGAGGGGGGGGTGCATGTGGCATGAGCGCGCGCGCCAATGCCCAATGCCAATGGACGGGGCGGCGCCTCCGCTCCGGCTTGGACGAAACGGTTGTGTGTGTCTTGTCTGTTTGTGTGCTTGTCTGTGTGCTTGTTTGTCTGCCTCTCTGTGCGTTCGTGTGTTCGCGTTGGGCGGAGCCAGTGGGCGGACGGCGCACCCGTTCCCCGGGCGCGGCGGTGCCCGCGAGACGGAGCGCCGGCCGGCCGCGCACCGGAGGGGTCGCGAGCGCACGCGCCACACGCACGCCTCGCCCCGCACGCGAGCGCGCCCGCGCGCGTGAGAGCGCTGCTGGCGCTCGCGCTGTGGGGGGCGCTGCTGGCGACGTCCGCCGTCGGCGCGGGGGTGGAGTGCGCCGAGCCCGGCGCGGGTGACGGCGGCGCACCGACACGAGTGGGGGGGACGAGCGACGGCGGCGCGCCCCGCTCGCTATTGGGGATTCCAGATGAGGGCACCGGCGAGCACGCGAAGCTGTTCGGCCCCGCCGACTATCCCACTGACGAGGACGCCAAGCTGGCGCTGTGCCGGTGCGCGGGCTTCTGGATGCGCGCGCGCACCTCCAAGAGCCTCCGCGACAGCGGCTACCCCGAGGCGGTCGCCGACTGGGCGGCGTCACGGAGCGCGCTCCGGCTCGCCGAGGACTGCGAGTCCGTCCTCGCGCGCCCACCCGCGTCGTCGCCGCCGCCCGCGGGCATCTTCAACGCGAAGCACGTAAACGCAGGCTACATCGCCGCCGCCGAGATGTGCGCGAGCGGATGGGAGTGGCAGGACTTGGAGGCCCTCGAACAAGCCCAGGCCGTCGACCCGGAGTCGAAAGCGCGCACGGTGCGTCGCGCAGCTCCGCACAGCCCCGCGCCTGCCGCAGATGCACAGAGGAGTGAGTGCAAGGATCCCGCAGCGCAGACGCTGCGACGGTGCGCTCGCGCGCGCGGTCCTGCCGCCATTCAATGCGCGCCGCTGTGCTGACCGCCTCGCGCCGCGCGCTGTGGCCCCGTTTTTCCCATCGCCATTCTGCGACTGACGACCCCTCCGCACGTCGTAGCGCACGCTGGCGTGGACGACGCATCCCAAGGGCGTATCGCACGCACTGCTGTCGCCGACGCACGACCTCGTGAACATGCTCCCCGAGACCATGCTCACCTCCAAAGACACGCTCGCCAGCACGCTGAGGCGCTTCGGCGAGCGACGCGGCGCCGCATGCGCCGCGGGCCTGCAAGAGCACCTAGTCCCGCAGACCTTCGTGCTCTCCGATCCGGCGCAGTGTGCTGCGTTCGCATCGGCCGCGCGCGCCAACGTCGGCGCCATGTGGATCCTCAAGCCCGCGCAAGGGTCCCAAGGGAAGGGGCTGGCGGTGTGGCGGAGCGAGGGTGAGCTGGACGAGGTGACGGCTCTCTTCATCGAAGGCAATCGGTGCCCAGCGACGGCGAGGGGGGTCGCGCAGCGCTACATAGCGGAGCCGCTCCTCCTTGGCGGCAAAAAGTTTGACTTGCGCATGTATGCGGTCGTAGTGAGCGTCGAGCCGCTCATAGCGTACTACGCGCGCGGGCACGCACGCGTGGCGCTCGCCGACTACGATCCTGAAAGCTATGACAGAGGGGCTCACCTCACCAACACCCACGTTGCGAGGCAAGGCGAGGCTTGGAGTGAGGTGCGGCCTATGGGCGCGTTGCGAAGCCAGCGAGTGCGTGATCGGGAAGGATCTCTCCCGACGCACCCACCGAAGTTTTTGCACTGGCGGCCGCGTTCGATGTCAGTTGCTGACGCCCCATCGATGTCACCGCTGCGCTCCTTCCGACGTCCCCGCGCTCAACGGCGGGCCCTTTGCCTCCGCAACACGCTCACATAGACCAACGAGGATCACGCATGGAGCTTACAGCGATTGCTCGACTTCCTGCATTCGATTGATACCGATGGGCGGCACAAGGCGTTGGCTGGAAGCCTCGAGGCACGCATTCGAACGATGGCGGCGACGGCGATCTTGGCAGGCAAGGAGACGTGGGATCTGGACAAGAAGGACGGGGCCTACTTTCAGGGTAAGCTTCAGTACATGCGCCGCGTCATATGGCCGCCCGACCCGCGTCCCGAGCGTCCACAGCGCTCGCGCTGCCCTCTCCAGCTCGCTGACACGAACGCGGGATGTCCCACGAATGCGCGCACCATGCCGTGTCGCTGCTTCTACGCCCACCTCAAACACCGCATGCACTTGACGCTCGCAGTTATCGGCTTTGACTTCATGATCGATAGCGACTTGCGGCTGTGGCTAATCGAAGGCAACAAGAACCCACTCTTCTTCCCATCGAGCCAATCCAAGGAAACCACGACGCCCTCGTTGGTGCGCCACACGCTGAGGACGGTGCTCGCGCTGGCGGACGCGCGCATTGAGGGTAAAGATGCCAGCATCGCGCTCGCCGGCCACTTCAATGGTACGCTGCAGCCCCTCATCGACAACGGGCATTCTCTGGCGGGGCTCATAAGAGGGTGCGGCGAGCAACCGTTGCATGAGATTGCCGCAGAGGGCGTTGAGGGCAGCGCAGGGCAGGGCGGAGCATGAAAGGCCTTCTCTTGCAACAGTACGTAATATTATTCCAACGCCGCAAGTCGACCCCAAAAGCGAGCACGCATGCTGCGCGTGCGCCATGGGGGTGCAACCGCGCTTATTCGGCACCCATGAGCATGAGCACCGCCCTATCGGCATCGCCCGCGCACATTTGCAGCGCATCTCGAGCCTGTAGTCGATCAAATCCCATGTCGAGGAGTCCAGGGAGGGCTGCATGGGCGGCATCCTTGGCGGCTTGACAAGCAGGGCGTTCGCATTGCTCTGCGACGCCGTCCATACCGTCGTCTATGGGTACGCTGTGCGTTCTCAATGAGGCCTCGTGACGCCCCGGACTGTCGTCCGACGCGGCGTCGCCGCCCATACCAGCCGCAGCTTCGTGGGCAGCTGAGCCAGCGCCATCGACCTCCATGGCCGCCTTTCCCATCGACATCGACGAGGGCGACCGTGACAGCACCTTTCGGGAGTCGCTGGTCACGCCATCGAGGTCGCTGTCGCGCGCACGCTTGCTCGTACCGGCACAACCAGTGGGCAGTGTCCTCTCCTTGGATATGCTGATGACCTTCATGGGCGTCACTGCATACGGCGCGAACGGTTGCCGGTGCTTGGGGTGCAGAGCATTCATCAAATCGCTCTCGATGAAGTTGAAGAGGTGAACGCAGCGCTGGTCGCACCCCTTCGTGAGATTGAGGAGAAGCTGCCGAAGGTTGTTGAGGTCGATGGGCCCCTCCTGTGGCGCGTCGCCTGCATCGCTCGCAGCTCCAGGAGTACATTTGCTCTTGGCCTTGGCCTTGTCCCCTGGCGTGCCCTTGTCCAGCCGCTTGGTCTTCTTCTCTGCCCCGGCGCAAGTGGCACCTTTCGAGCCCTCCTTGAGCTCAGGAACAATCTCACCGGGCTGCGCCTCGAGAAGGCCGCTGAGTCTCTCGACGGCGGCCTCCATCTGCTCGCGCGCATCATCGAACAGGTCCTGGACGCGCCGTTTGTCCCCATCGGCCATGGACGGGTCGCCGAAGTCACCGAAGGCGTAGAAAGCGAAGCAATACGCGCGCGCGAGCACGCGCCTGCTGCGAAAGAGCTGCTCGAGCCCCCCCCGAAGCCACGACAAATCGACCAAATGCGCCACGTCGCAGACAATGCCGCGGTCGCCAACACCGAGGCTTCCACTTTTGCCCCCGCTCCCCCCAGCGGCGCTACTTCCAACGGAGCACGACAGCCGCCCCGTCTCTGCGCTCAGCTCGATCGCTGCGATTCGCCTTTCCAGCGCCGACTTGAGCTCCTCCTCCTTGTTCGCCGAGTCCATGTGGAGCTTGAAGCGATTGAAGAAGTGAAGGTAGCGTTTGTGCTGCTTGGCAGCGCTCTTCTCGCGCTGCTCCGCTTCTTCGCGGTATCGGCCACACGTGTGTCCTGATATGGAATTCCACGTGTGCGCGCTCCCGGTTTCCTGGCCGCACAGCCAGCACATATACGCACCGCATTTGCAGCGCACCTGGTTGCATCCGCCGTTCTTCTCCACGCTCGCCGAACACCGTGGGCAGGGCTTCGTGTGCGCGGCGAGCCAGGTGTGCGTCTCCGACTCGTCGCTGTTCTTGCGCTCCCACGCATCCCACATCTCGCAGGTCGCCGGCGCGTGTGGGACACTCCGACATCGGAAACAGAATGTCGTCCCACACGCGCAGCGAGGCTCTCCAACTGCGGATGCATCCAAGCCGGCCGGCGCGCGCACCGCCCTGCCACAGTGCGGCACGGAGGGGCACCATGCCATGCGCGGATTGTCGTCAACATACGACTCGGCCAGCGCTCGCTCAAAGCGCGTGAGAGCCAGCGGATCCCTGCGGCGAAGGATGCGCCTCACGGCGCGTTCGTCCACCGCAGCCGTACAGTCGGGTGCCATGCAGCTCAGTCGGCGACTCTGGCCCTCCGCGATGCGCGAGCGAAAATGGCCAGCCCAGCAGCTGTCGCAGAATGCGTGTTCGCAGCCCAGCCTCGTGGCCTGTGACGGCGGAACGTCGTCGAAGCACACCATGCACGAAACAGTGGCGCCGTCGCCGTCAAGTGTGCGCTCCTTCCGTAAGGGCGCGATGAAGAGGCCAGCATCGTCGAACAGTGCCTCGGGGCCGCGGTCGGTAAAGCCAGCGAGCACGTGCTGCTCGTTTGCGGGATGCGCGTGCACATTTTTCGTATGCGCGAGCGCGCGCGCGTGTGCGCGCGTGTGTCGCAGGTCGTCAGCACTCATTGGTCATACCGCGCGCGCAGCTCTTGATGGGATGGCGCACTGCGCACCTCGATGTTCCACCGGTGCTTCATCAGCAGCGTGCGCGCTTGCCACGTCTCGACGCCGAGCACATCCACGAGTGCGCGCATTTCCTCGTCAGCCGCGGACGCGAGAGCGTCCGCTGGCACGACTTCGTACGGCGCCGAATCCATGGCTGCGCCATTCGTGGCACCAGCGGCCGCACTGCCAGGGCCGTCTCCAGCCATTCCACCGACGTCGATTCCATCCATGAGGCTGCCGTCGTCGCTGTAGAAACTGCAGTCGGAGGGGTCTTCGCCCCACCCGCTGCTGTCGTCATCGCCGCCGCCCGCCATCGCGCCCGCAGCGGGTCACCCGCACGGTCCGCGCGCAGACGCCACAAGGGGGCGCGGGCGAGGACGGAGCAAGCTGTTGGAGAGGCCCTACGTCGCGGTCGTCGTGGCAACCAACCCAGCCAGTGCACGCGGCGGTCGGGCCCTTGTCCCCACCGCCCTCCGCACCCCCTCCACTGCCTCCACCCCCTACACCCACCCACACCAAAAAAAAACGGGTGCGGGGGGGCAACCAAAGCACGCGCGCGCCGCCGCAGTCCCCGCCGCCAGCGTGGCGCCCGCGCCGCAACCGCCGGTCCGACCCCTCCGCCACCGCCGCGCCCGGCGCGGCGCGGCACAGGCGAAACGTGAGCGGCAGCGGCGTGCGCATGCACTCGCGCATCGCCGCCGCGTCAGCCGCGTCGCCGAGCACCGCGTCGTAGTACTGCCTGAAGAGCTCGGGGCCGAAGCCGCACTTGCGGAACCAGAGCTCCGCCGCCTTGCTTGCTGTGCGCTGCGCGGCCTTGTGGGCGTTGCTCAGCGTGTTCACGCCGCCCTTGCCGACCCTGTCACCAGCGCGCTTCGCCTTGCCTCCCCGCTTCGCGCCGACGCCTTGCCCGAGCGCGGCATCGGCGCCGTCCGCACGCAGGCGCTTGCGTTGGTGGCCCTCCTGCTGAGGCACTCCATCGCCGCTGTCGCCACCGCTCGCGGCGCCGCCACCCACGCGCACGACCTCGAAGCCCGCACCACCCCCTCCCTTCCCTCGCGCCGGACGCCCCCGCGCCCGCCTCGCTCGCTGCCTCGCTCGCCAGCGCTGCGCTGAGTGCCACTCTGAGTGGGAGCTGCCGACAGCGCGGACGAAAGCGACGGGAGCGAGCGCGGACCGAGCGCACACGAGATTCTCTGCGCGGGCTACGCATGCGTTTTGATAGGCCCAGTTCGGCTTCGGCTTCGGTTTCGGTTTCGGTTTCGGCTTTGCCGTGGGGCGTGCGCGCGCGGCTGCGCTGGCGGCGGGCGCTGCCTCGTTGGAGCGGCCTCCGATGCGACCCGGCGCGTCGGTCGGCGCGCCGGCCCCACGCGGCGGGGGCGGGCGGCGCGCGCAGCCGAGGCGGGAGAAAAGCTGCAAGCGAGCGCAATTGAGTGTGCAAACGGTCGGCCAACGCCCGTGCGCCGCACAAGATTGAACCGAGCCGTGGCGCTGTCCCTTGCAAAAAGTCGCACCCTTGACACGCCGACGAGGGAAGAGCTGCTCGGAGCTCGCACTCTACTTTGTGTGTGGCTACGCGGCTAGGCTGGAGGGCTCGAGACGACCACGCGGCCATCGGCGGTGGCGCTGAGCGCGAGCGCGCTGGCGTGGTGCCAGTCGACGCTCGTGCAGCCGGCGGCATGGTAGAGCAGCGCACCGCGGGCGCCGCCGCTGCGTGCATCCACAAGCGGCGCGCAGGCGGCGCGCGACGTCATGAGCAGCAGCGGCGCACCACTGACACCGCCGTCGAGCCCGCGCGCCCATGCCATCTCGGGTGGCCGCTGCGTGCCGTCAATCGAACTCATGGCGCAGCCCAGTGGCGCCACCAAAGCCCGCGAAGTCACGCACGCGCCGCCACCAATAGCGCCCGAAGCACTGCCGCCGTCAAACACTCCACCGGCGACGCTTGTGCTGACGTTGCTGCCCATCCGCACGTCCCATTCGAGGAGCTCCCCGTCAGTCGTGAGCACATGCAAAACGTCCGCGCTCTCACCGAAGCGCACGCATACGCCCGAACCAGTGCAACCTGCCGCGCCGCAGTCCAGCACGCCGCAGAAGGCACGAGAGCTCGCGTCAAATAGCCGCACGAGGCTGTCGTCTGATGCCACCGCGGCGAGCTTGCCGTCGACAGGCGACAGCCGCACAGAGCTGACACCAGGCGCGTCGTTGCCCAAGGGAAGTGTATGCAGCCTCTTGAGCGTGCTCGCCGACCACAGCGTCACCACACCACGCCTCCCGGAGCGCATTGCCGTGGGGCCCGGCAATGAGCAAGCGGCCGACACGAAGCACGGCTCGGCCGCCGACGGGCTCAGGTGCAGGTCGCACACGTATGGCGTGGCGGCGTCCACCGAGAGATCGCCCATGATACGCCGCGTGTCGGCGTTCCATGCCTTGATGGAGCGCTCGGCGGTGCCTAGCAGCAGGAGTCGATCGCCGCTCGACTCCCAGGCAAGTGAGAGTACGTCTGCGCCGCAATAGATGGTGGCGTTGCGGTCTGTCGAATCGTCGCCGATCGTCCACACGCGCGCGCTCTTGTCTGCGGAGGCGCTCGCGGCCGCCGCACCGCCGCCGGAGAGCCGACAGCATCGCGCAGCAGCAGAGTGCCCGCTGAAAACGCTGCGTCTCACGAAGCAGACACCATCCGATGGAATGGAATCTACCCAGTCGGGGAGTCCCTCAGGCACGATACCATCCTCCCCCACCGTAACATTCTCGTAGGTCGGCACAGCTGCGGATGCAGACGGCGCGAATTTGTGGTAGGATTCATCAACCGCATGATTCAGGAGTGATGCATCACTCCCTTCGTCGCTGCCGCCCCCATCCTTGCTTGTGTTAGGGCCGCCTTCAGCGTGGCCTGTCTCGCCAGATGTCAGGCTTTCGACGTTCGTTTCCGGCGGGGAATCGCGAAGGCTACTCGCGATGAACGCTGCGTCTGCGTCGGCACCTGCACCGGCATGCGTTCCAGTTCTTGTGCCTGAAACCTGCGGAGTGCTTTCCCCTCCAGCGCCATCGACCGAGCCGACGGCGAATGGCACCGGCGATGGCAAGGAAGCATCCAGGGAAGAGCTTGACGCTCGGGGCGAGTCACCATCCGGCGCACCGCGTGGCAATGGTGTCGCGCGCGTCTCGATTGGTACGAGCGAAGTGCGCTGTGGCTGCGCGGGGGTGTGCACGTGCTCGTCCGTGAGCGGTTGCGCGTGCGACCCCGTCCCGGGTGTTTCGCTTCCATCGGGCCCATCCAAGCTCACGATGCGGCGCCGATGATGGTGGTGCATCGGAGCCTTCGCGCCACTGCCACTTGCGCGCGCCTCGCTCTGCGCTATGGTGCCGTTGCCGCTGTCTTTGGTGCCGCCGTCGCTGCCAGCGCTCGGCTGCGCCCCCCTGGGTGTTTCCAGCGAGCCACTCGACCCCTCCCCCATCCGTGCGAGGGAACTCGCACGTGCGCCCCCGCCGCCGAAAGCACGCATGGCGGCACCGCCTTCGCCGCCCCCACGTTCGCTGGCGAGAGAAACCGCCCCCGCGGTGCTCGCGGCCCTGAGCTCAAGCATGCTTTTCAGGCGTGTCACCTCCGAACGCATGCCCTCGAGCTCCAGCTCCAGCGTTCTGCGGCGAACGCGCTCCACATTAAAACCGAGCACCGCCGGCGGGCGCACAGCTCCAAACACCTCGGTCAGGAGGTTGGTCAGGTCTGTTGCCAGCGCGTCGGTCCATGCGCGCGTGAAGTACGCACGGAATCGCGCATCGCGCGGCGCGTTGCTGCAGTATGGGAGCGAGAACCACGCCGCCCACTCGGCCGCGCCGCCCACCTCGGGCGAGAGAACCCCCTAAGCAAGCATAGATCCAGTCAGACACAAGAGATAAAGTGGTTGTGGCGTGCAGTCCGCATGTCAGCGCTGACCCGCGCGCGCATGCGCCCGCTCGCGTGGGAACGGCCGTGAACCGTGCTCTGGCGGGGGTGGGGCGTACCTGCAAGAAAGCGGTGAGCGCAGCCGTGTCCCCTGCGAACGCGCACATGCACATAAAGTGCTTTCGAAGCGCCGCCCAGAGCGCGGCGACGGCCTCGGCGAGCCGCTCGTCGAGCCTGGAGAAGAACCTCCTCTCTAGGAAACGCCACGTGTCGCAGAGCGCCGCGCGGTCGCGGCGTGCGCAGGCTGCGAGCAGCCGTTTTGCCACGCGGCGGGGCGGCGCCCCCGGCGGCGCGATGTCGGCGGCGAGAGCGGTGTCGAAGGATGCCAGGCAGCGGTCGAAGCCACGGAAGAGCAGGTACTCGCGAAAGAGCTCGTCCACATACTCGGTGCTTGACTCCATCGCTCCCTCCCTCCGCGCCCCTCGGCTCCCGCGCCACCCCCGCTCTCGCTCCGTAGCGCGTGGGGCGCGGACGGACGCGCACACAGGCGCTCGGGGCGCAGCACGCGCGCGGCACGCGCGCGGCACGCGCGTGCGAGAGAGGTGCAGCGATGAAGGGGGGCAGAGGGCCGCGCCTGGTCGCCCTCCCCCTCCAGCGGGGGGGTGGGGGTGGGGGTGGGGGGGGCTCGCGTTGTGCCGCGCGCACGCAGAAGCGCCGTTCGTTTTCAACATTCAGGTTTTGATTTCGCAGGTTGCCAACCGACAAACGAGGCCTTGCACGGCGTGCGCGGCGCCTGATGTCCGCGGGGGCGCCACGCACCGTACCTCACACGACGGTGCGCGTGGTGCACGTCAGCAAGGGGGGGAGCCGAGTGCTCGGGCGCCGCACGCGGCGGCGCCGCATGCGTGCGCCTGCAAGCGCCACGCTCGCGGCCGTACCGCCACCGTTGGCACTGCTGCTGCTCGCGGGCTGGGCGCAGCGCAGACAGCCCACCCGCATGATGGGCAGCCTCATGCGCAAAGAAGGGGATGAAGGACACAGGCGCGCGTGGGACCAGCGACGAAATAATTAATCTGGTCTAGCTCTACGTGACACGGCTTTCCGCTGGCACGAGCGTCAGGGTGCGCGTCATCCACGCAGGAGCCAAGCCTCACTTGGTCGCAAGCTTTGCCTTCAGCTCGTCGCGCAGCTTCGTCGTGGCGAGGTTCGCCTTGATCCCGTTGGCCTTGGCGAGCGCCTGCAGTTCCTTCCGGTCCATCGAGTCAAGGTCCGCCGGGCCAGGTCCATCCTCGGCCTCGACCGCAGCGGCCTCGCCGCCAGCACGCGCGTCGGCCATGTCGGTATCTGCAGCTGCGCCGGCTGTGGCGTCCTCGGCACCGTCGGTGCCGGGCGGCACGGCCTCAGCGACCTGTGGCGCATCGTCTTCGCCGGGGGCGACATCCTGACCATCGCCACCGCCAGCAGCCCCGGCATCGGCGTCGGCGTCGGTGGCTGGTTCCTGCCCCTGCGCCTCCGTGCCGGCTCCCTCCCCAGCGTCCACACCCTCGCCAGTTCGTGCAATCTCCCCTTCCTCCGCGGCGTTGTCATCTTCTCCGGCATTCTTGCCGGCCTCGTCGGGCTCCGCAGTCTCGCCTTCGACTGGCAGGCCTGCCTTGATGCGCACCTGCCTCTCGGTGAGCACCTCGACCTCGATGGCGTCCGAGGGATCCCTCGCGCGCTTCAGCCTCGCCATCTCGAGCAGCCTGTGCGGGTGGTGGAAGTCCGATCCCGGCGGCGGTAGGCGAATGCGCATGGGGAAGACGAGCTCCTGCGGGAAAAAGGGGTCGTGCAGCCCAGTCGCACGATTGTTGTTGTCGGCGGGGATCTCGTGCATGAGGCTCTTTTGCAGCTTCACCTGGCGGTGCTTGGCAGTGTAGCGCTTCCAGCTGTCCTCGCTGAAGTTGTAGTTGAAATAGTCGCTCACATCGGCTCCCAACCGCCGCCACGGCTTGTCCTCAAGCGCATCGATGTCAACCTCGAATACATTCTTGTACTGCACGTACGCAGGAACGGGCCCGCGACGCGGGCGCTGTGGAAGGGCGCCACGGTCACCGTATCCCCCTCCGCGCCCGCCGTATCCTCCCTCATCCCTCGGCGCATATCTATTCTGCTGCTGCTGCTGCTGCTGCGGCTGCGCGGCCGCGCTGTCGAAGCCCGCGAAAGGCACGCCGCCGCCAGCGCCGCTCTGAGGCTGCGACTGCTGCGGTGGCTGCGATGCCGAGGGCGGCGCCGACGTTGCAAGCTCCGGCCGCACGTAGCGATTCGCGCTCGGCGCATAGCTGTAGTCCGCACGCTGTGCCGAGCCCTGCGGCGTGACCGCCGCGCCGGCCGCGCCTGCACCCGCCGCTGCGGCCGCGCCCGCGGCGACTGTGGCGGGCGCCTTCGCGGTGGGGTCCCACGCTGCGTCGTTGGCGATATCATCTCCACCGAGCACGATCTTCATGCCATCGTCATCGCTGTCGCTATCGCTGTCACCGCCGCCCGCGGGGGCTGCTTTCTCCTGCTGCTGCTCTGCCCAGCGCGTGACGCCTGCGTCGCCGAGGCCGGGGAGGTTGCCGCCGCCACCTTGGCCGTCTGCCCGTCGAGCGCCAGGCAAGTCAGCGCACGCGCACAGCCGCGCACAGCCGCGCACGCGGCGCTCGCGCGCTCAGCCTCGGACTCTCTGCGCTCACGTACCCAGGACAATTTTGAGCCCGTCGTCATCGCTGTCGCTATCTGAGTCGTCCTGCGCGCCCGCGCCTCCTGCGGCACCCGCCGCCGCGTTAGGGTTGCCCCCGGCGGCGGGCGCGGGCGCCTCGCCGTACAGGCTCGCAAAGAGGTCGTCATCGCCCTGCGCGGCGCATGAGAGAGTGCGATGGCGCGAGCGATCGCACGTGTCAGCGGTCCGCATCGCTTTCGAGCGTGGCGCGAGTGGGCGCTGGAGCGCGGCTGCGATGACGACGTGGGTCGGAGGCGGCGAGGCGCCCGCGCGCGCCCATTTTCGTGCTGCTCGCGAGAGCGCCGCGCGGCGGGCGGCGCTGCGCGGCCAGGGGCAGGGGTGGCGCGTCCAGGCACTCGCAGAGCCCTCCCCCGCCCTTCCGATGCGCTCCGCAAACCCCCCGTTTCCCCCGCGATCGCGCGCGCTGCAGGCCGCCGCCGCGCCCCGCCGCCGATGCGCAGCGCACCTCCTCGCCCCCCTTGGGCTCGCCCGCGCCCGGGCCGCCACCGCCACACACACACTCACTCCCTCGCGCGCGCGCGTCGTAGGATGCTGCTGAGAGGCACGTACGGCCCAATATGGCGCGAGAGTGTGCGCGTGCTCTTTCCGCTCGCCATGAATGTCTTCTTGTTCGGGATGACGGCGTACTTCATCAAAACCGACGCGCTGTCGCCAGAGAGTCTCTTCTACACTATCTCGGCCATGCTCGTCCTGGCGGGCACTGCGACGGCGCTTCTCCAGGGCGGCGTCNGGCCGTGGGCGGCCGGGGTGGACAGAAGGGGCCGGCGGCCCGCGCTGCCCATTGGCAGCCGCGCCGGTCTGATCGCGCGCATCGTGGTCGTGGTCGCCGGTGCACTCGTCCACGTAGCGCTCAAGAGGCGCGGCGGAGGAGGGGACGACGCCGCGCGCGCTGGCGAGGCATTCGGCGTGGGCGGTGGCGAGGCGGCAGCGGTGCTGCTCTCGGCGCATCCGCTGGTCGATGCTCACGCAGACACCCCGTGGGCGTGGCGCACCAAGGGAAGGCCTGCAGCTGACTTTGGAAAGCGCGGAGCGCATGCGGGGACGCACGCTGACGTGCCCAGGTTGCGAGCAGGCGGCGTCGCGGGCGTCGTGTGGGCGGCGTACGTGGAGTGCGAGGGCGTTGACGAGGGCGACGGGGCGCGCGCCGAGGCGGCGCTCACGCTGGCCTATGGGCTGCGCCTCGTCGCAGAGCACGCTCCCGCGCTGCGCCTCGCGACGTCCGCTGCGGATGTGCGCGCCGCGCACGCCGAGCGCGCGGCCGCCGTGGTGCTGGGCCTCGAGGGCGCGCACACGCTCGGCGGCGGCGGGGCGCGCGCGCTCGCCGACTTCGTCGCCCTGGGTGTGCGCGTGCTCACGCTGGCGCACAACTGCCACACCTCGCTCGCCGAGAGCTGCTGCGATGCGGGCGGAGGTGGTGGTGGCGGCGGAGGTGGTGGGCGCGGCGGCGGCTATGGCGGCGGCGAGTCCGAACGCGCGGCCGGCTGGGGCCTCACCGCCGAGGGGCTGGAGGTCGTTCGCGCGGCCAACGCGCTCGGCGTGTTGTTGGACCTTTCGCACACCTCGGACGCAACGGCGAAGGCCGTCCTTGAGGCGAGCAGGGCGCCCGTGGCGTGGACCCACTCGAACGCTCGCGCGCTCGCCGAGCACCCGCGCAATGTGCCGGACGAGCTGCTCGACAGGATCAAAGAGAATGGTGCGCGCCGCGCCTGCCAAGGCGCTTGCCGATGCGCGCCACGTCGCGCCGCGCGAGCCGTTCGGGAAGAGCGCGCGTGCGCCGGCGCCCGTGAACTCGACGACCGATCGCTGACCTGGCCCCCCGCACGCCCCCGCGCCTGCCCCCGTGCGCGTGCGCTCGCGCACCCCGCGCGCGCGGTCTCCGCGCGCGCGTGCGCAGGCGGCATCGTGATGGCGACTTTCGTGCCGTCCTTCCTCGAGGATGGAGTTCGGCGAGCTACCGACCACGGTGTGCCGATGGCACGCGTGGCCGACCACGTCGAGTACCTCGCCGAGCGCGTGGGCGCGCGTCACGTGGGTCTCGGCTCAGACTTCGACGGCATAGCCTTCGCGCCCGACGGCCTCGGCGACGCGGCGGCGATGCCCGCGCTCGTCGCCGAGCTCCTCAGACGCGAGAGCCTCACCGAGGACGACGTCGCCGGCATCGTCGGCGGCAACTTCCTTCGCGTGCTAGAGGGCGTCGAGGCGGCAGCGGACGGAGCAGGCGCGGCAGCGGCGAACGCCTCGGAGCGCGACGAGCTCTGAGCGGCGCGAGCGGGTCGCGTGGCCCACTGCCTTGTGCCGTCGGGTGCGCGTTACTAAGAACTACCTTATTACAGTACATTGTTATGACATGTCTCATGGCAGCGAGCGATGCTCGTGCACGCTTGCTGCTCGCTCTGACGGGGGCCCGCCCGTGCTGCGCCGCCCGCCGCTGCCGTGCGCGGCCGCGGCGCGCGCAGACGGATGGGTGGGTGGGTGGGCTGTCACGATGAGTGGTGCCGAGGGCCTGGAGGGGCGAGTCGAGCACGGTGCGAGGGCCGATGTCGCCGGTCGAGGAAAGGGGCGCGCGGACTCATCTCCGCATCGGGGTCCCGCCGGCGGTGCCGCGTGTCATTGCGCCCCGTGCGCGCACATCGCGCCGCTGTCGAGCAGCCCCTTCGCCGCGCCGAGCGCCTCGAGTATCCACTGCCGCTCGCACACCTGCAGCGCCTCGTCGAGGCTGTGCCACGACCGCGAGCGCGCCCCCTTCTCGGGCCACTCCCCGGCCTCCTCCGAGACGCACATGAGGTGCATGTAGACGCGCGTCGCCTTGGGCGCGCCCGCGCCTATCCCCCCGTCGCCGCTCTCGCTGCCGCCTCCGCCGCCGGCGCAACTGGCGCCGGCGGCACCGCCGCAGCAGCCGCCGC
>RQSC01001240.1:80361-104735 GCA_013416795.1 Prasinococcaceae sp. CCMP 1430
GTCGCGGCCGCGCCGCGCCGCGCCGGGGTTCCGGCCGGGCCGAACGCGCGCGCGAACGCGCGCGCATTTGCGCGACCAACCCACCCCCCAATTCCAATTCGCAATTTGCAAACGGTGTTGTACAATGTACATACAGGCAGGGTTGCATCGGTGGTCGGTCGGTCGGCGGGGCAAAATTAAAATTGGGATCGGGAATCGCAGACAATTGCCAATTGCCAATGAATTGGTGGTCTAAAAGGTATGGAGTTTCGCATGGGCTTTTTTGATCCGCTGTTGGGTTGGTTGGCGCGTGTGGCGCGCGCGCGCCGCGGGCCCTCGCCTTTCGCTTGCTTGTCGGACCTCCTGCGGCCAGGCTGGCCTACCCAGGCCGCGCGGCGCGACGGCCTCACCGCGGTCGTCGGCGCGGAGGGGGACGCCGGCCCCGCCCCGGCGGGCACGCGCGAGTTCGAGCCGCAGGCGGACGCAGGGGCGACCTCCTCGTTCCTGCTGATCGCGGGCATGTGGCTGCTGCTGCGCTCGCGCGTCGGCGCGGCCGTGCGCGCGCGAGAGGAGCGCGAGAAGGAGCTCGAGGCGCTCCGGAGGGCCAAGGTCGCGCAGCTGGAGGGAGATGGCGAGAAGGCGGGGGTGGCCGCCATCGCCGCACGCGTGGCGGAGCTCGAGGCGGAAGAGGAGGACGCGCGCACGCTGCTGGACGTCGCGGGCATCACCCTGCGCTTCGTCACGCCGCGCGCGTTGGGCACGCCCGTGGCCGACCTCGACTCCGCCGAAGACTCGCGCGAGGCCGGCAGGAGGAGGCGCGAGGGCGACGGCCGGGGTGCGCGCCCGGGCACGCCCGCCGACAACCGCGCGCGTGGCGCCGCCGGCGAGGGCGACAGCTCGCGTGCGGGCGACTCAGCGGGCTGGCCGCTCTCCGTCACTCTGCTGGTCGCCCTTGTCTTTGCGGCGCTCGTGCCACTGCTGGTGGGGCTCACGGTGAGCGACCCCATGGGCGGAGCGTCGATGAGATAGCCGACGCATGTATCGATGAATTGTACTTTACACGTTGAGGACGCCGCCCTTCCTCGCCGCGCCGCCGCGCCGCGACGACTCAGACAACGCCCGCTGGCTTCTCCTTATCGCCGCCCCCTTGCGCCTTGGCCTCACGGTCGATCGCCCACGCGACCCACTTGTTTTGCTCCAGGATGGTCGTGTACGGGACGAGGGTCTGCGTGAGCTGCGTCTGCACGCCGGGAGCGACGCGCGCGCTCAGTCGCGGCCCGACAGCGCGGTACAGGGAGTTGAGAGCGAACACAGCAGCGGACAGAACACCTCGCGGTCGGAGCTCGAGGAGCTTCAGAAGCGCGGCACCTACGAGAGCGCGCATCGGTCAGCGGTCGGCGAACACTCGATGGGGCGCCGCCTGGGCGAGGCGCACGCGCAGGGCGACGCCGTCGCGACTCGCCATCGCGGCGCGCGCGCACCTTGCGGGGCCTGCGCCGCCGAATACTCGCGGGCCGCGGAGCATACGTCGCCTCCCGATTCGCCCAGTCGGCAGAGCGCCTCGGAGAGGGCTTTGGCGTCTTGGAGGGCGCTGTTCGCCCCCTGACCGAGGGTGCCCCCCGTCGAGTGGGCAGCGTCGCCCAAAAGCACGGCAGCGCTCCCTGCGCGCTCGTTGGTGTACGCGTACGAGTCGCAGCTGACTATGGCTGAGCGAGTAGGCTTCTGAGCGACCACCGAGTTCGCGCTCTCTAGGGAGACGGCGCCGTATGACGGGAAGCGCTCGGCGATCAGTTCGCTGAGCTCGCGGCCATCTTCGCACGCAAGGAGATCACTGGGAGCGCTCTCATCCTCCCAGCTGACGAGTGTGCAGGTGTTGCCACCTGGCGCTGGGATGGAGAAGAGGCCAAATTTGCCTTTCGCCTTGTCCTTGTCATCCTTGGCGTAGCGCCCCCCGAAGGCGTGCACCGCGTCTGGCTCAAGCCCAGACGGCATAGGGCCGTGGATGACCTTGAGCCCCCCCTTCAACTCGCGCGTGGCCGCCTCGCACGCACCGGCGTCTTGCATCGCCTGGCGCACACGCGAGCGCACGCCATCGGCCCCAACGAGCAGGTCGTACGCGTGCTCCTGCGTGCTGCCATTCGCGTAAGCCACCTCCACGTTCGAGGACTCGAGATCTACGGAGGCAATCTGAGACTCGAACTCCAGCGAGACACGCCCGCCGTCCCCACCGAAGCGCTCGCGCAGCTCTCGGGCGAGCACTCCGCACAGCACGCCGCGGTTGATGAGCAAGCTAGGGGGCACCCCGTCGGCGGCCTTCTGCCTTATGTTGAAGCGGCGAGTGTCCGTGGCGTGGATGAAGAAGCGGTCGGACGCGACGCCCTCGGAGTACACGGCGTCCCACAAGCCCGCGCTCGTAAGCGCGTCGCGCCCGCGCGCCCCCAGACCGATCGAGTATTGGCGGCCGGAGGCCGCGCTCGCGTCGGCAGACCAGTCGGGCCGGCGTTCGAATACGCTCACTCGCGCGGTTGGATCGCGTGCGAGGATGTCATGCGCCACGAGGAGGCCCGCGGGCCCACCGCCGGCCACCACGACGCGCAGGCCGCCATCGCGCTCGCCGCTCGCCGTCGCATCCTCGGCGGCTGCGCGAGGCTGTGCGCGCCGCACCGCCACGCGCGCCAAGCGCGGAGCGCGCGCCGAGCGCGCCGCCGGCGCATGGCCTGCTAGCACGGCCATCGTTTGCCCTGCGCGAGCCCTGCGCCCGACGCCAGTCGCCCGCCGTGTGCCTACCCTGACCCCCTGACTCCCTGACCCCTCCCCCCCCAGCGCAGGGCGGCGCACCGGAGGGCGCCCTGTCCGATCCGCTCGGGCACGCCCTGCGCGCGAACCCTCCCCAAACCCCTAAAACCAGCTCAGAACGCGAGCTCGCGCGTGCCGCCACACCGTTGGCGTTGACGCTCGGCGCCGCTCTGTCTGTGCCAAGTGGCAGCGCCTAGCGCCCTCCTCTCGCGCGCACGCGGCCGGGCGGTCGCCTGAGAAGATGGGCATGGGTGTGCTTCTTATTAAGGCGGCGCGTCAGAGGTCCAAGCTGCCATCTACGCCGCTCTCCCACTCGCCCAACTCACCGTTCGGGGGCGGCGGCGGCGGCACGCTTTCCCGCTCTCCCCCGAGCGCGGCCTGCTCCCTCAGTCCCTCCTTCTCCTCTTCAATGGCGGGATCTGGCAGCACGCCGAGGATCTTTCGGAAGAGGGGCGGGGTGTCGATGAGTCCGAAAGCGACCGCCACTGCCACCACCACCGTGGCCATCACAAACTGACGCACACACACGTACGCCAGGTCGATGCCGATTCGCTTCATCTCGGCCATGATGCCCGTCTGTTCTCTCACAGGCACACTCTTGGGCTTTGCCGCCACGCCTTCCTCCGCGCCATCGCCACCGCCACCGCCACCGCCGGCCGCCCTCGCCTTCTCTGCACCTCCAGAGTCCCGCTCGACATTGGACTCGGGACTGGCCGCAGCGCCCTCGGCCGTCGGCGCCTCGAGCTGCTCGTGGCGTTCCTTTTCCTGGCCGGCCGGTGGGCTGGCACCCACGCCGGCGGGCATTTGTCCTGGCGCAGGCGTCGCAACAGCGGGCTCGAGCGCGTCGCCCTCGCGAAGGAGCTGGTGCATGGACACCTTGCGCCCACGCAGCCTGCAGAATTCCTGCAGCTTGCGCATCTTGTTGAGCGTTCGCATCACCACGGGATCGTTCTGGTGGTGTGCCACCTCACGGTAATCCGCACGCACTGCTTCAATGGCGGTGCGCACGTGGGGCCTCTGAAAGTCCGCCTGGAACTCGTCGTCCGAGCGGAACGCTTCCAACACAAGAGCGAGCTCCTTTTGCCACTTGGCCTCATCCGCGGCGTCCTTGTCACCCTTTGCCTCCGCGGCCTTCGCGGCTTTCTCATCGGCCCTCGCGGCGTCGCGCTCGGCGCGCTCGCTCTCGCCGGATCCGTGCACAGCTTTGCGCTTGCGAAGTGCGACGGCAGCCGCGCGGGCTTCGCGTGCTCGGAAGATCTCAGCCTCGTCCGCGGTCTCGGCGTCCGGCTCGGCGTCGAACGCTCTCTGCGGCAGGTGGTCCAGCGCCGTGTGGCCGTCGATGTCCTCGGCGTTGGGGTCTGCGCCGGCATCGAGCAGCGCTTGCACTGCGCCGCCGCGTCCTGCGCGCGCTGCCGCGTGCAGGGGCGTTGCGCGGTCATCGTTGTCGGTGTCTTCGAGTTCGAGGCCGCGCGCGCGCAGGAGGCGGCACGCCCTGACGCCGCCACACGCCGCCGCGAAGTGCAGCAGGCTGGCGCCGCCCACGCGTGTGCCTTGCACGCGCGCCTTGGCGTCACACAGCGCTTCCATCATTTTTTCGTCGTCGCGCAACGCGGCCTCCGCGAGCGGCGTCATGCCCGCGCGCGACACCGCGTTGGCGTTGGCGCCCGCCTCGCAGAGCGCGCGCACCGTCTGGGCCGTCGCCTGCCGCGCGGCGAGCAGCAGGGGCGTCTCGTCGCCGCAGTCGGTGCTCTCCATCCACGCGCCCTTGGATGCGAGCAGCGCCACCGCAGGCGCGTGGTCGTACAGCGCCGCGAGGTGCAGAGGCGTGCGGCCCGCCTTGTTGTCCACGTCGAGCTCGAGGCCCCTGCTGGTGAGAAACTTGATCACCTCGACGTGTCCCTTTGACGCTGCGATGTGCAGCGTGGTGTTGGCATTGTCGTCCTTGGCCGCCGGGTCGCATCCCGCCGCGATCATGCGCGCCACTGCGGGCACGTCGCCCAGCAGGCACAAATGCAGCAGGCGCTGGTTGGCCGCATCCTGGTCCTTGGCCTGGTCGGCCGCAGCCTGGTACGCCGGCGGCGCTGCCATCGGTGCCCCCGCTCAGTGGGACAGACACCTGCCACGGGGGGCGGGGGTGGGGGTGGTGATGGGGGGCGAGTTCCGCCCGTCAGCCGCCCCCCCTGCCTCCTCCTAGAGGCGCCTACCCCCTCCCACGTGCGTGGCCCTCGCTCACGTGCCCCCGGCCCGCGCCGCCGTCGCCTCCGCCGCCCCCATCGCCGCCCGCCCGCACTGTGGCACCGCAGCGTCGGCCCCGCCGCCGTTACCGTCGACAATTCGCGGAAAGGCAGATTTCGCGGCCGCGAATTGGACTTCCGGAGAAGCGCGCGCGGAGACGAGGGGTGTTTGTGCGTGTGGTGGTGGTTGCGGTGGCGGTGGTGGTGGGGCTCTGGGCTGAGCGGGACGCGCGCCGGAGCGCGGGCTCGCCGCGGGCTGTCGCGTCGGCGGAGGAGCGCGAAGTGGGTGGTGCGCCGAGGGCGCGCGGGTGAGGGGGGTGGTGAGGGGGACGCAGAGTTGCGAGCCACGCCCGGGCCACGGGAGGGCTGGCGGGACCGGCCCCTTCGTCGCGGTGCTTTGGCCATGGGCGGTGATGCACAGCCGAACCTGAGCGGCGGCTGGGTGGCCGACTTTCCAGCGGAGGGAAGCGGCGGCGGCGTCCAAGGCGGGAGCCAAGGCTACGAGGCAGGTGGTGGAGCAGCGGGCGCGCCAGGCGGTAGCGAGAGCGGCGACGACGGCTGGGGCGAGGAGGAGCTCTCGCCGGTCGATGCCTACGCCGCCGGGGGACTGTTTGCGACGGCGAGCGCCGGCGTGGAGGGCGCGCGCGGATGGGCGTGGGGGGGGTGGGATGCGCCACAGCGACGGGGCAGCGTCGGCGACGACCGAGCTGGGACGCCGCCGGCAGACTGCCTATGCATGCGCGTCTTCCAGACGCTCGGGCTGCCGGTGCGGACTGGCCACGCGCTCACCCTCCAGGCGGCCGAGTGCGACGAAGCCGACCGCGGTCACCTGGCCGCGCAGTTCGCCGAAGCGCTGAGCGACTCGGCGACGGCACGCGCGGCCGCTCTCGTGCGCGTTGCGTGCGCGTGCGTGGGCGCAGGCCTGGGCGCGGGCGGGGGCGCGGACGTTCCGCCCGTGTACGACGCTCGTGCTCGTGCCGCGCTGTGGGCAGTCGCCGTCTGGCTGGGAATGTCGCCCGCCGACGCGCGGAGGGCGGAACTGCGAGCGCTTGGGGCGGCGGCAGTCGACACCCTCGCCTTCGACCATGCGTCCACCGCCGAGGCGGCGTCTGCACAAGCAGACGGCGCCCCTGAGCGCGCGGCGGCGCTCACGAGCTCAAAGTTCCGCGCTGCCAAGGTCGCAGGCGCGTCGATCCTGGGCGGCACGCTGCTCGCGGTGACAGGCGGCCTCGCCGCGCCTGCGCTTGCCGGTGGCTTCGCGGCGATGGGCCTGGGGGGCGCCGTCACGACGGCGGCCACAGCGGCCACGGCTTCGACCGCCGCCGTCGGAGCGACCTTCGGCGCTGCGGGCGCCGGCGTAGCCGGCTGGAAGATGTCCAAACGCACCGGCGGGCTCGACGGCTTCGGCCTCACCTCGCTGTGCGAGGGGCCCATAGCTGCCGCCGTGTGCGTGAACGGGTGGGTGAAAACTCCTGAGGACTTCAGTGCGCCATTCGAGTGCCTCGTCGAGCACCCGGCCTTTCGCGGCACCGCCGAGGTGTGCTTCCTGGAGTGGGAGCGCGAGGCCCTGCTAAAGCTGGGCAGCTCGCTCTACGACGTGGTCAAGAACCAGGCGGTGGGCTACGCGCTCAAGCAATCCATAAAGTACTCGGCCCTCGCTACGCTCGCCACGGCGCTGGCGGCGCCCGCCGCGGTGGTGGCTGCAGCGGGCACGATCGACAACGTGTGGGGTACCACCATGGACAAAGCGAAGCGCGGCGGCGTGCTGCTCGCGCACACGCTTCTCGAGCGCGCGCAGGGCGGGCGGCCTGTGGTGCTCGTTGGCATCTCGCTTGGGGCGCGCATGGTCTTCGCGTGCCTCGAGGAGTTGGCACGGCACGAGGAGCGTTTCCAGAATCAGCAGGATGGCGGCACGGGCACGAGCGGCCGTGGGCTCGTGCACCACGCCATTCTGCTGGGTGCACCTGTGACCGCCGCGCCCGCGCGATGGACCGCCGTTCGTAGCGTCGTCTCCGGCTCACTGGTGAACGCGTACAGCCGCAATGATTGGTTGCTGGAGTGCCTCACGCGCGTGTGCCGCTGGGGTTCGCCTGCCGCGGGCCTCGCGGCCGTCCAGTGTGCTGGCGTACGCAATGTCGACTTGAGTGGCACCCGTGCTGGTCGCGGCGACTACTCGGCGGCGACAATGGCCCGAACTTGGCCGAGGCTTGTAGCAGCCACCGAGGGCGCCGACTTTGCGTTTCCCGCCGGCCAATGGGACGTGGTCGTGTCGGATGACGAGGATGAGGACCGGCTCGCGCGTGACCCAGAGGATGGAGGCGCGAATGTGGAGGGCGTGACGAGCTCGGACCCGCTTTGGAGCCCGGGCTTGTGAGAGGCACCGCGACGTGTTGCCCGTGCGTCTCGCCGCGCGGGTGATACGATACGGCTGATGGCAAGGCGTGATGGGAGGGTACGCAGGCCCTCAAACGATGCCCCGCCGCTTCAAGAATTGGCACGCCACCTCCTGCGAGCTGGCGCGCAAGCGCATCTCTCTGTACATTTGTTTTCACTGTGTATGTACCTGCGCGCACGAAGCTGAGCCTGAGCCTGAGCGCGAGCGCGAGCGCGCGCGCAGGCACAAGAGCTCGGCGGAGCGCGACCCGCTTGCCAGTCTACCGTACATACAGTACCATCCTGATGGTAGAGTACAGCATTGCTTCCATCAACCCTGGAAAATGCAAATCTCAAATGTTCGCGCTGAGGTTTGGGTTTTGACGCGGGCGCCCCCGCCCGCCCGCGCCGTGAGGCGAGAGGCGTCGGGCGGGGCGGCGGCTGGCGTCGGTGCCAGTGACGACATTCGAGGTCCCGCTGGAGGAGGGCGCCGGTGCCAAGGCCGCGCGGCGTCGCGGCGCTGCCGCGCGGCAAGGCAGATGTGCGCAACGAGCGCGGCGGACGCCGCATCGGCCGCTCAAGAGCGCGACGCGCGCGCAGCCCCGGCGCCCGGTGGGCGACCGCCAGCGCTCTCTCGCTGCGAGCACCTGTGTGGTGACCCTGCGGCGGGCAGGCGCTGCAAGTCGGCGACGGAGGGGGCGCACACGCGCACATGCTCAGCACATGCGCCCGAGGCGCTCGCCGAAATCCGCACGCGCTCGTACGCGCAAGCAGAGGCCACTGCCCCCGCGGAGCCCAGGCGGCGGCATCGGCGCCTCGAGACGGCCTGCGCGCGGCCCAGTCATGCCCCACCGGCGGTCGACGTGTGCGCGCTCTTCCCGTGCCGGGCAGCCGCATTCGCCGAGACGGGTGCGCGCTGGCCGCTGCACGTGGACCTCGGCTGCGCAAAGGGTGGTCTCGTGCTCGCCCTTGCGGCCGCTCGCGCGGACACGTGCTTTCTGGGCGTCGAATTCCGTTCTGAGCTCGTAGAAGCCGCCAACGAGCTCGTGAGGGAGCGGGGTCTCGCGAACGCTGCCTTTGTCGTGGGGGACGTGGCCGCCGAAGGCTCGGACGATGCCGTCGCCTCTGGCTTTGGCGCTCTGACCGACGAGCCCTCGAGTCCGCTGTGCAGGCTCCTCGCGTCGGCCCGCCGGGGGGGGGCGGAGATAGTCGGCGTCAGCGTGCTGTTCCCCTCGCCGCTCAACCCTCGACGCAGGGAGAATCCCAAGACGTCGAATCGCGATGGATCCAGCAACGGGGGCACCGGCGACGCGCGCTACATGCGGCGCGTGGCCGACGGCAGCGGCGCGAATCGCCGCTTGAAGACACAACGCCTCCTGACCCCGGTAGGTGCGCGTGCTGTAAGCGCGCACCTCACGTGCGGTGGGGAGCTGCACGTCGCCTCGGACTACGAGGGGATTGCGACCTCACTGTGCGCTGCCGTGCGGCAGGGCGACCGCTTGGGCGTTGGGGAACCCTGCCCGTCACGGCTGAGAGAGCGAAACGCTGTGTGGGAGGCGTCACCGACGCTCGGATTGCCAACCGAGCGGGACCGCGTCTGCCAGGTGGAGTGGCGCCCTGTCTGGCGAAAGGTGTGGGTTGCGATCGGGACGCCGCAGGAGCTTTCGCCGACCAGCGGCGACAACGCCGGCGACCGCCTAGTGGCGACGTCACATGAATCTGCAGAAATTCAAGGCTCGCTCGGAGGAGACGGGCCGGTGGGGGACGCTACAGGCTCAGGTGTGGGCGCAGGCGCAACTGTTCTCGTGCGTGAGGGCGGGTGCGAGCTGCGCGTGTCCGCAAGACTGGCGTCATCACCGGGCGGGACGGCGGGCTTCTTCAATCCGCGCATGCGCGCCAACCGCGAATTTGCACTCGCAGCGCTGGCGGCTGCGACCGCTCTACGGTTGCGTGAGAGCGGCCAGCCAACCGCACACGCCCTTGACGCCTGCGCGGCGTCTGGAGCTCTTGGTCTCCGCTGGGCCACACAGGGGCAGTCCGCAGCTGCCGCCGCCGCGCGCGCCGTCCGGCCGCTCGACACTCGACCGCTTCCCGAGATACGAGTGCACCTCAACGACCTCGACGAGCAGTGCGTGCGCCTCTGCGAGGTCAACGTTACGGCGAACGGCCTGTCGACGCGCGTTGAGGCCGTGCATGCGCGCGACTGCCGCGCGCTGTTGTGCGAGCGCGTCTTCGATTTCGTGCACCTCGATCCCTTTGGCAGCGTGGCGCCACAGCTTGACGCTGCCTTTGGCTCGGCGCCGCACGGCAGCGTCGTCTCTCTCACCGCCACCGACACTGCGGCCATATACGGAATCTATCCCAGGTGCGAGCATCTGCGCGCGGCGTGTGCCCGTCCTCGCCGTAGCGGCCGCGTGCGCTCAGGAAGCGCGTGGCAGAGGGGTCTCTGACGCGCATGCGCGCGCGCCGTCGCGCGCCGCTGCATCCGCAGGGTCGGACTTCGCCTGTACGGTGCGAGGGTCTCCCGTCGTGTGCCTGCGTTTCGCGAGTGCGGCGCTCGCGCGCTCGCCGCCGCTTGCGTGTACGCCGCTGCGCGCCACGGCCGCGGTGTGTCCGTGCTGCGTGTCGCCGCGACTGAGCACTTCGTTTCGATGGCCGTCGGTGTTCGCAGAGGCATGCGCCACGCCGACGCATCGCTCGACCGCGTGAGGCGCTGTCGCTACGCGCCACGCACCGACACGTACGATTGGCTGGGGGAGGAGGCCCCTTCGGAGGAGTACGCAGAGGTTGCTGGCGGCGACCAGGGCGAGATGTTGGGTCCTCTTTGGAGCGGCCCGATTTTCGACGCGGAGTGGGTGCGCGCCGAGTGCGCCGCGCTCGAGGAGGCCGCGCCCGACGGCCCCGCGATTGGCATTCTGCGCAAGGTGGCGATGGAGGCCTCTTGTGACGAGGGCGACGAGGGCGACGCTTGCTTCTACCACGAGGTGCACAGCGCCTCGCGGCGCGTAGGGGTGACGGACGCGCCGCGGCTCGCACGCGTTTTGGAGCGCATCAACGAGCGCGCGCGCGGCCGCGGTGGCGGCGAAGGCGGCCGCGCTTGCGCCGCCGCCGCCGCCACACACTTCGAGGCCGGGCGCATACGATCCGCGGGAGGCGCGCGCGCCATCGAGGACGCCATACGCTCGCTCGCCGAGGAGCGCAGCTCGCTCGCCGAGGAGCGCCCCTCGATCATGTTGTAACCACTGTAGAGTAGTGTTCGTGTCTAGTACTACACGTTGCGTACGCACACTGCGCAGGATGGTGTGCTGGTGCTGCGCTGGACTGTACCATGATGCTACAGTAGCTAGACTAGCTACAGTACACTGTGTAGTACGGTACCATCGATGGCACAGGTGGCCGTAACCCAAATATTTGGGGTGTAGACCCTGACACACGCACACGCGCCATCTGATGATGTCTTTGCATTCCTCCCTTTGCTTTCTTTGCCTCTGCGCTCGCGCGGCGCTGCGCACGGGCGTCGAAAATCAAAAAAAGGAGGCGGCGCAGCGGTGCGCGCGTGAGCGTGTGCGGGGGGAAGGGGAGCGGGGGCGTGCTCGTGACGCAGCAGTTTGACGGCGCGGTCGTGCGCGCCGCGGGCGCCGGCCGCGCGTGATGTGGCCACGCGCGCGGGCGAGATCCCTCATCCGCGCGCACACACACACACACGCGTGCTCACATGCGCACGCACGTGCTCGCACGCACGCGCACGCGCCCACCCACCCACCCACCCACGCACGCGCGCACGCACGCACGCTCGCTCGCGCGCACGTGTGGCGCGGCGCCGCTTCCAGTATTAGGGTTTAAATATTCAGGGTCCATATCTCAGGTCAAACGGCTTCGCGCGCCGCCCGCGTCGGTTTGGGGTCGCGATTAGGGCGCGCCGCGCGCGCGCGCGCGCTCCCGCGCGCCACCGCATCGAAATCGCCGCCCGACGGATCCGCGGCCGGTGCGCTCTGAGCACCCCGAGCATGCCCAAGCTGCGGAGATGCGCATCGAAATCTCCCAAACCGCAAAAAAAGCCGCCGAGGCCGAAAAAAAAAAAAAGGTGGCGGGCGCCGGCCCCCGGCACCGGCCGGCACCACAGAAAAAAAAAGCGCGCCGTTCCCCTCGCCGGCGGATGTACGCCCGCATAAAATCAGTTCCAGCGCGCGCCGCTCTGCGAGGACGCGGCAGTTTACCCAGGCAACTCATCCTGTGCAGTGTACCCTTCACCCTCTAGCCAGTGCCATCATGGTATGTGGTACGCCGAAGTAGTAGTACCTGGTAGCTAGTACTGTACGTAGCAGAAAATAAAATAAAATCGGAAATATTTTTTTTACATTCGAGGGAGATCTCCATCCACTTGGCGCGCGCGCGGATCGCGATTGCGCACGCTCGCGCGGCGCGCGGCGCACGGCGCCGGCCATCAACTCCCATCGCCGAGCGCCAACCACGTCACTTTATAACTCGCGGGCTCTATCGAAAGTTGCAATCGTGGAAGCGCTCGGGAGAGTGAAGTGACGAAGGGTTGTGGGGAGGTCAGAACGAAGGCGTCGGCGCGCGGCGGCCTGCTGCGGATCGGGCGGGATTGCGCCGTCGTCGTCGCGCCTGCGCAGCGGCGTCCTTCTCAGCCCATGCGCGGACGAATTGCTCGCGCGTCGGGCCATTCCACGAGCGGCCGCGGCAGCGCGGCCGCGCGTCGGCGCGGTGGCTGCGCCGCGATGTTCTCGCGGCTGCTCGCAGACGTCGTGGCGGGGCTGCTGGGCTCGTTCGTGGAGGGCGTGGCGGCATCGCAGGTGGCGGCGTCGCTACTGCGCGGATCGTTCACGCTGCGGGACCTCGTTCTGAGGCGCGACGCGCTCGAGGCGCTCGGCGGCGCCGCACAGCCGCTTGCGCTCCGCGCCGGCGTGGTGCGCTGGTTGTCCATCAGCGTGCGCTGGCGCTCGCTCGCACTGCTCGTCAGTGTGAGCGGCGTCGAGCTCGAGCTGGCGCCGCGCGATGAGCGCAGCTACAGTGCCGAGGCCACCGCGCGCGCGCACGCGACGTGGCGAGAGAGGCGCCTCCGCGCGGATGAGGCAGCTCATGTCGCACGACACGCAGGCGCCGGAGCCGGTGCCGGCACTAGTGGCAGCACTGGCCCCGGGCGCGGAGTGGACGGCGGCGGCGGCATGGCGCTGCTGCGCTCGCCTGCGGCCACCAAGCTGCTGGCGAGGCTCGCCCGGCGCATCAAAGTCCAGCTGAGCGTGGAGCGCGTGAGCATACGTCACTCGGCGTGCGCGGTGGCCCGCGTGAGCGACGGGGGGCTCAGGAGAGAGCACGCGCTCGCGTTGTGGCTGGAGGCGCTCAGCGTGACGTCGATGGGGGGCACAGAGGCCACAGACGCCCTCGGCCCCGCCGCGGTGGGCCAGACCGCCCTGGTAGCCATGCGTCTTGAGCTGCAAGGGTTAGCGCTGAGCTGGGAGGAGCAGCACTACGCGCGTGCGCGCGCGCGAGAGGGCGAGGCGAGAACGACCGCTGATGCCTGCGCAGGCGTGGGCGAGCGCGTCGGTTCGAGGCACGAGGCACGACTGCTCGAGTGCAGCGCGCTGGCGCACATTGGGTGGGTTCCTGCAGAAGAGAGCCGCGGGGACGTCGACGTCAGCACGCAGCGCGTCCTTGCGCGCATGCGTGTTGGCCAAGTGCGCTCGCGTGCGGACGCGCGCGCACTGGCGGACGCCGTGGCGCTGTCGGACGCGCTCGCGCTGGCGACCACACGTGCGCGCGTGTGGCAGTACCGCCCGCACTGCCTCGAGGGAGGACCGACCGTGGCCCCGCCGCGCGTCGAGGTGCAGCCCGGTGGCACCAGCAGCGACGTTGCTGACCGCCGCAGCAGCGCGTGGGTGCCTCAGTGGTGGCGATACGCCGCGCGCGCGGTGCTGGCGGTGCGCCACGAGTGCGGCGCGGTCGGCGTGGAGACGTTGCGCTGGTACGCGCGCGAGGGCATTGCACTGCGGCGACGCTACAGCGAGTTGTACGCGCGCCGCTTTGAGCGCCTGTTGCGTGCGCCGCTGGCGCCCAGCGCTTTCCTGGATGAGCAATGCGCAGCGCTCGAAGAAGACATGCCCACACACGACGTTCTCGCGTGTAGGGTGGAGGCCGTGTCCAAGGCTGTGGAGCGGATGGGAAGCGTCACTGATGGGGGAACGGGTGGGAACGCGGGGTCCAACATGCAAGGGAGCAGTATTGGCAGCGGTAGTGGCGACAGTGGGCGCAGTCGCAGCGGTAGCAACAGCGACAGCGGCGCAGTGTCAGGGAATATCACCCCCATCCCTGTCTCTTCGAGTGCTACGTTTGCGATAGGCGGAGGCCACGCGCACGATCAGCTCGGAGCTGGAGAGCCGACCGATGGTGGCAGTGGGACACGCGACGGCAATGCGGAGCGGGCGGTGGCGTCATCGGGCCTGCTCGCAGGCCTGTACTCGATGTCCGCCACAGCGGTGTACAGTGTGCTCGGCTTTTCGCGCACACACAGTGAGACGCTGGACGGCGAAGTTGCGCGAGAGTTGTCGGCAGCAGGAGGAGGCGCCGTTGCCGCCGCAGCGCCTCATAGCGACGGTGAAGACGATGTGGCCATGCAGCAGCTCATGCGCAGTCTACAAGGGCTCGAAGCTGAGGCTGAAAGAGTGGTACAGGCAGGTGGCGTCCAAGGAGATGGGGAGCTTCTGGGAGACTCTACCTCTGCGTCGCCGTCCCTAGCGTCCGCTTCTCCGCTCGGCAACGTGCACCTTACGCTTGAAGCACAGATTGACGGCCTTGATGTGGCACTGCAAGCGGACAGCGGAGTTGGGGACGCCCTTTGGCTGCGCACTAGTGCCGTGGAGTGCGACACGCAGGTGAACGAGGGCGGTGTACTGTCAGCAGCGGTGCGATGCAGCCGTGCGAGCATTTCGACGAGCGATGGGACTGGCGCCAACTCGGGAGCGGAGATTCTCACACTTGGAGGAAGTGCTTGTGAGGGCGATCAATGCAAACAGACCGCTGCCAAAGATGCGTTGTGGCTGAATGTTTCGCATCAGCTCGTCGCGACTGGTAGCGGTGGGAGAGACCGCGTCGAGTGCTTGCTGGATCGCGTGCGATACGGACACGACGTACACGTTGCGGCGCTCATCGCGCGCCTCGTCGCCGCAGTGCCACCGCCGCACGCGGCGCGCGTTGCTGCTGCCGTGGCGTCCCTGTCCGAGCGGGGCCAAGCTGTCGCCATGCTTGATCAAATTGCACCAAAAGGAGATTCGAGGCGGGAAGCGCACGACGTGTGCGAGCTCGCCCGCCAGCCCACAACGATAGTCGTGCGAGTCAGTGACATGCAGGCATGTGTCGGGGAGCGCGTACGCCTGGAATGCGCAGCACTCGAGGGGCGCGTGACTCCTGCAGCCGTGTGCGAGGCGGATCTGATTGGCGCAGTCTTCGGCCGTGGACAAGGCACGGATGCCGACGCATGGCCCCAGCGTGCCACGCAATTCGTGCGCGTGAAGACAGACGCGCGCATAGTGGCAGCAGGGACGGAGGTCATTCACATTGATGAAGCATGCATTGAGGCACGGCAGACCCCGCTGCCATTGGCAGACCAGCCGCGCGTGGCTATTGATTTGACTTTCTCCCCTGTTGTGATCGAGGCGCGCTCGCACGCCATCAGCGCCATCGGCATGGCGCTCGACGAGATGCAAGCGGGGTCATCGACCGAGCCAGCCGCTGGTGAGAGTGTGCCCGTGCAGTCGGACGCCAAGGCGAATACGCTGGCACTGGCGCTGTCCACGCCGCTGCTTGCACTTTCGGTGCCTCTGAATGGAGCAGAGCGCTGCGTGGCCGCTGTGCTGGGTGACGTGCACGTTTCCTTCCGAGCTGAATCGAATGGCAAGAGGACTGCAGCTGCGCGCAGTGGGCGCGTGGGAATGCTCATCGCCGCTCCTGCCCAGGTAGCCAGCGTCCCCGACCGCGCAGAACCACTCGACATTGAGTTGTCTGGCGGCGAGGTCGCCTCTTGCAGTGGTTCTGATGCGGTTGAGATCGCGCTCGATTCTCATGTGCCGTCGAATGTATACGAGCTGCGCGTGCGCGCTCGCGGTGTCCGTGGTCGCATTGACAGTCGCGTGAAGGATGCGCTCGTCGAAGCAACACAAGTGTGCTCTGTACTCGCAGATGCCTCCGAGAACTCCACAGCTTTGGGTAAACGCCAAGCGGAGGACGAACGTTTGAGCAGCGACGGGACATGCGAGAGCACCAAGTGCGGCGCGGCGGACACTATCAACACATCTGTCGATAGGTCGGCGCAACAGGCTGGGCCCGTTGCGCTGGCATGGGTCGATATTGGCACGACAAATGTTGGCCTGAGCGACGACAGAGGAGACTTTGCATTCGCACAGTTCGAGCACTGCGGCGCGCAGGTGACTCTGGACCGAGACGGCAACGGACCGCGTGCCAAAGTGATGCTGAACGGGATGCGCGTGCTGTGTGACATCGTGCCGCATGAGGCAATCCTCGGCCACAGCGACCTAGAAGGGGCGTCGCAGTCAACGATCGAGATTCTGTTCGAGGGAGCATCCAACCCTTTGCGCGTTTTGCTCTGCGACCACTCGATCGCGGTCACGTGGCCGTTTAATGACAGGCTGGCAGCGTTCCTGCAGCCACCGCAAGACGTGGGCGCGTGCTCGGTCGATGCGGCGGGACGTGACGAGGTAGTTGGCCATGGAACGCCACAAGGCTTCCTCTCGGACGATGCGGCACCGCCTGCGCTCTCTGAAGGGGAGGTGGCTGGCGAGTCCACCTTCCCAGTACCGCTTGCCATCGAGCTGCAACGTTGCGTTGTGCGCTACCCGCACAGGCCCGGCAGCGGCTCGCTGATTGCAATGAAGATTTTCATGCCCAGGCTGACCATGTCTCTCCCTGAGTATCCCGAAGTTACGCCGAGCATGCGCCCAGCTTTCGCTGAAGCGTGCGCAATCGACAACATCAGGTTCAACTTTTTTGGGCTGGACGTGTCAATGGAGATGCCGACTGGCGAGACACCAAGCAAGACGCACGACGTGCCAATAGTGTGTGGACTGCGCGGCGTCCTCGAGTTCGCCATGTACGTGGCCGATGGTACGAGCGTGTATGAGGTCTACACATGGGACCTGGAGCGGTTGCGTGTGTGCGTGAGCGAATTATGCCCCCTCGCAGGCGCGATATGGAAACATAGGGAGGGCACACCGAACAAGCCAGGGCCACCGACTAGCAGCGTGTACCAGCTTGCAGGAGTAGACGCGACAGTTGGTTTCAGCTCGGAGCTCTCACGCGCGCGCGCAAACTCTGCAAGTGCTGGTTGTGTGGCAGTTAGCCTCGAGCGCGGCGCAATCGAGACGTACACGAATGCGGACGGGGACACTGACGCGGACGTATTCGTTGAAGAGTTGCGAGTGGCGCACCTTGCTGCGGGTGCGTGTGCTTCGAGCGAATGGGATGAATTCGAGGAGTGCGCGCTGTTGGCTCTGCAAATGGCGCGTGGGGGCGATGCCGGCATCCATGTACGCACAATATCGCGTGGAGGGTGCACCCACGCGCACGTGTCGCTCACGGACATTGAGCTGTGTGCCGTGCCGGGGCGCGTTGCAGAGTGCTCGGTGGCAGGAGCTGCGATGGATCACGGACAAGTATATGCGGCTGAACTGTATGACGAGGAGCCGCTTCCGGAGCACGATGTTTCAGACGCAGAGCCTGGCGCGTCGGCGTCTGCCGTTGCTTGTGAGGTCTGCATCGGTGGCTTGAAAGTACGCGTGCCACTACCACACCGGCAGGCTGGAGCAGACAGCGACATATTGCTTCTGGGGCGACTTTCCGGCGCTGCGGATCAGGCATCACCGTTGCCGCTACCGTTCTTCTCTCCGGACTTGAGCGCAGTGCTCGCCAGCTTCTCGGGCATCACGGTGGCCGCGCGGCACGATGCGCGTGCAGGGGCCAACGTGCGTGTGGCTGTCACCGAATCCCTCTTGGGCATCTCGCGGGAAGTCGTCGCTGCTCTGCGCGCGCTAGAGACGCAGGTACAGGCCGTGAGTGCAGATGACACCATTGTGAATGCGATTGGCGACCGTGATGAGAGCGGCACCTCTGCAGGTCCGAGCTGCGCAGAGGCATCCCCGCTGCATCTGTCGGTTCCGAAGCTCGACGTGTCTGTGCGTCTTCTGCGGGTTGCTGCAACGCTTGTTGAAGACGGCTCGCCGCTTATGCGCCTATCACTTGCGAATCTCGACGCGAGCCTGTCTGCGAGCGAAGGCATGCGAAGCGCATCCATGGATGCGTCCGCTTTGGTCGCGCTGGATTTGCGCAGTGCCGACCTCGGCATGTGGGAGCCTGCTGTTGAGTCCTTCGATTTGCGCGCGAGTGTGAGGCGGCATCAATGGCACGCACGTCGCGAACTTGACGTGGTGCGTGTGAGCATCGCAGAGGAGCGCGCACTCAACATCAATATGTCACAATCGATAGCCGAGGGCGCGGCGCATGCGCACCTTGCGCTCACGTCGCACGAGCGCCCTGGCTGGCTGAGTGGCAAGGCGATCCGCAACGAAACGGGAGTGCAGCTTGAGTATTGGCACGTGCGCGCACACACAGACGTCCCGCTCGAGCGCATATGCAATGCTCGCGTCCCGGATGGCATTTTGCGTGCGGACGAAGCCACGGGCGATATGCGGGCGGACGAGCGCGTGCGCACACACATTGTTGTGAGGGTGGCTGGTAGCAGCACATGCTCACCCTGCCTCGCATGGAAGCGCACAACTCGTGCGAGCTTCGAGGCAGCATTCGATGTTGAGAGAGAAGGGTCTTTCAGTCGCACCATCACGTGCTTGGTGGACGCAGCACAGCAGGGCCGATGCCTCCGCGTGCTCGCACCCGTTGGCGTGTGCAACTCGCTCGACCTACCGATGGAAGTGTGCTTCACAGCAAGAGCAGGTCGAAGCGCCGACGAGAGCGCACGTGCTGGCGGCGATTCTGTGCAGCTGATGCCGGGTGAGTACGCGCCAATTCCCGCGGACCTCTCTGACGATGCGAGTCTGCGCGTGCGGCCCTTCGAGACGCTTGGATGGAGCGGTGAAAGCAAGACTACGCATGAGTGGAGCGAGCCGCTGATGTTTGGATCCATGCTTGAGGTTGCGCGCGGTGGCCGCGCCCGCTATGTGCGCTGCGGACCGGCACGGGGCATGCGCGTCGCACCGCCAATCCATTGCAGCGTGCTGTCCGTGCCAGCCGAGGTGCGCGTTGGTGGTGGCAGTAGTGGCGCTCACTTGCGTCCCGAAGTGTCCTGGTTGTCGCTCAGTCCGACCTTGCAGCTCAGCAACGACCTGCCTTGCGATATCGAGATGCTGGTCAAGGGGCCGGGCGTCTCGAGTGCCACGCAAGAGGTTTCAATGGTGGCAGGATCTGTGGACAACATACACGGTTTCGATCCCAGGTGAGACGAGCGACGAAACGGGACCGCACAGTGCACAGAGTGCACTCGCCCGGCCGCAAAGATGTTGATACGCTCGTTCTGACGCACGCGCGTGCTCTCCCAACGCACTGTCGTAGATATGACATCCAGGTGGCTGTCCAATTGCAGGGGTATGAACAGTCGGCGATGTGCGCTATCAGTCCCGAGTATGACTTGGGGTTGACGGCGGGCTCACAGGGCCCACGGCAGCGCATCATGCTCACGCTCGTGCCATGCTATCATGATTCTCTGTGTGTGCGACGTCCGGTGACTGTCGAAGTACTGGCTGAGCGCCTCGCGGGGGGCGCTCGGCGCGTGTCGGTGTCGTGCTCGCTAGTTGTCTTCAATCTGTCGCCATTCGATCTGAAGCTTGAGCTCGATGCGGGAATGGACGATTCAGTACAAGAGCTCGTTATGGGCGCGATGGGGGCCAGCGCGGCCACCATGGTGGCTGGCGCGCACGCGCATTCGAGCGATCGCCCTGAAAGGGCGGAGGTGAGCCCGCGCCTGGCGTCGTGCGCGCCCCCACCAGCGGGCTCGGGGCGTGCGGAGGAGCAAAGTGCAACTCCCGAGCCGCACAGTATCGACTCCAGTATCGGCGGCATTCCCTTGAGATTGTCGGATGCTTTCGAGGATAGCATCAGCCCGGTCTCGGCGGCGCCGTCGCCGACGCGTAGGGGGGGCTCTCCCGTGCGAAGGTCCGAGTCGCGCGAACTCAGTGGTACTCCGCGTGCAATTTCCCTGCGCTCGGCAGGCGCCCACGAGCTCGAGGGTGCGATCTACAGCTCGCCCGACGAGGATGTGTCTGCTCCGCCCGTGCGGCGACTTCGCTGTGCCGTGCACGCGCGTCCTGCCACCGGCGTTGAGTGGGGCTTCGCGCGCACGGAGATTGACCTTGCACAGGCAGGTGTCACTGAGACTGTCCGCGTGCGAGGGAGGTGGGCCAGCGACAGCGACGAGACTGTCGCGCGGTCGCTCGAATATGGTCTTGCGTTCGAGCACGTCATTTCTGCGCGCCACCTCCACAAGACGCTAGTGGTGCGCGCGCGCTACGAGTTCGCAAATCTCACATCTCGAACGATCGCCTACGCACAGGAGGACGGGCCCGAGCACGTACTCCAGCCTGGCGAAGTGCGCCCAGTGTGCGTCACGCGCGTGCGATCGCGCGCATTGGCGGCTCTTGGAGTACGCGCACCAGCATGGTTTCGCGTCCGCTTCGATGAACCCGGCTGGGAGGCGAGTGGGGCCTTTCCCTTGGACTTTGCGGGCACTGCCACGCTGAAGCTGCGCCACTTCGACGTGCAACGAACTGTGCTGTTGAAGCTCGACGCGCGCCCAAGAGACACAGCGGCGGCCTCCACGGCGCTCGATGCGGGGCTCGGCGGAGAAAGTGACGCGACTGAGTGGGCGCTGGGCGCTGCCACGCGCATATGCCTGAGCGAGCACGACGGGCGCTGGCCATATCGTGTGATCAACTTGAGCAGCGTGCGCGTGCTTGTTGAGCAGGCGGGCGTAGGCCCTAGCGCACGCCCGGCATTGTTGGCCCCGCACAACGGCTGGTGTGAGTATGCGTGGGACGAGCCCTTCGCACGCACGCGTCGGCTGCGAGTGGTGGATGCATGCGAGCGCACCATAGCCGTGTGTGCACTCGAGGTGAGCGACGCGCCTCCTACCTACCGTGAGAGCGCAGAGGGAGAATGGATCGGCAGGCGTTTCCTCAGCAGCACAGTAGGTTGGCTCGGTGCTTGGACTGGCGTGGCATATGCTCGCTGCGCGCGTGTGCTGCGGAAGCGGCTCACGCGAGGGGGAGACAGTGCGCGCACGAGGGTGCGCGTGCGCGTGGTGAGCGAGGGCAGCCTTCGCGTCCTTCAAATTCTGGACGAGCGGCCAGTGGGCAGCAGGCAAGCGTCGGTGCCTATGCGCGCGCGAGCGCTCAGCCTGATGCGCCCAGCGGACGGTCCGCGTCGGTCTGAGAGCGCAGAAGCGCCGGCGACCGATCTGCACTTGGAGTTGTGCGTTGGCACGGTGGGCCTGTCGCTCATCGATGATGCTGCGCGCGCCGAGATTGCGTACGCGTGTGTTCACGGGCTACGCCTCGCGCGTGCCGACGAGCCCACTGGCGAGACCGCGTACGAGCTGATTTGCGAAGAACTGCGCGTGGACAATCAAAACGGCATTGGAGCCAGCGGCGCTGGTGAGGGCTTCGTGGCCGTGCTATGGAACGGCGGGTTGCGCAGGCGCGGTGGCGGCATTGTTGCCCTGCCTGGGGCAGCGTTGCTCCCGCCTGCACTGCGCCTGCGCGTGCGCCAGGCTCAAGGGCGCGGGAACGAGCGTGCGAGCGCAGTCCATCTTCGCGCGATCTTGGTAGATGTGGCGCCTCTGCATGTGCAGTTGGAGGACACGTTCGCGCGATCGTTGCTTGAGCTGGGCGAGGGCCTTGCCGACGCTGCGCAGCTGGGTCGCGGAGGTTATTTGGCTGCAGGCAATCCACGCGCTGGCGCGGCTGCGGCCGCGGGTGTGCCGGCATTGGGGTCACTGCCCACTTCCCCGGTTGGAAAGGCTCGCCGCATGCACTTACGACGCGCGCACAGCGGGGGGGGCGGGCAGGCGCACGCGGATGTGCTTGGCGGTCTCCGCCGCGATACCTTAGGCTCGAGCTCGAGCCTGAGCAGCGAAGGCGCTCGCGCCCCTCTGGAGAGCACGACGGACCGGGCGGCCACCTCGCTGTCCCTGCACGTTGATCGCGTGCGGGTGTCGGCCCTTTCGATATTTCTTTCGTACAGCAGTTCGGCGCTGCCGACCGCACTGGTCACGCACGGCGCGCTTGGGGGCGTCGGACCGAGCAGCGACGTCGCACGGCTCGCGATGCGCGCCGCGTACCGCATGCTCTCGTGCGACAATCTGCCGCTCTCCTTCCGCGCGATGGAGCTTGAACACCGCAGCGTGGTCGGCGCGTCCGCGGCAGAGTGTGTGGGAGAGCTGCTACGCGGGGCGCTGCCGCGTTACCGCTGGCAGGCAATCGGCATGATCTTCCGTGTGCTGCTCTCTGCAGATCTCTTCGCCAATTCGACGGGCGTCCTCATGGCGATTGCGGAGGGCGTCAGCAGCTTCGTGCGCCACCCATTGCGCGGGCTCGCGCGGCTCAACGCCGATGAGGCGCTCGAGGGCATGGCGCAGGGCTGCACGGCGCTCGCGGCGGGTGCGGGCGTGGCGGCACTCACTGGTTTGGCACGCATGAGCGCGTTCGGTCACCGGCTCTGCGTGGCAGTGCTGGAGCTCAATCAGCAATACCTCGCCGAGGAGGGCGGTGGTGGGCGCGTCTCGCGCGCGAGCTCGCGGCGCGGGCGGGCGCGTGAGGGCAGCGTATTGGCCAGTGCAGGTAGGGGGCTCACGGCACTCCTGTCGTCCTTCGTCCAGGGCGTGGAGAGCGGGGACCCAATGCGACTGCTGCGAGGCACTCTGCTCGGCGTCCTGGGCGCAGTGGCCCGCCCCGGAGCGGCAGCGTTCCACACCATCTTCCGCGCGGCGCAGAGCGGACGCGGCGCCATCCGCGGATTGCCGCCACCGCGCGTGCGGCCGCCGCGCTACCTAAACCCCGTCGGTGCGCTGGCCGAGTACGACGCAGGCGCGTCCGAGGCGCACATGTTGCTGGGGCTCGCGCTCGAGGGTGAACACCCACTCGAGCTTCGCGCCAGCTCGGGTGCTGCCCCGGGGGCGGCCGACGAAGGCGGTGCCCTCGTGGCGACCGCCGCGGTGGTGCGGCGCTCGGGCCTTCCGCAGGCAGTGCCGACGCCGGCAGCCGCGGTCGCCGGCGACGTCGGTAGCGCCGAGCGGCGCGTTGGCGTTGCGTGCCACGCTGTGGTGCGCGACGGCATCGCCGCATGCCTCGCGCGCGAGGATGTGGCCGTGGAAGAGCGCGCCATGGTGTTGTGGTGCGCGCAGGCCGGCGAGGTGTTGTGGCAGCGCCTCGACGAGAGCGGGCGCGTGCTCGAGGTCGTTTCGCTGGCGCCGCCGCTGCCAAGCGCGTGCGGCATCGGCAGGTTGCGCGCTCTGAGCCACAGCGTGGCCGCGCAGGGCGGGCTGCCTTTGGTGACGTGCCAGCTGGAGTTCGGTGACGCCTGCGAGGCCGCCCGTTTCTCGCGCGTGTTGGCCGCCGCGACTTCGGGACGGCGGGCGCCCAGGCCCGTCGTGTGGTCCGCGGGGTTCGCGCGGCCGCGCGGCCGGGGCATGCGCGCGTGATCGCGCTCGATGGCGCGATCGCCCGGATGGGGTAGAGATCGAGGGGAGGGGGGGGCGATGGATGGGTGGTTTGGAGAGGGGCGCAGGTGGCGGGGTGTTGTATTTTCATGTAAACAAGTTTAACGTATAGCAGGCGCCCCCTCTTGAGAGGGGCGGCGAGTGCGCGGTGCGATGATGCCTCCCTGCCGCACTCTTCACTTGGACTTTACGGGGTAGCTCTTGCCGACTCGCGTGTTGAGGTTGAGCGTCTTGGGCAGCCGCTCCTCATCGTAGTAGCGGTCCTCGACGTCGAAGTAGCTCTTGAGCCTGAGCACCTCCCTGAGCTCGTCGTATCCGGCGAGGAGGTCGTCCTCGTGTCCCGCTAGCGAGCCACCCTCCTGGAGCGCGCCATACGTGCTGCGCAGCGCGCGCGTCGCCGCCAGCACGCCGCTGAGCGGCCGCAGCACGATCTGGAAGCCCATGTCGTGCAGCTCTTCGAGCGAGTGGTCCGGCGTGAAGCTTCCCTCGATCATGTTGGCCACGCGCGGGCCGACGGTTTCCTGGCCGATGCGTTTCAGCTCCTCGGTGGTGCGCGGCGCCTCGATGTACGAGCCGTCCGCGCCCGCCGCCACGTAGGCGTTGGCGCGCTCGATCGCCATGTCGAGGCCGGTCTTGGCGCTGGTCGCGCGCGCGTCCGTGCGCGCGATGAGGAAGAAGTCGGCGCCGCACTCGTCGATGGCGTCGCGCGCGGCGTGCACCTTCGAGAGCATCTGGTCGACCGCGATGGGCGGCGAGGTGCGCGCGCTGTGGCCGCAGCGCTTGGGCCACTGCTGGTCCTCGATGATGCAGCCGCTCGCGCCGGCGGCGATGAGGTCGAGCACGGTGCGGCGCACGTTCAGCGCGTTGCCGCCGCCGGTGTCGGCGTCGGCGATGATGGGCATGCCCAGCGAGGACTCGGCGGCGCCCACCGGGTTGCCCTCGCTCACCTGGTTGGACACCGACGCGACCGCGGCGCGCGTGGCCGCGGCCATCTCGGGCGGCGTGAGGAGGCCGACGTCGGGCGCCCCGAGCAGCGTCGCGCTCAGCGCGTAGCCGCTGAGGAATCCCGCGTGGAAGCCGGCGTCCTGCGCGAGCTTGGCGCTGAGCGCGTCGTAGACGCCCGGCACCAGCAGGCAGCCGTGCTCCTCGATGAGGGAGTGCACGCGGCTCGACCCGACGCGCTCCGTCGTCGACATGCACGCCGCGCGGCGCGCCGTCGCGCGCGCCGCGCCGGGCCGCGC